>JAYKAV010001499.1:319213-582439 GCA_035582835.1 Phoebastria nigripes | reverse complement strand
CCAAACTTTGATAAAACATGACTGAAATATATTTTAAAAAAAAAAAAAAAAAAAACAAACTCCCCCAAAACAACCAAACAAACAAACAAAAAAACCCATCACAGAGCAGTGTCATCCTTGGTGGTTGTCTCCACTTAGTAAGGATAGTACAGCTTCACTGATGCCTTGTGTAGTTCTAATTGAAGAGATTTCCAGGAAGGTAGTGGTGTAGGTGTTTATAGCAAAAGTATCAAGGCAAGCATTAAGAAAGATTATCTGAACATTTAACAAATGAATTCAGACAAGTGGCTGCATAAAACTGATCTTGTCTCAGAGCTAATATGCAGAAAGATCATAGATAGGCCAAATGTAAGAATCTGGAAGGAGGTTCAGATCAAAGACAACATCCAGTTTCTGGACCTGAAACATTTTGATGGCTAAAATAGGGCAGAAGGGAGATCTGGAAGGAAAGAATAAGACCACTCTTCCAGACATGTTGAACCCAAGCTGCTGATGAGGTTGCCATGAGGAGATGCCAGAATTCTAAAAACAAAATTTACAGAATGATCCAACATCAACATTTCAATGAAAAACCTGATGAATATCACCGTTTCATAGTTAAGTTTGATCACTAGTTATTCAAAGAAATGATAATAACAAAATTTAGTTATTGATGTTTTCATGCTTGGTTAGAGTTAGAAATGTTAAGTACACAATGAAACTTTACATCAGATGGTAATGTTTATTTATTTAGGAAATGTTCCTTAAAACTTTTTGGCTTTATTAAGCTGAGGAAATAAAAAGCCAGATAATAAACATGATGTATGTTTTAGTTATCAACAAGCTTGTAGAGCAAAAATAATTGAAGTTCTAAAGTATGACTGTATTGACCTTATTCAGTCATAGTAAATATTACTCTTCCAAAATGTGGATTGCTTCCATAGGACTCCTGGAAGAGTAATGTGAAGAAGAGTGACAAAATTGGGCTCTATGTGAAGATGCTGCCTTAATCAAATTCCAAGTAAAAATACAAGTTTCATTATATGCATTTTCACAGAGAAGAAAGAAGCTGTAGTCTATCCAACCAGTATGAAAGTGTACCCACAAAAAGTAAGCCTGGCAAAATGAGTTAATGCACATTTATGGTAAGTGTTTTGTATGTTTTGTTTAGAAAGTATACTATGCAGAACAATTAACTTAAAAGGACCAAGTACATGTGGGAAGGAAGATCATCAGAGGAGACTGCAAGTAAGGAAATGTTTTGCAGATGTACTGCATTTAAATTAATAAAATCTCATTAGGTTTTATGTTTGCCAATAACGGCTGGAAAAGTTACCATATATTGTAGGAACAATTACCCAAATCTTCACTGTCTCATTAGGTTTGTCATACTGTTTTCATTATAATACATTAGAACTTGCAAGTGAGCCTTCAGTAATGACATATTGTTCCAATTCTCCTTTCAGCAGGCTCTAAGATATTTTAGTATTTGTGTTATAAGCCAGCAGGTGTCTTCAGTTTGGTTTTTTCTGAATCGGTTTTATACACAGACCTCCAGACACAGAATGGAATGTAAAAGGGCTTTCAACAACCACATAAAAATGAGTCTGATTAGAGTAGAGCAATACACACTATTTTTATGTTTTTATGATAATTCAAGGTACTAAAAATGTGCATCTTTAGAGCATACATCTATTCCTGTAAGTCCTGTTAGTGAAAGCTGTATTAATGTAGATAAACCCTGTGATATATAAAGTTTGCAAATTTGCATAACAAATGGAAAGCATAAAGCTGATTTGAATATCTAAGGCATTATAAACTTCAATGAGAACAACCAACACTGTTTGAGCTTGTAAGGCACTTGCATTCAAATGAGTAAGATTTAAAAAGGATATGATTTTTAAAACACTTTGAAGCTTCCTACTTTGGGTCTTAAGAAGCTCAAGGTTAAAATAAATACTGCATTTAAGTGAGGAGGGGAAAAGGTTTAGAAAAAAATTGGAAAAGAAATCACCTATATTTATACCTATTTGGTATAAATGTCACATGACCTTTAAAAAATGAGAGGTTGTTTTGTGTGCTGTCCATGAGAAAATAAAACTCCAGTAAATAAGTCGTCTTAGATCTGCAAGGATACCRTTGTTCATTTTAGCTACATAATGAAGTAGAATGTTAAATATCACATTAAGATAGGTTCTTGGACATCCCGAAAATCTGACAAGAATATTATACTTGCATCATTGCAATAGCTGGATTTTCAATTGCTTCAGAATTGTGATATGAAGCTGTTTTATGTGATAACCCCAGGCTGAACACAGCGTCAATAAATGTGGGCTTTACATTCAAAATATTTAAAAATAAAAATGGACTTTTCTGATTTATTTTCATTTCTTTAAAGTTGCACTTTTTAATAGTTTTAATTTCTCTTTCTCTAAATGTTTCATATTTATTCCTAGAAATGGAGAAAAGTGAAAGTAAAATCAGAGAAAATAGGGAAAAATGAAGGGGGGGGAAGTCTAACAGACTATAGCTGGTACTGAGGGACATTTGCCATCTTCTCCAATCCTGTCTCTCTCATGGAAGAATGTGAGGAAAAGAAACAAGTGACACATGCTTATTATCATTTTTACATGAACCAGCCTAACAATTAATTTTAACTAGATACAGGGCTAGTTGTCTAAAATCAAACAGCTTATTAAAAGTACCATAATTAAAATTGAATTCTTGTCCTGATTTGATAAATAATAACTGTTTCAAGTGATTTCTGAAAATATCTAGACAATATATTAAACCATAGCCATCTCTGTGCATAAACAAAGCAGTTGTCAGGGCAGGAAATTAATAGGGGCTACAAAATGGTCCGCCTATTTTGCATTTACCACAGCCTTGCTAGAGCTGCTGTCACCACAGAGCAGAATGACAACTACAGTTGTGATAAAAATTGTTAATATTAATTGCTTGAAACAGCAAATTTTCATCAGCTTTCCATTAGCATGAAACAGCATGAGATTCCTCTCAACGAGCGTCAGGCACAGTGTAAACATCTCTAATGAACTACCTATTACAGACAGAAATATGGATACAGGAAAATTAAATGAACCAATCTCTAGAAGTACCTATTTCTCCTCTAGAGAGAAACTATGGTGACTATCTGTGGATTCTACCCACAGTTATAGACCAATATATTCAGGTCATGCACTCATGAACCTGGAGGCGGGGGGGAGCAGGAAAAAACCTCAACCCGTAAACAAATGAGAAAACCTCCAAAAAGTTCGTAAGAAATTGTAGGGAATCTGGAAAATAAAAATCAGAGCAGTTTTTGTCAAGACCAAAATATAAAAGTATCCTGAAAAGCATATTGCTTTCTTAGAAAGTTAGCCTTATAAATGCTAAAGAAAAATCTCACAGAGTATCAGAAATCTATTCTCTTCACTGCAACAGAGTACTCTTTATTTGCTTTACATTAAATATACACCTTGTCTTTTATTTGTTAAACAGATCTGAAAGCCTAAGAAAAGGCATACAAGAACACAGAATTATAGCACTGCTGTGACAAAGATAACCAAAAATCATTCTGATGTCAAACAGGAGATACTTTCATGGGACCTTTCCTTGACACAGGTAAAGGATAGCTTTTCCCAAACAACTCAGTTGGAGCTCTTCAGCGCTACTCTTGAGCCATAGTGTAATGGACTTTATCACAACTTTACACCTGGACAGCTTGCTCTCTTACCCCGTATTACTCCATTTTATCTTCTGCCTGATGGTCACCCCTGCTGTTACTTATTACTGTACTGATACCCTTGGGCCTGCTCTTTTTAAGATACAGGTTTTCTTAATTAATGTATTTCTTGCTGCTCTATTTTTTTCTCACTTTTAATTTTTCCATGAACTTTAATTAAGCTCCTTCATCATGGCTCACAGGTTTGGCAAGCTTCATACGTGTGTATATATATCTGCTCACCCAGCAAGATGACCCAAGTTTTCTAACTCTATAAAAATTCTATTACTTCAGTTCATGTCTTGCATAAGAGAGTTAACAATAATAAAAATGGGATAAATAGATTGATGTGGGTTCATCGTTTTTAGCATAAAGTAAACTGTTTCTCTTTTTTTAACAGAGAAAATATACTGTGTATAAATATAAATTAGATGAAACTAGCTTCTACATATTCAAATATTTGTTTAATACTTAGTCTGAACCAAAAGGGTTCTAATTCTTCTCTGAAAGTGTCAGTCAACAGTAGAGTGCACCCACTCACAAGTACCTATTTCACCGTTCTTTGACATATGATATTTTTTTTTCACATACCTATCCATAGTTAAGTTTACTTACATGTAAATAAAAATCCTCTGAAATGTTTCAGAAACATCGTATTGTGATCAAAAAAAGTGAATCTGGTTGGTCCTATAAATATCTACTTGGATTTTCCAGGTTCCTATGGATTTCTATTTTACCTGCTGCACCTCATTCCTGGCTTATTAACAAATCTAGCTATGAACTGTGAGCATGCACTTTATTTTCTTGTCTCGTTTGCTTTAGATTATGTTGTACAAAACTTGTAGAAAATTCCTGGGAAATATTCTCACTGATGCTAATAATTCATGTCAGTTAGTAATATGTATTAAGCTAATCTGTCTATTAACTTGAGAAAGCTGCATGCTAGATTCTTTTCTAGTTAGTGATATTACGAAATTTTTTTTCTGTATATAATCTTTTCTGGAATCTCCTACTTTCCTAAGAGGTTACAAAAACTAAGAATGCAACCCAAATCTTGATTAGAGCAGACCAAACTTTTGGACCTTTTTACCCTGGTTTCTCAGTAAAAACCTGTCATATTAGTGTTGTGGTCTGAAGGATGGGACTTCACCTGTTTTTCAGTAGAAACGAGCAACTTGAAGGATTCTTCTAAGCCAAGAACCACACAGCAACCCCAATTTTATTCCTTATTGTTTCTCTACTTACATCTGTGGTCAGACATGGCACAGATAACATACCTCTTATCTGAAAACTTTTCTTCTCCATCAGGGAAAGCAGTCATTCATATCTGGGAAAAGTGATTACCTTATCATTCCCATTTCTATTGGCTTGGAGTTGACCACGTAAAAGAAGATGCAGCTGAGGAAGCTCTCTCTGAAGTTCCCTTATCTCTTCTGGAGAAAAGATGGCAGGCTGGATAGAAATGGCCCATACTTGGTACCTGATTTATTAAATGATATTTGGTCCTGTTTAGACTCTCTGTGAATGATACCCACCCTTCTGGCATGTTACATGATCCCTCTCTAATTCACAGAACACAACTACTTTGCCCTTAGCCATCAACTGGTTTAGTTCAAGGAGTTTGTGCTAGGAGAGCAGCGTTCAAGACTGTCGCTCATCAAGTAATTGTGTGATAGAGTTGTGTGATAAAACACCAATGTGTCTGCTAAAAATCCCACAGAAATTACATTAAGAAGATATAACTTGAAGTTTCAAAGTCAAACACTTAAAAGCTAGGAATCACCAGAATTAGGACTGATCAAGCAATCTGAAATCTACCTCATGAGTTTATTCATTATGAGAAGTTTCTATTGGTATAGTTGCAATGAAAGACTATACCATAATGCATATATCCTGTGTGGCAGATTTAAGGTTGCAGCAGCCAACTGAAATCTTTTAAGTTTTACTTACGCCTGAAGATTACTTACATTAGTAAGATTTACTTTGCAATCTTCTTGTTGTTCTTTGAACATAAACGTTCTTGGGATTAAATTGTAATTAATGCAGGATGCACCTGTATAAGTTACACCTACACTGTGTACATGCACAATCACATTTTGCAACTCTTAGGGGAACATTTATCATTGATTAAGYGGAGCTACTTGAGCAAGAGCTTTAACCTTATTAGATTGCCTGTCTGAACCCTCAGTAAGGCACCCTACAAAGTAAGAGCCCTATTTCTG
This sequence comes from Phoebastria nigripes, assembly GCA_035582835.1. Lineage (NCBI taxonomy): Eukaryota > Metazoa > Chordata > Aves > Procellariiformes > Diomedeidae > Phoebastria > Phoebastria nigripes. Next base: position 576,517 of record JAYKAV010001499.1, on the reverse strand, counting down.
AGATGCACATTGTCCTGTCTAGGTCATGTATTCCTTCATCAGAGAAAGAGCTGAAATGTAAGTTCTTTATTCCTGTGTCAATACATTTTTTAAATCATGTAAATCCTTTGAAATGTACTTCTTAACAGTGCCAGAAACCAATCATAAGCTCTTGCCCTTTGAAATGTAGGACAAATGACCACAACCAGAGATATAATAAAAATGAGAAGGGCAGGAAATTTCAAATAACACAGGAATGATTTCTTTAAGTGCTAGAGAGGTTTTTTACTGCTTTAGTTATATAAATTGGCACTTCTCATTTTTCTAAATTATACTACTGAACTAGAAAAAAAATCAACAAAGGATAACTAGGAACCAGTAACCAGACTACCCCGTCTAAGATCACATGCTAATAGACTCTCCACCACAACAACAATAAAACAACAGTAACGATAGCTACCTGTGTAATTCCAGGTAAGCTTTGGCTTCATTTTCCAACATACTGGAATACTTATGCTGAGGAGAAATTCTAGTTACTTGCATAGGGCCTTAGAAAAGCTGAAATTACTGGTCATAATTCTTTTTTCGTTTACTTCTTTGTACATCATGAATTATTCCACTGAGGTTATTCTTTAGCAATTAGCTGATGTAGCTAAATACATACAGTAGTGTACAGTGAGTGCTAATGAAAACAGAGTCAACCCAGCTTCCTTATAAGTATTCTAAAATCAGATTTCACTATATTTAAAGGTACAGTGTTATCTCGATATAAAACCTTTCATAATATGCCAGTCTGATCTTCAACTGTAGCCTAAAAAATATTATAGCCAGAATAAATAAGTCCACCCAGAGTTAGGGTGCACGGAGATCGAAGGATTTTACGTTTCAAAGTTTCTGCATCATAAATTCATGCTGCTGATCATAAATTAAGGCAATTTCTTAGTTGCAGACCACCAACCAGGTCTTATGAAAGCCACTGAGAACCAGTGGATACTTTACAACTTGAAAACCTTACCCTTTTAAGAATAGATCTTGTAAACTTCCGGACTTTCTTAGTCCTTGATTTAATAAAATTGAAGAGAAAGAGAACTACTTTCTTGGCTACACAGAGAACAGTAGGTCAGAGTATTTGCATCAGCCTTACATTCTCATATTAATTTCCAGTTTTCATGCATCACTGGTGAAGTATAAGAAAAATTCTCAAAATCTGGATACGAATCTCTAAGACTGAAAAAGTGCTGAATTAATGATAGTGCTCATGGCTCGTAGTGAGTTACAAGCTTTGGAGGCTATGCAAGAGAAGCGTGACATAACTCATTATGGCTTCTGGTACTAATAAGTTATGAGGCACTCACATGTCTGAGATAAACCCCATAAGTTACTGTAGTCTATATCATCTCTCCATTATAACTAGAGACATATGAAATAGCCGAAATTCAGCCCAAACCCCTGAAATTCCATCATAAAACTGAGTAGACCAGTACATCTATTGATTCTGCTGCTTTATTTTTGTATTTTCATTTGTTWTTCTTGCTTTCCTTTAAATTCTGTAGTCTTTTAACATTTTTATTTTTATTCTTTGTTTATTTGCCTTATTTATTTTGTAGTTGTTGTAAACAAGTATTAAGACAAACTTCCACCACTGTTTATAGTGATCACATTAGTCAGACAGAAACTTGGACATCCTATTTCCATCAGCAAAATTTATTAATTCACTCCAAAGGCAAAACAGCTAAAGCAGATTAAAAACTCTACTCACATGGAGTGAGACCAAGCTTTTAAACTTAGTCCTGTGCTAGGAGGAGCCCAGGGACAGACAGTCACAATTCTTTTTTTCCTTTCCCTTCGCTGTAGGGGGAAGTCATTTTACTGCTGCCTTTTATAATACATGGCTTATCTTCCGCCTTGTGAATTGCCCTATTTGGCATATTATAGAAGGCAGAATTAAGGTTCCATATATGCCTTATACATGTCCTTTCAATACCCCCTAGAATTACTCACCCCAGGCGGAATATAACATTTGCCACTCCTTGTTCTTCTCTATGTTTTAAGGTTCATTATACTGGCGCTGAAGGACAGCTGGTATATGGTTCTTCGTTCATTCCTGTAGTTTCAGTTAAGGTCAGTCACGGTTTTACCTGTAACGTACAATTACAAGATAGAAAACAAATCATTACAATATAATTGAGGATGTTTTCACAACACACTAAAAGATAAAGATCCTAAAACAAATTCATAATAGATGAACACTATTTGGAAGCAAAGATCAGAAGTATAAATAATGTTGAAATAAAATACTATGAGATAACCTCATGACAATTTTCTGCTACAGCACTGAAAGGGTTTTATAGGAGATACTTTGTCAAGATAGATAAGAACACAACTAGATGTATGTCTACAGCTGTCTGGTTTATGAAAAAAAAGGAGAACTCTTCTGCTAAAGCATAATTGGGATGCGAAAAACTCTCAGCCATAAGCATTCCTCTGAGCAGATAACAGCGAGAAAGATGCTTCACAGTGGGCTTCATAGGGCTGCAGAGATTCATACTAGCCAAGAATCTGTCCATGTGTGCTGATTTTGGCTGGGATAGAGTTAATTTTCTTCAGTAGCTAGTATGGGGCTATGTTTTGGATTTGTGTTGGAAACAGTGTTGATAATACAGAGATGTTTTTCTTACTGCTGAGCAGTGCTTACACAGAGTCAAGGCCTTTTCTACTTCTCACACCACCCCACCAGCGAGTAGGCTGGGGGTGCACAAGAAGCTGGGAGGGGACACAGCTGGGATAGCTGACCCCAACAGACCAAAGGGACATCCATACCATATGACATCAGGCTCAGCATATAAAGCTGGGGGAAGAAGGAGGAAGGGGGGGACATTCAGAGTGATGGTGTTTGTCTTCCCAAGTAACCGTTACGCGTGATGGAGCCCTGCTTTCCTGGCGATGGCTGAACACCTGCCTGCCAATGGAAAGTAGTGAATGAATTCCTTGTTTTGCTTTGCTTGTGTGTGTGGCTTTTGCTTTACCTATTAAACTGTCTTTACCTCAACCCACGAGTTTTCTCACTTTTACTCTTCCGAATCTCTCCCCATCCCACTGTAGGGGAGTGAGGGAGCGGTTGTGTGGTGCTTAGTTGCCAGCTGGGGTTAAATCACGACACCATGTAATTCTAAGGAGTGAAAGATAAAGACGCAAAAAATGGAACTACAATGCCTCCCTTTTCTCTGCATCTGTGTAAGACTTAAGCATAATGTGTCCAAACATTCAGCTGGAAACATTTTTGAGAATAGACACGTACCCATCAAGTGGGAGGAGGACAGACTTGCTGAACATTTCAGTCTCTGTATACGAGCTTTTTGTTTCAATGATTGGTTGTCATTCTGGGTCATTGCTGATAAAGATCCCACTAGAAGGGAGTAAAAGATTTACCCTAGATTAGGCAGTGTCTATGTCATTATGAATTCTGCTCTCAGATTCATGCAGGTGCCATGAAAGTTTATAGGCAGCACACACTGGTGCCTAAACAAAGGATCATTTTTGTTTGGCATTTTACCAGACTTTATAAAGTAACATTATGTCACATAATGTACAATATATAGAGCACATTTTGGGAAAATGTTTACAATTTTCAACAGATACTGAAATAGCTAATCTAAATGAATCTGTGGTGCCTGCAAAATGACAGTTCAAATACCATAAAACATTACTGCTGACTTATCTAGAACAGGCTTGCTCTGTTTTTTACAGATTCATAATATGCAGTAACATCAACTGTAATATAACATGATACATATTTTAATACGTACATAAAACTCTCTACTGAGAGGATTTTGCTCCAACAAGTCTTAAGAAGCAATGGCCTTTCTAGACAAGTGGCCTGTTGGTGATTCATCAGTATCTCATTTTCTCTTATCCAAAAAAATACAACAGCAATAAACCCTTGGAGGCTACAAAAGTTTAGATTCCCAACACTGTCATCTTTGTCTTTGTCATCCTTGTATTGAGATTTGCCTGTCACATCTTGTTCTGTTTTTGACTGTAAGGCCCAGATCCAGAAAGGCACTGGCTATGTATTTTGCATTCCAGGTGCCACTGGGTAAAATATGYAAACAATTTTAGAACTTTGATAGGATTTGCAGATCAAGACCCAGGTTTCTGACCATCCTACCATGAATGCCCTCTTCACTAAGCTGGAAAGCTTGCTTCCTCTAACTCCTTGCCTTTGGTAGAGTGAATATTGACATCTTAGCTTCATAGCTAGTGAAAGGAAAGTGGAAAATATTCCTTGCATTTAATTCAACTAACCTTTGCTTCTGGCCTGACAGTCAACATACTGCCTTTGGAGATGTCTGATTTGAACTTCAATCCTCACTGATTAGGGAAAGAACTGCACTTGTTTGTCACTTTTTGTTGAGTGCTTTTAACACTGCTCCAATGCTAAAAGCTGGGGTATATAATTTCTATGGTGTGAATTTCTCTAATGTAGCTTTTAACATCTACAGGGGACACATCTGCCTCTAAGTTAGTCTAAACTGCTTTTATAGACAGACAACAGAAACAGGCACTTCTTGGGTCAATTCAGCTGACACATTTTAGATGTTTACATTGGTTTGAGATAAATCACTCCTTAGCAGTGTATGTTCCTCTTCACTGACTACAAAAAGAAGACTTAGCATAAATGGTTGAGATGTTGGTGCCTAGAGGTTAAACTCCCAACTTTGGTTGGATAAAACCTACCTCAACAGATCTTGGAAGAGATGAGCCAGTGCCCATTTTCAGAAGTATGACTTAGCTGCCAAAGTTTTCAGTTTCAGTCCCAGTCTTAGACTAAAAAAAAAAATGAAGAGTTGCCTCTTTTTTTTTGTCTTATTTTAGGAGTTTTTTTGTTAGCTTTCAGGCACTCAGGAAGAAGGATTCTCTCATTTACATCTATAGCATCCAGTTTAAAAGCCTTCATTTTTTAAATTGGAATATTTGGGCAGTTCTTAAAGAGCAAATAGTAATGATGAGCACTAATCACTCATTGACTATAAAAGGAAACTGGTTGTGATGCCAGCATCTGCATTGCCAATGACTACATTTGGTCAGAAGAATTACACTCCAGAAGTTCTTAAAAAGAACATAGTGGATCATTTCCAATACTCGGATGCATGGTTAAACTTCCTAGAGCAAAAATGGTTGAATATTCTAGTAATAAATAGACTTTTTCACTTTTGCAGACTACATTTTGGTTTTGGTTTTGTCTTTCTCTTCCCAGTGTATGAACTTGTGCTTCTCTTTTGTTTGGCTAACTCTTTCTATTCATTTTACTCTTTCCATGTAGTAACGAAAGGAAAGTAAAACCAAACCTATACGGTTTACAAGGAATGAGCTATATGAGCTCATCTCTAGTCATTTCTCTTTGGCCTGAACTGGTCCTATGCAGTTGAACATACCAGTGACATTCTGTTCAGACTTCTTGTAAATTTCAGGTGCCTTACTCTAATTTTGATGTTAGATTTATGTGAACATTACCTAATATTCCTTTTCTCACTCACCATAAAAGTAAATGCATGAACATGTAGAATAAAGTACTAATCACTGCAAATAAATTAATGTTTTCAAATCTCTTGGCCACCTACAGATTTATGGTGCAGTTCTTTTTGTAATCTGAAAGTTTTACTTGATCTAGTAAAATAGTGGATGGCAGTGAGTCCACTTATTATTTTAAATTCTTTGAAATCTAAAATAATAGACAGCTTCACTTGTGTCTTTCTGGTTAAAGCACTTATCATCACAGTCAACAGGCTTAGGTTTTCAAAAAAACGTTGGCACTTAAACATAATGGCAGGTTCTAGCATGATTCAGGAAGATGTCTAACCAGTTTGGGCACCCAACTGATTAAAACTAGCATTTTGAGTAGCAGTTAGGCAATTATTCTGTTTCAGTGTTCTTATAAATGTCCTCTATGCACCTTTCAAAGCCCAGTCTAGAGCTTATAGAGGGGCCTCATGCAAACATTTAAAAATGCAAAAGATAATGTTGAAAACCTGTTTTACTTTGAGAAGAAAATTTTCACACAAAAAGTTCTGATCCATAGGCAAGAATTAAAAAACAAGTTCAAGGCAACAATCCCAGAATAATAAAATATTTAAAACAAGTTCTTGCAAGAACTTGACTAAAACTATTACTCTAGTAATACAGTTAATTAATATAAAAAGTAGTAAAATTATTTTGTGAAATAGATGCATAATATAAAGTTTATGTAAACAATCCTATTAAAAAAAAAACCAAACTTGAATATTTTCATAGCCTTCAAGTTAGAAGTAAGAATTACTAACAGGTGATCAATTAGGTGAAGCTTTCAGATATTCCATTGAAAGGAAGTGAGATTTTTCTTTCACCTCTAGGTGGAAACCTCAACATGAGCAGGAGTTCATTGTCTCACTAATATCTCTTTGAGACGTAGCCCTTCTTTTATTATCTAAAGCCTGCTAAATAAATGCCATTGTAACATTATTGGAAATATCGCAAGTGAATAAATTTATTATTAAACCTCATCTCTGGAATGACTCTGTGTAACATTAGCCTCTAACTATCTGAAAAGTGTGATGTTGTTCTGTGGCCAGTACTTGTTCTAGAAGTGAAAAAAGTTTTTTCTTCTAAGTTTGTCATCTATGGCATTTCCTTTTGTTCTTTTTCCTTTTCTTTTTTTTTTTTTCCCCCTATAGCCAAGAAGTGTTTAGAATTTGACTGTAAGCCAGTCTTTTTCTGCTTTTTTAAACAAAAAAGATTGAATTTGGTGTGACTTTCAGTCTACACTTTTTTCTTCTTTCTGGATTGCAGAAAACATAAGAAAAAGATTTGAGTGTAAATGTTGATGATCCTCAAGAACACATGAGTGTATGCTCAAACATTTTAAAAATGTTGTTATTAAGTTTTAAAGATATTTCTGACATGAGTATAAATCAAACCACTTAACCACTATGGAGTGTGAGAAATGAGCTCCGAAATGAGCACCAAGATGAGCACATATCTCACCACTTCTTAGAACTGCATTGAATTGCACCCAACAGTATAATGGTCTGATTTGACATTCATACAGTGGCCATGCTACCCATCATTGGCCCATATCTGAAGCTGCACAGAAGGAATAGCCTTTGTTCCTCTCTGTAATCTTATCATTCTCCCCATGTATCTGTGCTAAGGTCGAGTAACAGAGGCAGAAAGTAAAATACTTAGATATTGGTAGATTCAAGTCCGTTTCAATGGGGGCAGATGCTCACAAGCATCTATGCACAGCTTTGAGCGTACATTCCTGTCTGCGGTACTATCTACAAGTAACTTCAGGAAGTGATTGGCAGTCATGGTGCCTTGTTCTAAACAAAGTGATTGTTTAAAAATATGAATAAATAGACTCTATCTCTTCAGAATTGAAGCAACTCATTTCAAAGTGTGTATGATCAAATAATAGAGGAATCTGTATTGTTAATGTGCAAGATTTCCATCAGGATTTGTCAGGAAATCTTAATGCCCTATATTGCCTCAAGAGAACCTATTTAGGTTTATAATGGAGATTGTTGAAATACTTGAGTATCATTGGTGCTCAGCTCTCTCCAGCTTACAAGGACTTTGTACACCTTGGTGTTCTAAGATAGCACTTCAAGGGAGATTAACTTCATTTTTACATTCTTTGATATCAAATATGATAGCTCCCAGTAGTAGTTAGGAAGCATGGGGGAGTAACACACTTTATTACTGACTCCTTGTCCATACAGAAGTAACAGAAAAAAGAGAGGGGAAAATGGAGAAATGGAGAGATGAAAAAGTCAAAAGCACAATTGTCTAAAGTATGTGTTTTGATTTTAAGAGGATTTTAAAACAAATGGGGAAATTAACAGATAATATTTTTAATTTGCCGTAGGAAACTTTTTATAGGATATTTTCTTCAGCATGAAATTCTCAGAAACAAGTTCAAAGATTAAATTATTCTGATAAAGTCTATATAAATCTGTTGAAATAAATTGTCCATTGACAAATGCCATTGTTTTAATAGTGTTACATGACTATCTGAGCAAAACAAGGTAAGGATATGGTGATACAAAGTGTTTTCTTATGACCTAAGAGTTATACAATCTTAGCACTGCCAGTTACATTTGAAAAATCATGTACTTTCAGTTGTGTTCATGTTCTGTCAATATAAGATATGATTCAGTGATATCTGCCACCATTTACACTTATTCTTCATATGCAGATAGCTTGCCAGTAAATGTTTAGTTCCATATGTGATGAATACTGATTCCTTGTAATTTCTTCAATAAGCAATATTCTGTAATTAAAATGGGTAATCCTAATAGAACTGTTGATACCCCTTTTATTAAGATTTTTTCTACTGTGATCAGCGTTGTTGTTTTTTTCTGAAACGAAGTGTTCACAGAACATGTATGTCCATTCTGTGCATTTCAACCTTCAGGCAAACCTTCTGAAGTAATGCACAGATTTTGGCTTGGTGTCATCCATGTAGATAGGGTGAGGACATCAGATCAGATGACACTATGTTACTTTATTTCTCTTGCAGAAAAAAAATTGCTACACAGTCATGGGGATTTCTGTACATTTCATTATCTATTTCCTCAAAATTTGGAATTTAGTATTAAAAATGAAACTTAAGACACTTTAATTTGTTTTTCTGAAATTGGTCATTTTGCTTTTATGAATATGATATTCWTACTTTCTAAAGTTGTGGTCCAACACAATAGCTACAGATTCAGACCTGAGCTTTGGCACCATCTTGCAGGCTGCATTATGAAAAAAATTCAGCCTTTTCCTTCACCCCCTATTCGTGCAGTTACTTTTCTCCTTTCTCCTTCCATGATTAAGCTTCAACCCCATATTCCTTTTATACAGATACAACTTATTTTTATCCTCCATCCACCCACCACCAAGAGTGTTATATTTAGGCTCTTATTACTGCTGCTACTGGGGATGATAGGATTAGAGAAGAAGAAGGGATGGAGCCTTAGGGGCAGCAGAAGCCATGTAGCACTTTGTCAGGTTGCAAAAGGTAGAGGAGAAGTGGTGTGACTGTTCAGCCTGCCTGCACTAATTGAAAAACTTCTCCTCGTTGTCTTCAAAAAAAAAGAAAGTCAGCCACATGGGAGCTTATGTTGGATTCAGCTTTTCTTTGGACATTGCCGCTCTAACTGGTGCTTGCTCCATGCAAATGGTTATGCCTTCCATCCTATGTGCATCATTAATACGTTTAACATGTTCAGCTCTTCTGAACTTTGGTTCCAACTCTTGTATTAGAAAGTACTTTATAATTTACTCTCCTTACCTGGTTTTTAATCATCCACTAGGAACTGTGTGACATTTCCTTCCTACTGACTGTGTTTGTGATGTGTGCTTGAAAAGCTTTTCCAATTTGCAGTGCATTTCTCTTTGTCTTATTTCCTGGGTGGATGTTTTTGGCATGAGTGAGCTGTTTTCCACATTTTCTCTTTATGTCTAAGGACATAATCTATCTGTTACCCTTCTACTCTGTAGCTTCACTTTCTCGCTTCTTTTCTAGGTACTTAAACCCCTGTTGGTACTTTAAGTACCCTCTCCCAAAGCTGTTGAGGTGATACCCTTTTCATTCTTTGTGGGKTTTTTTCTTTGTCTTGAATTCCTTGAAATTTTGAGGGAGGAAATAAACTTAATTGCTTCAGCTTTATCTATCAGTATTGTTTCTCACTTCTTACCTCTTCATATTTTAAAACTTATTGGATGTATCTGCCTATATTACTTCCTAGTACACAGGCCCTTAAGTAACAAGGAGAAACAGGATGGAAATACACATTCAAACATGCTATCAGAAAGCTGATGTGCTCCATCTAATCTCTTTAGGCCTTTGGATCTTTTAACATAAATTGAATCCTGGTTCAAGTTGGCTTCTTTTAATAGTTACCCAAAACCCAGATCTGACCTGCCTTATCCAGAGATACATGATCTCAACATTAAACTTGCTTTTTTTGCTTTATTTTTAAGCCAAAATAAAGGATGCTTAGTCAGTCTTCACAAGTGAAGAATTCATAAAATTAGTACAACAGAAAAAGGCTACATTCTTCTGAAATTGGCTAAAGCTCACAAACTGACTGAATCTGTGAAATGTCTAAAGAAAAACACATCTGCAAATTTATTTGCTTCCTTATGAAGTTCTGAAAACAGATGAATCCCTTACCACAAGATAAAAACCATCTAAACCAAAGTTTAGATTCTCTGAATCCATTTTTGTCCCTGAGATTCACTCCTTCCACTTTTCTCTGTTTATTTCAGTGTAGCATTATAAATAAAACAAGCAGCAAGTCAGTGGGAACTATGAGGCAGCCTGAACAGAAACTAATCAGATGACTCCCAACAAACTGTAGATCATGCCTACTGAACCATAAATGTTGAAAGCAAATGTAAACAAAAATTGGGAGAGGCCACTAAACAATTTGGAGATGATAAAGTACCTAAACCTAATGGCAGCTACAGCATGTGCCTGAATATAGCCCAATTATATTAAGAATGGTTTTGAAATGCTGCTTTTCATCATGTTTCTTCCATTCTTCAGAGTCTGTGGTGCTGACCAACATCAGCTACTATTAAAGAGTCTTCATGCATGTAAAATAATATGATTTCACAATGATTACATATTCACTCTACAGCTGGCTGAGTTTTTACATCTCCATTTGTCATTGACTATTGTGTCCAATTAAATGATTAGCTTTTAAAAACTGCTGCACATTATGAGAGTGAACTTGTGTTCCATTGCACTGAGTGATGCAGAAACAAACTCATTACAGCATGTAATTCACCCATATTAAATAACAAACAGATGGCTGCTGTAAATGAGAGCTGCTTTTTCTCTTCAAAAGTGCCAGGAAAAAGGTGTTTTTATTTATCTTTGTTTCCAGCTTCTTTCTGTTTTCTTGACAAGTGGGCAGCTGGTTGCTGAGGTTTTCAATTGGTGCAGAAGAATGAAAAGCCTGTTTCCATTAATTTCCCCATAAAATAAGTCTTTGAATCATTCCTGTTATAAATGCATGTGCAGTAGCAAGCTGCTGCTTGATTAATTCACTTATTATGAAGATTTCATCTTTTATAAGAGGGCCTGCAGGTAATTTATCTTGTTTAGTAAGATTAGAAAAATGTAATTATCTTGATACCTTTGGACCCCTCTCATTTTAATTGTGTTCCCATAAATTTCAAACATAAAGATGGGATTTTTTTTTTCACAAATGTTCCAACATGTGGTAGAAAAATGTGTTGTAAGATCTGCATAAAAACTTATCAAGTAAAATGCATTTGGATTATACTATTAAAGGAATGCATACAAACAAAACCAGTATACAGTCGTTGAAGCATATACAACTATCTGCATTTCTGGTTCCCTGGTCACAGGCTTTTAACAGCTGGAGTTGGATGAAGAATGTTGGGATTTAAGTTCTTTTTTTTTTCCTTTTTTTTTTTTTTTTAATCAATAATGCATTTCACCAAGGAAGTACAAAATCTGTTCCATTTTCACTAATCAAGTTAAAATTATGTTTGTCTTCATATATACCACCAACAGTAAAGAAAAAAAAAAGGACACGTATGAGCTGAGTTGTATATGTAACATCAGCTCCTCTGAACATCTCCAGATCCTTTAGATGTTTTCTCCCTCCTCTCTCTCTTACCTTCTCTTTGCGTGCAAATTTGAAACAAGTCAAGATCCAGAATTCTTTCACTTCAATATATTTTTTTTTCTTCTCAAGCCAACAGTTGGGACATTTTTGTTTGGTTTTGGTTTATTTATTTATTTGTTTATTTATTGTGGCTTTTTTCATTAACCTATTTAATTTCAGTTTTTATCTGGTTCCAGAAGGACTATTTACCTTATTTTCTTTTACTTGGTTTCTAAGAACCTCTTGCTTCTTTTCCCCATCCAAAAAAGTCCACTAACAACTTTGCATGTGTTTCTTTTTCATATTAATTTTAATTCAGAGTGGTTGTGATGGTCAATTTCCATAAAATAGATTTATAGGAACATGGTAAATATGCAACAACTGCACCAAGTCTAATCATGGGTCACTTACTTAGCTCAGTCATGTCTCTGACTATATCCAAGAGCAAAAGTTGAAAGAAGAACATAGGAAGATGGCAAATGTATAGTGTCACATTTGAGTATATTTTTTCAGCTTTCATCATCTGCAGCTGAAGGATACAGAAATTCAGAAATCAATAGATTTTCCAGAAATTCTTAGGTAATACCTCTATTATTACCACAAACTGAAAACAGATCTATTAAAATTTCTTGAGTGTCATAAGCCTTTTAACATTAAAATGAGGAAAAATTATCTTCTCAATGTGTTTAGAGTTAAGTTTTTTCAGGATTCCGCATCCATATCTTTTCAGCTTTTGAGGGTTTATAAAGTAGTCGTTTGAATGCTAGTGAACTGAACATTGTAAGAGGTGGTACTGGCACCATATATAGCAATGTGTAAGGAAAGAAGTTCTGCAAAGTGAAAGTTCAGGCAGTAAAGAGACTCATAAGAATATGCAAACTGTACAAGGTTGAAGCCATGAAACTGAGAAATGTGTACAGATGGTTGAAACATTTCAAGTCAGGTGAGACTAGCAATTGTGACAAACCATGATCTGGGAGACCTGTGTCAGCAACAACACACATGAATGCTGAAAAGGCTGAGCAGCTCATTAGGGAAGATTGACGAATAACCCTTAATGACCTTGCTACTGCTCTAAATTGCAGTTCTGCATCAGCACACTGAATCCTGCAGTGGTCTTCTCTAAACTTTGTTCATGCCAGGTCCTATGAAATCTCATCCTGTGACATGCATAAAATTGTGACATTACTCTTCAAATCTCAATTGAATTAAAGGCTAAATTAAGAGAGAGATACTTCATTCGAACAGAATTTACCACTGCAAGTATATTTTGATTTTTTTAAGCACCTTGTTCTTCCTCAATAATCATATATGTTGATATGTTTTATACTGCTTATATAAGTAATATATAACCACTGCGTTCTAATTGCCAAGGACTCTGATTAAGGCAAAGTTGAATTTTTTTTTTTAAATTATATTTCACATTACAAAAGTCAGCTGTATTCTGTAAAGAAGGTATAAGCCCACTGAGGGTGCACAGAGGTTCTTCTCAGTCTAATGGAGGAGTTAGTTAAAAGCTGTTATATTTCTCCAAATATTTTCCAGGTAAATTGCCAACTGCAAGTATGTGCTCTACATGTTTTATCAAAACATAATCCAAACTGCTGTAGATTCTAGAAGCTTACAAACTACATTTTGTCTGTCTGATGTATATTTAATGTAATACCTGGTTTCTGGTAGTGTGTGGTTATGGTACTTTCTAATTGACAATTACAGAAAGGATGAGGGTTTACTTACAATTAAAAGTGAATAAGTGTTCTTTCTTATCTCTGGAGTTTGAAGATAAAAGCCAGTTGATGCAATTATTTAACAGTGGACAGATAAAAAGTCTGGTGTGTAGGATAAACAAGATACTAGAGCAAACAGGCGCATTTTGTACTAACAAACATTAGGATGCAATTGGTCCTTAAAATTAAAAGCAGCCTGCTGGAGCACAGCAAGATGACAAAGTCTCAATCTTCCACAACATGTAGTCTGTGCTTTAAGCTAAATCTCATCCTAACACCAAAAATTTACAGTCCATTCTCTCTGGAGAGCCCAAACATTGATGTATTAAATCAACTGGAGATAAGGAGGATCAGAGGATTCCAAGTAGCATCTACCCCTCTATTTTGCATTCCTTGCAGCCCTGGGTGCAATCAGCCTTTAGCATCAGCTCATGGCATAACTTTAGTTTTAATGATTTCATTTGGAAGACCTAAACACAGATTAGGCTTCCCAGTAATAGTGAGTAGCATACTTTGGATAGCTAAAGAAACATACAATATAAGACTATCAGAAAAAAAAAAAGAAAGATAATTGAATGGAATATTATAAGAATGGGTGAATGCAAATATTCTGTCCTATTCTGAATGATGAGGRCTGAACATAGACCTGTATTTTCTAGTATTGCCTGGAGTTAAACCTCAAAACTTGAATATGCTTAGGGTTTAGGCCTCTATTTCATATTTTCCGAGCATAGTCCAAACTCATTTCCACTTTCTGGAAATGTTTCCATTTGGGTGACATTTCTATGACTTACATCTGTATTATTTCAATAGATAGTGAAAGAGATGCTGTATGAGAACCCTTTGTGATTTTATATTCGTAGATAACATTACTGTAGATACAAGCAACCACTCAAATATTTGTGTTTGTAACTTTACTAAAATTATGGGATGTGACTTCAATTATTCAGCTCCTGTTACGTCTTATCAATTATTACAATCTAATTATACATTGAGTCAAGATTTATTGCCTACCCCCATCGGAATGAATCTTACATTGGTGAAGAAAATACTACAACATGATGACCTGTGTCAACTGTTAGAACACGTCCGAAACAATGGACACAAAACTCTAGTCACCGTTCATCATGATATAGAAGAGATACACCGTGTCTTGGAAGGAGTGAAGAAGGATGGAGAACACCATTGGTGGGAAACTCTTCTTGGATGGTCACCAACAGCAATGGGAATGTTTAATATTATGCTTCACCCAGCTGTGATTTTACTAACTCTAACATTAATGTGTCTATTGCTTATAATTATATTGTATATAAAGGTTTGGTACATGATAAAACAAAYAAYCCARCTCCAACCACCCAAAACATACAAACTAATACATAGCATATAGCAATGCTTCACTATCTATTTGCCATGGATCTGTAAGCGCATAAATTATCAATATACTATTTATGGCACAGAGGCAAAAGGTGAGTGTACCACCACTCTGTGAGGATAAGATGAATTGACTACAGTCACAGGGTGGAGCATGACGGTGTGCTCCCCTTGCCTCCGACCTGACCTTTTCCCGTAACCCTGCTTAAGCGATAACCACCTGTGGTGATCGTGATGGATGCGTCTCGTCGTGATGGATGCATCCAGTTCAAAGTGGATTCGGGGGAGACAGATAACAACACAATAGGTGATATATTCACCTAACCACAGTGCTGGTCAATGTCCAACGCCAGCCGAATTTGGAAGAAACAAATGTCAGTATGTAAATATGACTATAGGTCAATCATCTTACCCCCATAAATAGTGGGCAGCCCAAGAGCCCTTTGAGCTCTTCTGCATGGCAGCAGGCTGCACGCCAGGATCTCCCCTTGAGTAGAGATGCCTCACTCCTCGAGGTTGAGAGATTCCTTGCCACGACAGATTCTCAGTGACTAATAGCATGCTGAAACTTTGAAATCTTAGCTAAGTGATATAAAGGATTGATTGCGTATATATAATCCTTTAGACATAAACCGTTGACCAAGTCTGGGACTAAGTTTGGATCGAGCCACACCTAGACTCCTCTAAGGGAAGGAGTTTAGAAAGCAAAGGGGTCCTTTCTGAACCTTATGACTCAATGGAAAGGTCTCCCTGACAGTTTTGTCTGACCCTGTCCTCTATGCAGTAAATAATCAAGCGTACCTTGCCATCGAATCTTGTTAAACCACTGTCGCATTTACCATTAAACTTTGTTAACTCACTGTCTTACATCAATAAACATATTGCTGCTTCTGTCTTATGAGTGAAGTGCATCTCTCTCTCACTCCTTCTGCGACAGATGCAGAAAGTCAGCATTTCATAACTGAGAAGCTACTTTAGATATTAGTCTGTAACAACTAATAGCATGAAAAAAAGTCTTCTCAGTCTTTTCCCACAAAATGCTGCTTCAGTAATTCATTAACTTGTTTTAATGAAACAACATCTCATTGCTATTTGGGAAGAAACTAATCTCCTTTCCAAAAAGTTTGCATAATGTATTGAGAAAGAAGTGACTGCAGAATCTGCTGATCAGTCTTTTGAGTATTCCACGTAGGCTGAGTAAACTTTTATCTAATCATAGAATCATAGAATAGTTTGGGTTGGAAGGGACCTTTAAAGGTCATCTAGTCCAACCCCCCTGCATTGGGCAGRGACGTCTTCAACTAGATCAGGTTGCTCAGAGCCCCATCCAACCTCACCTTGAATGTTTCCAGGGATGGGGCATCTACCACCTCTCTGGGCAACCTGTTCCAGTGTTTCACCACCCTCAGCGTAAAAAAATTTCTTCCTTATATCAAGTCTAAATCTACCCTCTTTTAGTTTAAAGCTATTCCCCCTTGTCCTGTCACAACAGGCCCTGCTAAAAAGTTTGATCCATCTTTCTTATAAGCTCCCTTTAAGCTTATAAAAATTATAATTTACAATCTCCACCCCTGGTCCCTTTGGACCAGACCATAGGCTTTAACATTGCAATGAACTCCTCCCCTTGCCACTGCTCCGGCTTGCGCTTACCCACASACTGCAGTCCCTTAGTGTTGTACCTGCTCCAAGTGGAGCCTTACCTGTGAGCCACAGTCTCTCCAGGGGTAAACCTGCTGCAGCATAGACTTATCCACAGCCACAGTCACTTTGAGGTGCACCAGCTCCAGTGTGGCCTTACCCACAGCCACAGTCCCTTCAGAGGTAAACCTGTTCCAAGATGGCCTTACCCATGGCTGCAATTCCTCCGGGGGTGTRCCTCCCCTGTCATGGCCTTATCGACAGCCACATGCTTTGAGGTGCTCCAGCATGACCTCATGCACAGCCACTGACGTTTCAAGGTGTACCTGCTGCAGCATGGACTCATCCACAGCCACAGATGCTGCGAGGTGTACCTTTTCCGGTGCAGACCTATCCTTAAGCCACAATCCCTTCAGAGGTATACCTGCTGCGGCATGGACATAATCACAGCCACGGACGCTTCGAGATGTACCTGCTCGGGCATGGGCTTATCCACGGCCACAGACACTTCAGGGTCTCCTGCTCCCACGTGGACTCATCCGCAGGTCACAGTCCCTTCGACTCGAGTTCACGCTGGAGTTCCTGCCTGTCCAGTACAGCAGTACAGAAACAGCAGCGATGCCCTGGCCATCTGCCATCCTAGGTGCATGGCCACTGCTGTTACCAAAATGTTCCCAGGCACAGCACAGTARGATGATCAGCAGTACAGCAAGCAGCAAAAGAAGAAAGCAGCCACTAATGAGCACTAGACTCTAACACACAGTAAGGCAAGCAAGCCCCATGKCAAGCACAGGAGCCTGCCAATTAATAGCTAAAGAGCAATAACAGCTATAAATTCGATCTAGCACAATCCAATCAAACCTGTCGTTGTCTCGAACTCTTCAAGCCCCACGTTGGGCACCAAAAAAGGACTGTCGAGGTTTAACCCCAGCCAGCAACTAAGCACCACACAGCCGCTTGCTCACTCCCCTCCGGTGGGATGGGGGAAAGAGTCAGAAGAGTAAAAGTGAAAAAACTCATGGGTTGAGATAAAGACAGTTTAATAGGGAAAGCAAAAGCTGCGCACACAAGCAAAGCAAAACAAGGAATTCATTCACTACTTCCCATCGGCAGGCAGGTGTTCAGCCATCTCCAGGAAAGCAGGGCTCCATCACGCGTAACAGTTACTTGGGAAGACAAACGCCATCACTCCGAACATYCCCCCCTTGCTTCTTCTTCTCCCAGTTTATATGCTGAGCATGACATCATATGGTATGGAATACCCCTTTGGCTAGTTGGGTCAGCTGGCCTGGCTATGCTCCCTCCCAGCTTCTTGTGCACCTGGCAGAGCATGGGAAGCTGAAAAGTCCTTGACACTACTTAGCAACAACTAAAACATCAGTGTGTTATCAACATTATTCTCATATTAAATCCAAAACATAGCACTATACTAGCTACTAGGAAGAAAATTAACTCTGTCCCAGCTGAAACCAGGACAACTGAAAGGCTGCAATAAGGTCTCCCTGAAGCCTTCTCTTCTCCAGGCTGAATAACCCCAACTCTCTCAGCCTTTCTTTGTAGGAGAGGTGTTCCATCCCCCTGATCATTTTATGGCCCTCCTCTGGACCTGCTCCAACAGTATTGAGAAAACTACACACACAAAATTGCCTGCTCAGGCATTTAGTACAGACTAAGAACAAAATATGTTTAGGTTGCAACTTGCAGTCCTGTTTAGCAGCCACTGAAGCCTTAAGTTTAACCAAAGAAAATTAACACTTCCCCTCAGYTCTCAATTTTCGTCTATCTTTATCCAACACAGAGATATTGTATCAAATGTGGGGATTACACAAGGCATATCATACTCACACTTCATAGAGTCTGTAAGCAATAAGCAACTAGTGCATTGTAACATGTCATTACATTACATTACATATATCTCATATATATACACATTTATTTCACATATGTCTATATATACCTCACATATATATGTGTGTCTGTGTCTGTGTATGTACATGTATATAACCACTCCATAGATCAATCACAAGATCTCTTTAAGAATGAATTTTTAGTTTACAATTCATTTGATTTAAAATAAGGAAGGAAAAAAAAAACCCACAAGACTGGAAATAATTCCACAACAAAGCACAGTACTAGTTACCAGCTGTTTCCTCACCTTCCTCCCAGCTCAGAAAGCTGAAAGTTTCTGTATTGAGTATAGGGAAATAATATAATTCTGTATCTAGCTGCTTGGGCATTGTATATGGCAGTTTCCATATATTGCAGTGTTTGTCTCTGTTCACAGTTGCCTCTTCTATGTTATGTCTATAAGAAGAAACTACTATTGACTCATCAGCGGTAACTTAACACCTGGATGGAGGTCCAGATGTAAAGATGATAGGAAATCCCACTTGCAGGATGTGGTTGGCAATGGAGATGCCTAATGATTAGTAAATTCACCTCAGAGCTTTCAGATAGCTGTAAATATTTGTCAGGAGAAAAAGTTGAGTCCAGATTTTTGTAATACTGAAATCCTCTAAAAGCAAAACACAACTATGAGTCTTCACTCAGTTACCTAAAAATGTCTGTATAGTGCCATTTATAAATATGTCAGGAGCTAGCAGATAGGACATAACATCTAGGGGTGATCCACACAAACCTCTGAGTGGCAGCTAGAGACAGGCAGCATCCTATAACACAAGACCATTATTTTGGGGAATTCAATCAGCTCTAGAGTGTAGGCAGCTAGACTGAGCTATGTGCACGTATTTGTTTATATATGAGATAGGTATCTAAGCTTCCACTTCAGGTGATGAGAACTATGGATCAACTCAGTTCATTAAACTTACCATCTAGTGCCTGTGGAGATGCCATAATACATCCTTCCTAGGATCCAGCTGCCTCTCAAAAGGGAGCACATCTCTCATAGCTCTTGTGTCATGTGTCAGCCCTGTATGCACACCTCATCTACCTCAGGGCATCTCCCATAGCATCAGGTGCCTCTGTTTAGGCAGCTGAAACCCACCCTCCATGTCTACAGTGCAGGTTTCCATATGTGAATTAGATGCCTAAGTTCCCATTGCAACCTAGTGGAGATCAGTTTGTTTGCCTTTAGACACTAAAGGTGTCCTTCTGCCTCCAGCTACCACTCAGAGAGGAGCATATATCATTCCTAGTTGTTTTGTCATACCTGCCAGTTCCACATTGGTATGTTGGATGGCCTAGGTCGTCTCAAATTATACCAGACATCTAGGTAGGTGCATCTGAATGAAGCTCTTCAACTTATAAATTGTAAGAATGTGAGTTATTCTTATATCTAGATATATGAATCTTGACCTGAATCCCACCTCCTAGATTAAGCAAGGAGAACACCCACCCCTTAGAGCCCTCCTTTGACCCATGATTTCAGAATCTCTTACAGACTATATCCACTGGTATAAGATTGTACTCCAGAATCTCAATTTCTTTAAATGATTGTTAGAATTAATTTGAATACATGCCCTTTCAGTGACATGTATGAGACAAGGCAATGACATTCAGTACTACAAGACACAAATAGTATTATACCATAAAGCCATTTGGATTTGTGCTCTCTGCAAAACGTGACAGAATCATCATAAAAATTAGCGATTGTTGAAACTGGGTAGTTGTGTATCAGTAAACATTCGTGGTATAGACTACACCAATATATGTGTTTACATGGAGAAATAAAAATGAGGAGGAATGGAAATATTGTGAATTAACATAGCATGTAGAACTTAGACCACAAACTCCGCCACAGAATTTGATCCCACAGGACCACAGAATGTATACAAGACCACGTTCTTCCAGACTTCTAAAAAAGGTGCTGGAACAAGGTGAAGAGGTCAATATTTTAAGGGAAAAAAAAAATTTACACTGACATTTAAACCCTCAAGCCTTGCCAGAATTTAGAATGATGCCCACCTTCTATTCTGTGAAGACATTTTTTTCCGAAATCTTAAACCACCTGTATGGTAAAGTGGATCTTAGTATAATTTTTTGTTAACAGGGTTAATTTTATTTTATTATCTATTGAAACTGTTCTCTGACAAAGTGAAATATTGTGAACTCACCTAGGATCTATTTTGGGCAGAGATCATTTAACAAGACCATTAAAGTTGTCTTCAAAATTTTAGAAGCTCACTCAGGCATAAACTTCAGTTCTGAATGAATTAATTCCCCCCCCCYTTTTTTTTAAGCATATTATCCAGGCAATAAGAAAATCATAAGTTTATAATACATAGGTATAAAAAGTATTATTATCATTTGTTAGAGAAAAGACTGCTTAAGATGACAGAGATATTGAATATTCAATTCCCTTTTAGAGGATCATTTTCATAACTTTACTATTAGAATTAGAATGAAAAACAGAAAAAATAAAAACATAGAGGAATTAGAAACATCTAATTCTATTAGAATTTTAATAAAATAGCAGATACTTGTTCTTCTTACACTAAAGTGTTTTTAAGTTCACACTGATTTTACAGAGGGAAGTAGTTTAATTTAGTTGAGATTAGGGTTTTGTGTTTGACAAGCATTATACCAGGTTCTGCCAGGTTCATAGCTTTCCTTTTTCTATGTCTTACTGATGTCACTTTCTTTAAACATGGTAGGACTGTGCTAAACTACAGTGGGAATGAAGGCAAACTTCCCAGCAGAAAGGCCCAATCCTGTGGTTGCATTCATACGTGCAGGTCCTCTGCTCCCTTGGAACTCTGCTGGGATGAGTGGAGCTCACACAAAGCTGCAAGGTAATGGCCTAAGTTTTCTCTCATGATATTTTTGAATATTCTGTATTCTTCCCTCCCTCAACACTTTTATGTTTCTACTTGATGAATTTGTTTATTTTTAACAGCTTAAAGGCACACTAACTTTTTTCTATTTGAAGTGACCAGTAGCAGATTGCAATTTTTGGCTGAAAAAGAGTCCAGCTTTTAAATATGACTAAGCATCATTTTTCTCTAAGGGACCAGCTGGAGGGTCAAGAACAAAAGCACTGATTAATAATTTTTGAAAATTAAGACCATCCAATTTTCCTAGAGATAATGTCCGTTCCTCTAAAACTCCATGTAAAACATTTGTTCCTATCCACTCAACCAAGACTCTGCAGAATGCCTGCTAGAATCAAGTCTTGTCTGTTGCTTACCATTATAAGCAGATAAAACACATACTTCATAACAAAAGAAATGTGATAAGTTTGATTTTAAATTATACAGGCCAATTTMTATTTGGTTTACTAGAATGTACATTCTCATCTGCAATGAGGATGCAGGTATGGAAAGGAATGGAGGCATTTGTCTTACTCATCATATCAATTTTACATGATCTGCATGTGAAAGATAATGATTTAAGTTATTATGTCATTACTGATTCCAAGCAAAGCATTGAAGAATAAGGATCTGGGAAAGGGAGTAGTTTCTAATGTGTATAGTTCTCTATCTTGCCCCAGTTTGTCATACCAACACTCTTGTCCTACTGAGCAGTGCAATACAGCAAGGCATTAACTTTTAACTTAACACTTTACTACTATCTGGGGATATATTTAACCTTTATTAAATTTCATAGGGATGATTTTATTCACTAACTATTTACTCCTCCCTAGGGCTGACCACAACAAGCAAATACCCTTAAAGGCACAAATCCAATCTACACTAGTATTTCAATGTATTAGTTGAATGTGTTATCTAATGCTTTTCTTAACATAACTCCTGTAAGTCCATTAATGACTTCATGATTTTTGATATCTTTAACCTAGCTGATGTTTTTGGGGATTATGAGACAGCTGTCTGTTTCTAGGAATGGAATAAAGTTTCATAAATTGCATAAAATAGCTAGAAAAGTTGGCCCAAGCAAATCTGGAAGCCTCTAAAACAGGCATGGAATTTCAAAGAGGGTCATTGCTTCATGTTAGCATTATTTTTCTTGTGTCCAGGAATGAACTAAAGGAATCACCGCTGCCTAGCACACTTGTAAAAAGAGTGTGAACTCAGAAAAATTATTTTCAGTTACACTTAGTTGTTTCTAAAATTGTTCCTAACAAATACTAGTGTAGTGCCTAGATTAACCTTTACAATGTATTAGCTTTCTCAGATTAGCTGGTAGGAAACTCTACAGGAGACAATTCTTAATGAATAATCAAAAATAGAAATAGGTGCAAGCAGTCAGCAGAAGTCTAAAGAAAGAGAAGCCTTAATACTCTTTAGCTGTGAATTAGGCATGCAAGAAACCTGCAAGCACTAATATATTTAACTATTAATTCATGTGTACTTTAACTAAAGACAGAGCTGTATCGTTTGTGGCTTGCTTTTTTTAATTTTTATTTTTATTTACAACTTTTCTTTTTTATTTGGAACTTTTTTAGCTAAGCGTTACTTTTTTCCATTTCTATTCCCATAAGTAGTTACAGCAAGTGTCTTTAGATACACCTAGCAGACTCATATCTCACAACATGGAATACTGGGGTTTGTGTTTGTTGGGTTTTTTTTTTTTCTTTTTTGGGTGAAGCAAGTTATTATAAAGGTATTACTACCTTTACATTACACTATAGAAGTGCATAAAATATCTTAACTGTGAATGCCTGTCTGAATAATATGCATGATATTTAGCTACAGCTCTTTTTATGAATCACATGTATGGCACTACAGAATGAATACTAAACATTCCTTGTTCACCACTTCCTTTGCTTATGCTGCTTCATGATGATGCAAAAGTACTTCAGTTTTCCCCTCCCCATATTCAAAATGAATCAAGTGAACGAAGATCAGTAATGTATCGTCTGCTTGCACTTCAACTTCACTGACACTATAGACCATACCCATTATGGTCTTTCAGGTCAATAATTCCCGAACTAAGAAGGATTAATAGGATTTATGACCCTCTTTTCAACTGCATGTAGCACAAGCAGTACTAATTACATTTTCATTAACCTCTGTGGCTAGCTCATGTTCTAATAATTTAGCCCTGTTATGGATTAATCCAAAGTTTTACATGTTCAATAAAGTGAACACACAAACAAAAGCTATATAAATAAATCCTCATGGCCAAATCGTGGCTGCTCCAATGAAGAAATACTTGCAAAAGAGCCACTGCTGCTAGAATCTCCCAAGGTCTGGCCCATGCATCGATCAGCTATATCTTGGCTCTCTGAGTGACTTATTCCCTAGTCAAAGAGGCATTGTGAAGCCTAAATATTAGATAAATCCAGTTTAATTGCATAAACTATAATTCTAAATGAGTCCTGTGCAAGTTGCCTTATAATGGTGAAGTCCACATTTGTACTTCGGGAAATGTTAATGCCGCAATTTCAAGAACTAGTAGTAAGCATGTCTCCTACATATATTTGGAAGACTGTGTATCTGGGACGTATACCTGTACTTCTGACCCCTTCTATTGACCCCTGTCTCCACTGAGTTACTCCCAGATATCTCTGTTGCCAGAGGGAATAAGGGGTACACAGGAGACATAGTTCAGCTGTCAGTAATAACAGGATTATTCAGTATGACAGACATTCCCCGCCACTCTCCATTCCTAAGCAGAGTCACCAACAGGACAACCAATGCTGAATGCTGTTTCTGCCGTCAAGAGAGGAGTAGTGGCTGAATTCATCCCAGATTATGCAAATTTCCAAGAAACAAGTGCTATCCCACAGCCACTCTTCTCCTGAGCTGTGTTTTCACTCCTTCTCTGTTGCAGTTAAAGATCAGCTCCCTAATTATTGTGGGGTTTTACTTACTTGACTAAAATTAAATGTATTTAATCTAAAAGGGGTAAGGCAACAGATCCATTCCCCAGTCATAATGAATCCGGGATATGAAAATAAATTGACCTGGGAACCATGATAGCTAAATTGATATGGAATCTAGAATTTATGTTTGTTATATGAGAAGCACTGAATGCTTTATGTTATTTGTATTTTTAATTCAGTGTTAATGTCAAACACTGTCAAACATTCGATTGCAATATATGCTCACTGAAATAAAATATAGCGAAATACTGATTGCAAACAGAGAATTAGAAGAGGTATTTTGAAGGAAGTTTTACAAAGTATTTTTCTATCTGATGAGATATAAGGGAAGAAATCTTTAATTACAATTGGGTTTGGTAAAACAGCAATTTCTCTTACTCCCATAGTAGGTGGAGTAAGTTTTTCATGGAGCTATTCCTGTGCTCACAGAAAACCCAGAAGCACCTTTAGAGTACAGCTCATGTAACCTGCTTTAATCATTTACTTTAAGAACTGTTCTTTGCTAGCACTTCTTTTTGTCCACCTGCTTTAAAAGTATTATAGGCTATCTATCTGATTAGCTGAGAGCTGAATTTTTGAAGTAAGGTGAGATTAATCTCATCCCACTATCCATTAAATTATATTAAGATATAGGTTAAAGCTTAACCATTAAGCTTCTTAAAATTATTTTTGTATGATTTCTTTTTTTTTTTTCCCCAATATATACAAGTTTGGTAGCTTGAATTAGTCCTATGTACTTTAGAGCATAGAGAAAGATACCACCATCTGTTACTTATCTCACGAAAGTATAACTATTCCAGGCACATTCACGGTTTCTTCATTTGTTTCACCCAAAGAGCTAAAGGAGTTACCTCTGGTCTTCTACTGCCCAGTAACCTCATCATGCCCCAGTCGCTTTCCTGAAGGAGCAACTTCCCTGAGACTTCAAACAACTGGATATCTACAATAGTATGTAAACCTAGGCTATGGCCACAATAAAATGGTTGCTCAAGCCCTTGTTTGCTTTTGTTCTAGCCCAATGTTTACTCCCTGATTTGTACTTTCACCAGCTGCTTGCAAAGGCTTTACCCTTTCCAGCCTGCTTCTGCTCCAGCCTGAGACTTCATAGTTTCCTCTTTAATTAATTTTGTTTGAGGGATCTGTTTCTATGCTAATACTAAACTTTTATAATGCTTATGTAGACTCTAGCAGACCAAAGCAATCAAGAAAAATATGATTTTTTGATTCATTAAAGGTACAATATCATAATTTACTTCTGTGATGAATGGGACAAAGGATATTTTGTTAAATATATGACCTGATAGTTACAAATTGTTTCACCTTGCTAACTCATTTCTGCAGGTAATCAGGCAAAATGGTCCTCCAAAAGCCCTCTTTTTGATACAATGAATCAGAAAGAAATTAGACTGATTGAGAAAAATTTTAATACTTAATAGTGATCAAAGGACTTACTAGAACACTGCAAGTGGCAGCTCCAGCAAGCAGGCGACTTAGCTTCCTTCTAGTTCTACTGAGAGCGGTGTAAAAAAAGGACATACTTAAATCTATATTTAAATTGAAATCTAAGATACACCTTTAACCTAAGGATGTAAGTGCAGTCTGTATAAAAGTGAAGTTCATACAAATTCCCTTTCAGCCTCCCAAAGTTTTATAAGTTTCAAATTAGAAGTTTTGTCACTGTTGCAATTTCTAGGACCTAAATAGTCTGCCAGACTCAGCTGCTTTTCCAGGCTGCTAATTCTTTTTGATATGAAATTACTGTTCAATCTAGATTATCAGTAATTCAGCTCACGTACTGCAGGCAAGTCCATCTGTTTCTTGAAGACAAAAAAGTGCAGATGTCAGTAGAACATAATGATAGAAGAACCATTACATTATGTCACACCAAAGGTACATTTCAGCTAACATGAACTGTTTAATAAGACCACCCTTCAGAGCTTCTTTGCTGCTGCTATCTGACATGCCAATTGAACCCAGTGTGAAAACGGGCTTACTGGAAGTGTAAGCACAATCTTTATATCATTTTGATTATAGCTTCCAAGCTCTCCATCATTCTTGGAGTATACATTACTTTTGGAAGAGCTGTTCCGATTTCTTCCTTTCTTTGCTTTCCTTTGATGTTTTTTTGTCTGGTTATTGTCTAGATCTTTCATTGCCTGGGCTTTCTCACACTTTGATTTCTATCTCTGTTGAATACTAGCTACTGTGGACACTATCTACAGTTTTATTTTTCCTAACTGCATTCCTTAACCAAAATTTACACTTTGGTGGAGGTTGAAACAAAGGATTGCTGACAAACAAAAACAAAAACAAAAACAAAACAAAACAAAAAACAAAAAAACCACAAACAAACAAACAAACAAACAACCCCAAAAAACCTCAACGTAACAAAAAAAAATCAACTGAATGAAATAACTTTAAATACTTGGATAGATCCAGTGCAGCAGTCCTTTATTCATAAGGATGTTGCAACGAATTTATCTGCTGGCCGCAAAACTTTATTACTAGCCAAAACAGGAATGATTCAATTTCTGTCACCTATTGGTATTGGAGAGATGCCCTACAAGCTGCCATGTCTGTGTAACATTTCTTAGCAGTCACATACATGGTGACATGAACATATATAGTCTTTTAACAACCCAGAATTTTTTCTGATGTCCTCAAAGGAAACAAATCCACCCTCCAAGTAACAGTACTAAAAATATTATTCCAGCAGACAGAATAGTGTGTTGAGCTAACGTGTTCGGATAAGTTGGAATTTGTCAGTTGGAATTTCTGCAATGGAAAATGATTAACAATCAACAACTAAATAGCTGCAGTATAAGTAATCTTTCATTGGGTGTTTTCCATGATTTAAAATTTTAAATCCTGAGATGCCCATTACGGTCTTCAGAACTATATTCTTCATTCTGGTGTTCCAGACATGAATATCACGGAGATATAGAACGAGTAAGCGACTAAATCTTCTGACAGGCCATTCAAATAGTTCTGGTGGTAGCTCTACTTCATGCAGAACTGGTAGGTTCCTTTAGCATGTTGTTCTCCCAGTGATTTCTCAATTTCCAGCTAATACTATTTGTTGCAGGCTCACTAAGGGAATACTTCATTTCACCTGATTCCTCATACCAATCACATATTTATATATATGCCTAGATCTCATAATGTCATCTTCCTAATCTAAACCAAGAAAATACCCTAAGAGAAAGTTAAATATACTGTTCTGGGTCGTGTGTGAATATCCTTAATATCCTGGACATCTCAACTGTGATTGGATGTCTGTGTTTAAATTAGTGAATTGAAACCTAGGTCTTTACGTACTGTCATGGGAGCTTAGATGCTTACCTCACATGTTGCTATCTAAATTTAGGTGTATATACTTTGGAGCTAGATCATGGCCTGAATTTACTCTCTAAAATTTTAATCTAAATAGCTACTCAGTTAGCTTTGTGGTTTTATGCTTGTTTTAACCCAGCACTTACTGAAGCCACAATATGCACAACTATTGAAACAATTCCTTTCTTTCCTTTGTTTTACTATATTTGAATCTGATTATGATTTCTCTTTCACTGCAGTCCTCTAGATAAAGTGACTTCCTGTTGAGTTAATCATAATTTGCAGTGTGAAAGCAGACAGATATCAAATACTTAGATAGCATAAGACAGTACCTTATTTCCATGACTATTTTAATGCTTGGTTTTGCTTTTTTTTCATTATAGTTAACTTTTTCTGCCACAAAATTGTCAGTTTGTCTTAGCAGAAGCCTTACTTTTAGCTGCTACACATTAAAGCAAGCATATTGCCACTTTCCTCCTTTTTTTTTTTTTTTTCCTATGGACAAACTGAAAAATACTTTACTTTCTCATTATGTGTGGTGTGTTCTTACTTCAGATTATTTATGCACATGTTAATCTTTCTACTTCTACTGTTGAATTATAATAGATGCTAGTGGCTTCACAGTTTATCAGGATTTTGTCTTGTACAAACACAGTAACAGCTGTGAAAGATTCTAAAGCTATGTGAAACTGGCAAATACATTTCTATTCAATATGAACGGTGCAGAGTCAGAGAAAAGTTCTAAACGCAAGAGCTCTGTCCCACTTCTATAACACTTATTTTTCAAAGTAACTTCATAAAATGCCTTATCCTGGTAGCGCAGCTAAAGAACTTTGAACAATGATATGATTTSCTCAAACAATTACTGTTGTTGTACATGCAAATGAAACTATTCCACATGCAATTACAGTAAGAAACTTTACAATTGCAACAGATGAGATAGACAGACACTTTTTTGAGATAGACAGACATAAGTATATTCTAGCTGAGAATGTCTAAGT
Organism: Phoebastria nigripes; assembly: GCA_035582835.1. Taxonomy (NCBI): domain Eukaryota; kingdom Metazoa; phylum Chordata; class Aves; order Procellariiformes; family Diomedeidae; genus Phoebastria; species Phoebastria nigripes. The sequence goes on along the minus strand of JAYKAV010001499.1, from coordinate 548,055 downwards.
ATTAGCTTTGAGTGCTTAGGCTTCCAAGCAAATCCAAATAAGAAATAAGAAATATTGATTCTTCTAAAGAGTACTAATTTTCATAAGGAGACTCTCAGGACTGATAAGCCAGGAAATTACTTCAAATCTGTAGAACAAATAAAGCACAAGCAGTAATAGTTTGCACAGACATGCCTTCAGTCAACTCCTGAACTGTCTTCTATTGAGCAGAGAAGCTAAATCATCCTCTATTTATTCACGACTTCTTTCTATTAAGATTACCAAAAAAAATGACAACTACCATCAATTGTTATGGTGCTGTTTATGTTTTGGGGAATTAGACTAAGACTACCCATGCTTAGTGGCCATCAAATGGCAATCACAGCATTGAGAGAAAGTAAAAAATTCATATAAATACTTTAAGTACTTTAACTCTCATATTTCTTGAAACTTGCAAGTTTAACATTTAGCATTAACATACTAGAACACAAAGAACAAAAAGTGTGAATAAATTTCACTTCCCAGACTGTCAATAAACATACTTCTTTCTCACAAATACACCTTAGAAAACCCATGAGGAGTAAATTTAATTCTTTAGTCCTTGAAGATGTTATCTCAAGATGTTGGGTTTTTTTTTTTTTTTCCCTCACATTTAGATCCTTATTGGCATTGCTAAAGTTTTACATCGGAATAACAGCAAAAGAATCCCAAAGACGGTTGTATTATAGTCTAGAGGAGAATGTAGCACRGAATGTTTTGTATATTTCAGTCCAACAAAACTGCTGATCTGAAATGCTCCAGATGCAACTCCAGGTTTCCAATAAACAGAGAAAATCAGAAGAAAGTTCCAGAACAAGACTGTCTCATTTTAATTTATAAGTGTTTTCCTCAGAAACCAATCAAAAATCAGATAGAAAGAGAGGGGAAACCTCAGAACAGTTCTTCCTCTGTTTTACCCTCTTGTGTTTTCCAAGCTTTTCTATTTTAGAAAAAGCTGAGAAAATCCCCAAAGAATGCTTGAAAATGCCAGCATTTCCTAAGCACTGTTAAAGATAGATTGTCTTTTCATTTTTTTGTCCTGTCAGAGCAAAAAATTTACTTTGTGAGAGGATGAGGTGGAAGTAGTGAGTTTTACGCCAAGTTTGAACTCTGGAAGAAAGCAATTGCTGACACCTGACTTACTTTTATTGTGATGTTACTGAGAGTACTACTGAGGAAAAAACCAAACCAAACAAAACAAAAAACACACTAACAAAAATACAGTAAGTRCTAAATGTTACCAGACAATGAAATTGCAGTTATGAAGTTCCACTAGAAGTTTTAATGCATGGAGTTTCAATATGCATGATTTTGACATTAAATAACTCCTGGTCATTTAGATCTTGCATATAAATAATTACCAATAATTACTGTTCGTATCATGGAAAAAGGATTTTTGTGCATGATTGCAAACTGCTTGTAATGAGCAGACAACTTCTACTTCACTTGAGAAGGAAATTGCAGAATGCAGAAGATCTCAAGGAGGGGATTATTTCCYATTATTTTTCTTTGATCAGATTTTAGTTTTGAACTAAGCTAATGCTCTTTTTCTAATTTTCAGATGATTGTCAGCAAGTATAAATTCTTGCATCTATCCCCAGCCTTCATCATTTGTTCAGAAAATAGATATTTTTATTATTTTAATCTCCACTGATAAATCCTTCATCATACATGCTGTTCTTTGAATCCCACCAATTTCTTTACATTCCTGAGTGAAAGGGAGCTTACAAGAGCTGATAGTAAAGTCTTTGCGAAGCCTRTTGACAATTAGGTTCTCATTCAAACCCCACTGCAGATGGAAACCACTTCACTACAGCTTCAGAGGCTTTCAGTAAGGACACCAAATGTGGCTATTGCTTCCTTAAGCTTTGTTAAAAGCTGTTTCTTGTTATGTAAACAAAAATTACCTTATTTCACCATTGTTCACTCATATGAAGCCTTTTAGATAATTTTAATCTTTCTGTCATTTGTGCATATCTTTTACAATTTCTGATCTGTACAATTGCTTTTATGTTTTACCAAATGTATTAATTTCTGTATTTTTTACAAAATCCCACTTAATTTCATGTTTTATCAAAGTCAGTATCAGACTAAGGAGAGATATTATAATGAAGTCCCAACTGAACTAATTTTCCCTGAATTTGATGGCATGTTTATCTCTTCAGAAAGGGTAAGTGAGAGAAAGACAGACTGAGGGAGAGATGTATTTCTGTATTATTTCTTACTTCTCACTGGCATTTAAGCATAATTTTACAGATTAAATTTATGTTTATAATTATATACATCTATATTTTCAATTTGTGAAAATTATCAGAATTCTTTTATGTTTTTAGATAATTTCTTATTATATATCTTGTTTGAAAGCAGACAGAAAATCAATCTCTGAAATTGTATAAAATCTATTACAATTTAACAGAAGTGCTTTCTTTCTTACATATTTCATACTCAATACTTTTTAATATGGACATATTTATTTGACCTAATGTCAGAGAGGGAAAAAAAAGTCTGAGGAAGTTGAAATGTTTTCTGGTACTAAAACTCCAAAGCTTCAGGAAGTTTCTTTATTACTTAGTACTGTATGTTCTAATCAAGCATAAAACAGGAAAGTGACTACTATCAAAGGACCCATAAAAAGAGTTTATGATGTTTCAGATTCAGACAACATAAAAAAGGACATATTCAAATTAGAAACACTATTATAAAGTGTGATTCTATAAGGAATCTCCATAACAGACTTAATAATGTGATTAAAGAGACAAAGTAATAGCAATATACACAAGTACTAATTAGAACATTGAAACTATTACGCCTCATGTGGGAGACAAGTAATAAAATTCAAAGAATATTTGTAAGAAACACTATCAGACTAGCTTTTAAGTTTCCTACTGCCTCAGGCTGATTATGTGAACTTGTGGCATGTGTCGAAAATGTTTAAGCCAATCCATTTGGCCTGGTAACGCTCCCTTCTCTCAGTGCATTTCACATCGTTATACTAAGATGTGGTTTGGCTAAACTACTTTTCACAATGGGCCTATTTGGTGTTGTTAAAAGATTCAAAATGTGTTGCTTTTATATTCAAGAAAGACATATTGCCTTAGTAATATCAGTCCATTTCTTAAAAATTACTTGCTTTCTTTTTGCTCTTGAACGTATTACAGCTTTGGATGCCCGAGATAAAATATCATCTTAACTGTGAAAGGAAGTATCTGAATAAATATTTAAAATATTAAATGGCAGGTGAAATATCTAATAGTCAGAAAGTCTCACTGGATTTCGATTTGGATGAATATATCAAATAACTGAATAGAAATAAATTTTAAAAAGTCATTATTTGCTATGGTAAAGAACTCCTCCTTCCAGTTTCTAAAGCCTGCAAGGGTGATTCATATGGAAAATGTAAAGTAATGCCCAAAACATTCAAAACCATATATTGCATTTTTTGGAAACAGTTACTACTAGTTAAATGTGCTTTTATTTCAGTGAGTGACTGTATTACAGTCAAATTCACTGAGAACAAAGTGAAGTCTGCATTAAAGAATTCCTAATATATTAACAACAGTAAGCTTCTCAGCCTGAATATAATGAACTAATATATTTCAAAAGTGCTGAATGCCCAACATTTGGCTTCACAGGTGTCTTCCTCTGAGCATAGTAATCTGTATTTGTAGTGTATCAGGACATAACTGACTAAAGCAGAAGTCTGTAAATAACACCACACTTTTGGAAACACAGGTACTTTTGTTTCAGAGTACTGGAACAGAGAAATAGAGTGATCGTGTACTTCTAGGGTATTGCTATACATTTTTTAATTGACCTCACTCCTTGTTTATCTTTCATAGTATGTAGGGAGATTTTCTATTAGTAAGTGTCTATAGCATTTACTTCACTGCTAAATTACTTGAACTTACATAACACTTCACCACGAGCATTTCCTTTCCTTTTTACATTTTTAGACAAGCTGTGATCAGCTTGAACTCTTGATGCATAGTCTCTTCTTCATTTATGGAACATAATATTTTAAAAGACTTTGAAGTCCTTTAAAGCAGAGACCACATTCAATCACAACTTATTTGGGACTAATATTGTCTTCCCCATTTGATTTCAAATTCTTCCTTCATGAATCAGTTCTTCGACTTTAATATCAGCCTGAAATTGCAGCCGAACATTGATTTTTTTTTTTCTTTTCCCCAAGTGGTTTATTCACTGGGGAAGAAAAACAAAAAACAAAAAAAGGCAGTATAATACTTACTGGATACAAAATGGCTACTCAGTGAAGTTATTAGGAAAAAAGGTCCAAATTACATTAATTCAACATTTAGCAGAAATTTAGGGTAATCCGTAGAAACATGTTCCTTCTAGTTCACCTCCAGTTAAAACCAACTCTCACAATGTTCTGGTCACAGTTGAATGAAACATGAGCCCCCAGATATTCAAAACACAACTTATCTTAGATCATTTGTACAAGCTGTGGGGACTGAAGAACCAATGTGACTACAGCCCCATAGTCTCAAGGCAAGTGAATTATATTCGCTTTAGAATTTGCACACTCACAAAGTGTCATATCTATGCCAATTGCGTTATTTTCCTGTATTAAATAGTGTTTTATTGATCAACTGACACTTACTGTGTAAACTGCCACTCTCCACATCACCATTAAATCTGACTCAGTTCTAAGGAAGATGATCCCTTTTACTCTAAAATGTATTTGCCCAATTATTTTTAAACTATTTCTACTGCACTAATGTTAAAAGGTTTAATAAATCTCAGTCCACTATCAGAAACATTAGCACCAGCCATTGTGCATGTTTATTTTAACCCTCTAAGGCTTTCCTGCATGGCATTTCTGCTCAATTTTTCCTCCACCATTCATTATTAAAATAAATTGCTCTTGTATTCAGCTCAGCTGCAGGCAAAATACTTCCATTCCAGGTGCCCATCAACTTTTTAAATCAATTAAGTTAATTGACAGCAGGTTTAACCATTTTCTTAATTATGACTGCAAACAGGTTTTTTTTAAACAAGCCACCACCCCCCCCAACCTCCTTTAGAGTTAACAAAACAAAAAACCAAAATAATAATAAAAATTCACAGAACAGAACCCTTCCCTGTAACTCTCATTGTTAAAAAGGCTCTAAGGAAGGAATCTATAAAGAAGGAAATCCAATGACAGACCAATTCTCTGTTTTTCTTTTAAAGTCACTTTAGAGCATTTTATCAGTTCATTTCAAAGCTGAAAACCATGTTTGAATTAGAATCAGCTATAAACTACATTAACGATGATTCAGTAAATTGCATTCTTCCTCCTGGGTAAATTCAGAGCTGGGATAATGTTAAAGAGTAACGTTGTCCATCCTAAGCACAGAGGAAATGATGCTTTGCAAATAGTTGTAAAAGGATTCTTCACATGATATTCCTGTTCCTTGCATCAGTATTTCCATCTTTGCCTTTCTCCAGATTTTTCAGCATGCCCCATTCCTACATACTGCAAGGCTCTCTGTAACACAGTCTTCTCTCTTCTGTTGAATGGTTGTACCAGACTGTGTAACAGTAGTAGAATTTTTGTTAAAAGTTTCTCAATTAGGCTAGAATGTGTTTGAGCAAAGTACTGAAGTATTCTGGTGTAATCAAGATTAGCAGGAATCAAAAACTATAAATTTCCATTCTGTGCAAAATTTTAATATTGGAGGAACGTTTTCCTTCCCATTTTCTTCTAGTTCAGATGAGAAACATATTTTTTCTGAAGTGAAACTCAACATTTTTGTTTTCGTTTGAGTCAGTTAAGCATTTATTTTCAATATTATCATTTTAATTCATACAGTTTTATATCTGAACTGAAGTTCTAATATTATAGTAGTATAACCAGTATTAGATTTTAGGAACATAATATCAAACATAATGTACACATACATCATCATTATGAAATAAATAAAAATGGAACTGTCAAAATGAAGCATTTTGGCTTGATCAAAGCATCATATTTTGCCTTTGCATTGCTAAAATTCCTCTGAATTAACAACCCCCTGCAGATTATTTAGATCACATTGAAACTGAATGTCTTGATGGAAGATTTCCATCAAAAATGTTATCAAGCAAGGCTAGCAAAGAGGCAGCACTGAGGTCAATCAAGTGCTTAGCAGAGCTTTTTATTTTTAGGTTGAAGGTGCCATATACAGCCTGGCTAACAGTGACAAAGAGCTATGGACTGTTCTTACTTTTATTCCTTTCCTCTTAGCAGGCTCAGGCAGAACCATAAGAAGCTAACAATAGAGCGACTTAGACATATTTCTGTAGTATGCAATCCTCTGAGCAACTTTAATGCTTATGTAATCTAACTCAGCAGGATCAGAATTTTGCTTTTCCATTTCTTATATGAATCACAACAGGAAAGAATTCCCTTAAATAAGGTAATTTTTAATTAGATCATTAAGAATCCTTAGTGTGGTCAGCTGCATACAGAGATACTGTGATTTGAAAAGACAGTGAGAACATTCATGTCTATAAGTATTTATTAGGGCAGTACTTATAAGAATAAGGAATGCATGGTAGAGTCATAAACCTGTGCTTATATGTTTTTCAGAGAAATATCACTTATGCATTCTTACTTAGCTTTCATCCAGTAATACTACAGAGCTATCTTTGCACCAATGGAGAACATATGACAGTGAAAGCATACGTATTGGTTATCATTAAAAGTTGATGGGACAGTTTTGCAGAAAATAACTCATTGATCATAACTATGTCTAAAGTCACTATCCAATCCCTAATAATTTTACGAGAAAAATTACAATGATTTATTTAACAAAAATCCATGGAATGTTTCCAAGATTTTCACATAAGTATATTTAAGGAAAGGCTTATGAGGAAAGCTTATACTATGAAAAAAGGTTAGGTAATTACTGCAACACAAGAATTACCTCTGCATTTTGCAAAAAAGAGAACAAAGTGCACCAAAGAAGGACTGGGACTTTGTTTGTTTACTTGTTCTTCAAAACTTATTCCATTGTTTACAAACTTTGGCCAAGCATACTTTATAATACATTGCATGTTCATTATAGAATCATAGAATAGTTTGGATTGGAAGGGACCTTTAAAGGTCATCTAGTCCAACCCCCCTGCCACAGGCAGGGACATCTTCAGCTAGATCAGGTTGCTCAGAGCCCCGTCCAACCTCACCTTGAGTGTTTCCAGGGATGGGGCATCTACCACCTCTSTGGGCAACCTGTTCCAGGGTTTCACCACCCTCACTGTAAAAAATTTCTTCCGTATACCCAGTCTAAATCTACCCTCTTTTAGTTTAAAACCATTCCCCCTTGTCCTGTCACAACAGGGCCTGCCAAAAAGTTTGTCCCCATCTTTCTTATAAGCCCCCTTTAAGTACTGAAAGGCTGCAATAAGGTCTCCCCAAAGCCTTCTCTTCTCCAGGCTGAATAACACCAACTCTCTCAGCCTTGCTTCATAGGAGAGGCGTTCCATCCCCCTGATCATTTTCGTGGCCTTCCTCTGGACCTGCTCCAACAGGTCCATGTCTTTCTTGTGCTGAGGGCTCCAGAGCTGGATGCAGTACTCCAGGTGGGGTCTCACCAGAGCAGAGKAGAGGGGCAGAATCACCTCCCTCGACCTACTGGCCACGCTTCTTTTCATGCAGCCCAGGATACGGTTGGCTTTCTGGGCTGCAAGCAAACATTGTCGGCTCRTGTSCAGCTTTTCATCCACCAGTACCCACAAGTCCTTCTCCAAAGGGCTGCTCTCAATCCCTTCATCCCCCAGCCTGTATTGATACCAGGGGTTGCACCGACCCAGGTGCAGGACCGTGCACTTGGCCTTGTTGAACCTCATGAGTTTCACACAGGCCCACTTCTCCAGCTTGTCCAGGTCCCTCTGGATGGCATCCCATCCCTCAGGCATGTCGACCGCACCACTCAGCTTGGTGTTGTCTGCAAACTTGCTGAGGGTGCACTCAATCCCACCGTCTATGTCATTGATGAAGATATTAAACAGTACTGGTCCCAATACGGACCCCTGAGGGACGCCACTAGTCACCGACCTCCATCTGGACATTGAGCCGTTGACCACTACCCTCTRGATGCGACCAGCCAACCAATTCCTCATCCACCGGASAGTCCACCCATCAAATCCATACCTCTCCAGTTTAGAGAGAAGGATGTTGTGGGGGACCGTGTCAAAGGCCTTATAGAGGTCCAGATAGACGACATCTGTAGCCCTTCCTATGTCCACTGATGTACTCACTCCATTGTGGAAGGCCACTAGGTTAGTCAGGCAGGACTTGCCCTTGGTGAAGCCATGCTGGCTGTCTCAAATCACCTCCCTGTCCTCCATGTGCCCTAGCATAGCTTCTAGGAGGATCTGTTCCATGATCTTCCCAGGCACAGAGGGGAGACTGACTGGCCTGTAGTTCCCCAGGTCTTCCTTTTTCCCCTTTTTAAAAACGGAGGTTGTTTCCCCTTTTCCAGTCAGTGGGATCTTCACCCAACTGCCACCACCTCTCAAATACAATGGATAATGGCTTAGCAACTTCATCTGCCAGTTCCCTCAGGACCTGCAGATGGATCTCATCAGGTCCCATGGACTTGTGCACCTAACGGGTGCACCTAAGGGGTTCCTTAGATGGTCTCAAACYTGACCTTCTCCTACAGTGGGCGGTTCTTCTTTCTCCCAGTCCCCGCCTTTGCCTTCTGCCACTTGGGTGGTGAGGCTCAAGCACTTGCAGTGAAGACCGATGCAAAAAAGTCATTGAGTACCTCCGCCTTCTCCGTATCCCGGGTAACCAGGTCTCCCATTTCATTCTGGAGAGGGCCCACATTTTCCCTTGTCTTCCTTTTATCCCCAACACACCTGTAGAAGCTTTTCTTGTTGCCCTTGATGTCCCTGGCCAGATTTAATTCTACCAGGGCTTTAGCTTTCCTAACCTGATCCCTGGCTGCTCGGACAATTTCTTTGTATTCCTCCCAGGCTACCTGTCCTTGCTTCCACCCTCTGTAGGCTTCCTTTTTGTSTTTGAGTGTGTCCAGGCCTCCTGGTGTTTTTGCCCGATTTCCTCTTTGTTGGGATGCATCGCTCCTGAGCTCGGAGGAGGTGATCCTTGAATATTACCCAGCTTTCTTGGGCCCCTCTTCCCTCCAGGGCTTTGTCCCATGGCACTCTACCAAGCAGATCCCTGAAGAGGCCAAAGTCTGCTCTCCTGAAGTCCAGGGTAGTGAGCTTGGTCAGCAGTACCATCATCCACCAGTACCCCCAAGTCCTTCTCTGCAGGGATGCTCTCAATCCCTTCATCCCCCATGTTCATTATAATTTTCAGTAAACAGTCAGTATGTGTTGTTAAAGATGCCCTGATGAGTGAAATTCCAACTCTTTTACAGAATTGGTGTCAGTGGTTGGCCTTTTAATAATTGTCATTTTCCAGCCTCTAATGCCAGCAACTTCATTTATTAATTTTTTTTCTATTGTAAAGTACTTTGACTTTTTTGTTGCTTTTGCATTTGGCTATCTGGAGGTGGGAATGGCTTAAAAATCTACAGATTTACACAACAGCTTGTGAAGAATTATTTATTTTGCTTTAGCCAAACAAAGGGTGAGGGATTTTTTTTATTTTTTATGTTCTTATACTTAYAAGCATCATAGCCATTTTAAACAAGCTAAATGTTAAAGACAAGAACAGCAGCCTTGTTGGACTGATAGTATAGTACCTTACCCCGTATCCAGTCATGCCTTTCTTTTTCCATTTCCAGAAAAGAGAGGATTTGATCTGACAGATTCCACAATTTGAGTTCCCACTGAGTTTAAAAGGAATTTTACACACAGAGAGTCTACAACTGAAGTCACACATTCCTGAAGCCTGTGATCTACATAAAAGGGTGGGGAGACAACAGCAGCCAATATTTTAAAGGAAACATGGCATACATTAAATACGGAGAATTTCAAAGTTCATGGATTAGTCATTCATCATTCCTGCCTCTAGGTGTCCAGATGTTACCCATCTAGTTTAAGCTTCTCATCTAAATTTCTTCTGACTGGGGAAAGAGAAAAAAAAAAATCTCCAGAGACAGATTGACCCCCTTCTAAAATGACTTCAGAGAAGCTAATATAATAGTAAAGTCTGAGAGTGTAGTTCCATGCTATATTATTTTTCTAATGTCAAAGCTGGCCCACAAGATTTCTACCCTCATGTGCTAGTTACTGGTTCCACACAGCCATTTATAGTCCTCAGAACTGTGTTCAATTAAGTTTTTAGGGGAGGATTCCCAAGGAAGGTTTGCTTTTGTTTATAACTTTCATCATTCCTAGTCCAGTTTACATCATGCTCAGACAAACAGTTAATTCGGCTGAAGCTGTGAGTCATAGCAGAAATGCCAGGACAGTCCGAGAAGTCTCTTAAGCTGCCTTTGTCACTAGAGAAAACATAGAGTTGAATAGTGACTTGATACACGTGAAGCTCGCAGTGCCATGGCTGTCCATGCCGTAGAAATTTATTTAGAAAATTTTTCACTTCAAAGACTATCAAGAAGTGGCCAACCGTGTTTTTGTCACTGTGACTATCACTGTTGTCAATAGGCTTAATAAAGAAAGTACAGAACAAATGCGGTATACTCTAAGTAGAACTTTTGATGTCATTAGTCTATAAACTTTATTTTACTGCTAGGTCAGTCATGTACAATAACAGAAGTGGTTAGTAAATATGAAAGAAAAAAACTGCCATTGTTAATTATTCAGTGAATTGAGTGTGACAGAACRATCTTATTGTTTCTGAAAAACCTAAAATTGGCCACTGTTTAACTAGAAAATCATTTCCTCCAAATTGAGTCCTGCTTTACACTCCTGCTCTCTGCTACCACAAAATCCATCACTGACGGTGACTGCCACTCTTCTTCAGTTCCAAGGAATGATAGTGTAACCCATTCTTTTTATTACACCTCTGCAAGAAAGCACTCTCTCATTTTTTAAAGACACTTTCATTTCCACCCATGTGGTTTCTTCAAAATGTTTGTTATTACATGCTTGCATCATAAAAACATGACAAACCCTAAACATCATGTAATTGTATCAATGTATGTTTTGCAAATGCTTGACATTTAGTGATCTAAAAGATTTTCTCCTTTCAGCTGCATTACAGATTGTTCTAAAAAAGTTGGTCAGCTGTGGCATTTGGCTCTTCATTAAGCAGTCACTGAGTTTCTTCAGGTTGAAAATCCCACCCCCTGCCTTTTTCACAACATCTGGTCTATAGTAGAATCACTCAACAATTTCTTAGAGATACTTTTTTTTTTTTTTAATTTATCAGGTTTATTTGTATAATATGAGTCAATTAAATTTGCGTAGAGCAGATCTCCACTATTGGGATTCTCTTCTCTGAGTCTTTCAATTTCCCTGTAGGGTTTTAATACCTGATGATGATTGTTTTTTGTAATTAAGATTTAAGTACCCAATCCCCCAAGACTTGTCATACAGAGAGCTGCCACTCAAGCATTCAGCAACTCTTTCAGGTGCACCCTCTCTTTGTCACGGTCTTTTTCTAGCATCCGAGAGTTTACAAGAAAGCCTTTTGTTGAGCAGTGCTGTATTTCATCCCACGTATTTTGCTAATCCACACCATACCCTATCTTCAGTTTACCTCAAACTACTAAAAGGGCAAAGTGATAATGTCTCTTTTAGCAGCTGCCAACAGCATGTCATGGGAATGAATAAGGCTTCCATTTGACTGAGTAAAATGAGAGACTGCTCTGTCAATTCCACAGCTTATTTATTCTGTAAGAAGTATAAAAAGGTCTAATAGCCTAAAAATCAAAGTTATGGATACAGTGTTTGTTCTTGCACAGGTTCACAACTCAAAAAACAAGAAACATGGGGACAAGATCAGAATGTTTGTGTTTGGGTTTTTTTTCCCCCATTCTTTCAGTCAAAACATGAAGAGAGGCAGGGCAGGTGCACTCAACAGCAGCAATATGCAAAGGGAACTAGAGGTCAGTGAATCTGTATGAAATCCTGATCAGCGATGCCAATCATGGTTCCATACCACGTAATTTTGCTTGTGATATGCTAAATAACACTTATATGCTAAAATAAGAGGTAAAGAAAAGCACCTCGGTTGAAGTACACAAGGAGAACAGAGGTCATCAGCACCCAGGAGTAGGGGCCTGGATTCATCCTTCCTTCCCTGAGGTTCCCAGTTGTGCCAGGAATGTAAGCTATGTCTAATTGGCTAGCAGTGTGGCACAACAAGAATGTATCACTAAGCAAAACAGACAGCGCTGAGGACCTGGCATCCACGCTGTACACATCTTGGGAGGTTTTACTTCCAATTAGCTCTAGTATAGTCCTGCAGACTAAATACCCACTAGCATTTGGATCACATTAGGTTAGTTTCTAGTGTGCAACTCTTGGTTTACTTTCATCCAAAAGGAAGCCAATCATATAGGATGATCTATATTGTGGTTTGATCTATATCTATAAGATTCTTTTCAGAAGTGCACTCCTGATCAAAAGTGAAAAGCTAATGAAGGCACACCGATAGTATTCAAAAGGCTAGAAAGCACACATATCAAGAAAAAAAAAAAAAAAGGAAAAAAAGCCATATTTTTAAATCTCTTAAACTTGGATCCCCACAGACACTGTGGCTGTGTCATCAGTATCAGTCTTTTAAAATCCCCAAATAGAGTATTAATAAAGAATTTCAAAGTAGCTAGATTGATTTAATATATCCCTTCCTGTTTTACTTTTAATTTACCATGCCACTAATCTATCAATCTAATCCTGCACTCATAATTATTTGTTGACTTTAGTAGAGAGAATTAATTCTTTACATCTTTCAGGCTCTTTAAATGATAATATATTTCAAATTTAAAATTACCATCAGGGTAGCAGGGCTCCAGGGGAATGCATGAAAACACCTCCTTTTGTTTGATAGAACCTTTAGACATACCACATGCTACTCATAATGAGTTGCCTTTATCCAGATTAGATTTAGAAAAACACTCTTTTTTTTGGTCATAGTTTTGCAAACAGAGGGTATATAATTAGAAACAAGTTACATATTCAGCGCTTAGTGTGAATGCTTTAGTAGCAATGTGATAAAAAAACTAAGAATAACCCAGGGGAGATCCAGAGAATTTGTGCCAACAGTGTCCGTGGCTTCACAAAGCACTCAGTCACAAATTGTCAAAGAGAAAAAAAAATGTATGTAAATTTGTGTATAATATATTTTGTTGAAAATATGCTAAATAGCATAGCATATGATTTATCTTAATTGTCGTTCTTTTCAATGGAGTGCGTCATTGATCTTACTTTTCTTCCCAATGCATACAACTTGTCTTTGTTACTTCACTGTGTATTAGTTGCTGGCTTAGTCCTAAGTTCAGTCCTAAGCTGTTGTAAATGCTGTTTACATGTTCATTTAATATAATGTACAAAGCAGAAAAATCAGAACTTTAGATAAAAATCCTTATCTTTAAATAGATGTGGTACTCCTTCAACTACCTGCACCAGGTTGTCCAGGAAACTACCCTATCTGAACTATCCAAATCAAAATAATTCGTTTCATACAACCTTTATTTTATATAGGCCTGGCCACTGAAGCAGTAAGAATGGAATTCTTCTCACCTATCTTTAAATGTTTATGTATGACTGAACTGTCATCTTCTCATACACAGCCTATAGAGACTTCATCTGTTCCTATTATGAATGGCTATCCTAGCAAAAAGATGAACTGCACTCATTACTCTACATGCAGTTATATGGAAAGCAGCTATAAGGAAAAAGAGTTCACATGCTTATGCGTAACTGGAGATTTCTAAATTTAGGACAAATGAAAACTAGCCAAAAATCTGTCTCTGAAGTGCAGCTGCTGCAGCAGCAAGGCTTTGAGCCACAGCAAGATCATAGCAAACTCCTTGGCATTCTAGATATGAATCAATATCAAAATAATTAAAAATGCTTTGGTAACATATTAAAAAAAGGAGAAAGTTTACATTATTTTCCATGAAAGGGCAGGGTTTATTGGTTTGTTTTTAGGGTTACTCTTCTTGAAGAATTAAACTCATCTGGAGGATGACCTGAAAAGAGTCAAGACAAGTCCTGAAATCAGAAAATTTGAAAGCAATAGCGGATATGGAAAAATATAGAGAAAATTAAGAAAAACATATTTTTTATGTTAATTCATTCATGACAACGTCTTTTCTTTTTAATTAATTAAAACTTTATTACTCAATGTGACTATATTTTTTATTTATTTGTCATTGTTTAAAAGTGTAACCTAAAATGCATACTTAGTTAGCATGTGTAACCCAGAGCACACACGCTTTTTATTTGTGCATAGGTACTGTACAAGCATTGATAAGGATAGAAATATTATATTCAAGATATCTGCCTGAGGAAAAGGAACAGCATTTTTCTCTTTTAAGTATTACATAAGATAACCTGTGCTTATTTCAAAGTTCAAATTAACGATCATTGCATATTTCTTACGAAAAATAAAAAATCACAAAGAAAATAAAACTCTATTAGTTTTTGCTTATCTAGAGTTTAAAATAATTTAGCAGTTTATACCAAATTAGAAGCATCAACTGCTTAATCCTGTATAACAATGTGTATTTTCCCTGTTCCACATTTGAAAATTAATGTAGCACTAAACCTGTTTCACATCACCTGGCTGTGCATTTCAGGTGACGGAATGGCAAAACAGTGGATGGCAACATACAAAACACATTCATAAACTTTCAAAAGATCAAAATAAGAACCTCTAATGCAAAATGAAAATTCTTTTTGTGAAAACCACTGTTTAATGTGGAATATACGTCTTTTATTGTACAGCCTATATGGTTTTGGTTTGTTGGGTTTTTTTCCCCTCTACAGATGGTCTTTATGGAAATATGGTAAGACCCTAAATATACGATGCATAAAGTTAACACTCAGTTCCTACAACTTCATTTCCAGTCTTCTGTAGATCCACAGAAGAGTAAAAAGTAATGAAACAGGAAAGCCTTTTAAATTAAAACCATTGCTGTTTTGTAACTTAACATATCTTTTCACCTCAGTGTAATTCCACCATGTGAAACATAACAAAGAAGCTATAACTAAAAATTCCAACCTCATATAACTTAGTGTTATGAGAAAATATTTGAGTTTTCTCTTAGGCAATCCAGAACTAATTCTCACAATGAAGGTCTTGCTAAATTGGTACTGAAGTATGTGAAAGACGAAAACTTTACAATAGATAAAAGCACACCAAGAAATTTAATTTACAAAACACTTACTGTAAATTAAACTAAATGTTAGAAGTGCTTAGGCAATACAAATGTCTTCAGGTAAAACATTCTGCCAGAGTTATTCATCTAACAAGCAGAGTTAATCTTACAAGGAGATTTTAAAGATTAAGAAAGGTTTAAGAGGCTGTTCTAGAGCTTTAACAGGAAAAAGGTTATAAATGTCTAATGCTTTTTCCTTACATTTTCCTGAAAAGTCCTAAGGCTATTGATGATTGAATCTAAATATTCCCAAAACTTTATGATACCTCAAATCTAAATTTTGCACATTTATGACACACCCCCCCCCAAAAAAAAAAAAAAAAAGGCAAATTATTTTCATGCTGCTGAAGTAAATATATTAATTAACTTTTAAAATATTTGGGCTTCATTTTCTGCCAAAAGTTGAGGAGGGTGAAATGGGAGACTGGACATGTGCTGGTTTACTCCTCAGGAAGAGCAGTATTAGAAATTTTAATCCAATTGTCCTTTTTAGTCCTCCTTAGTTGTCCTTTTGGGTACTGCTAGAAACAAAACACTAGGCTGGATAGTTGGATCAGTATGACCATTCATATTTCTTTATGTTCCTACCACATTTAGGATTATATCAAGTGAAGCAAGGTTTTGTAGGGACAGCCAAGTTTTGGAGTAGCAGATGTAGAAGTTTGAACAAACTTTGGGTACGCAAGACCTTCTTCAGAAGCTTTGAAAAACTTTTGAGTACTCAAAAGTTTCTTCAAAGCAAAACACTTCAAAGTAAATATAATTTAAGAATAACTGTTCTAAGTTAAAATCGGACAAAAGGGTGGTTAGTAGCTGAAGCTGAGGGATAAATTAGGAAGGGAAGAGAGAGAAACTAGATGAAACATTAGTGAGCTAGATGGAATTTAGTCAAATATTCCTTTCCAACATAAACTGTAGGGTCATCTGCCCCAGGTCAGGCATTTCGTTAATCTGGTATCTCTTATAAGCACTTCTGGATGGCAATACGCTGACCTATGTTAGAATGAGATGAAAGTCCATCTGATTATATATACCTAATTTTTAGACTGGAAATTGAAATGCTTCTTTTAAGTATGCACCTTATTCAGTATTCTCAATTCCTTCCTTCACACAACAGACATAAAAAAGAACACAGCAGTAAAGAAACAGTTTCCCTATCCCTTTTAAGCTTTAACAGCATTAAAAAAAGCTCTGTATTCAGAAAATACAAAATTCTCCAAATCAAGTAAAATGTGGAAAATAATGCCTTTCTTGTATCAGGATGGTCTCTGTTCCTAAAATAAAGTAACTAATGAAGAAAAATATTTAAGAAAACAAGATTAAATTTTTTGCTTTACAGAAGTAGGCCTGAAAACTTGAACTTTGGTATCATCAGTTCCAAGCAAGCTTCTGGGTTACTGGTTGCTGGAGAATGAGCATGTCTCTCTTTTGTAATTCAGTTCCCTAAGAGAGCTTTTTAGTGCAACATGTATTTTATATGCTGAAGTCTAAGGCACTGTTAAAATAGAAGAGAGTTTCAGATTTGCTAGGGCTCTACAAAAGAGACACTATAGCCTCATAAGTAGCAGAGCCCTGGCCAGGATCACCATACGGGGAGGTTCAGCTGCTGAAGCTTCTTCTTCTAACCCTTATAAATCATTACAAGTCAGATATAAATTTTGCTATCTGTAAATAGATGCTAGAGATTCTGACCTCTTTTTAGTACATGGAAGAACTCTGTAACAGCAATAATAATTCTTGCTTGTAATACTAGTGCAAAAATTATAGGCCATATTTTCATTCCAGGATATGAATGTTTTTGATGTCCCTGACAACAGAAGTGTGTAAAGATAATTTACTTCCTACATGAATAAAAAGTACTAATACAAAGTATTTCCTTTCCTAGGCAGCACACTGGATGTCCTAGCTATCAGAAAACTGACCTAGTTGATTGACATGCTGTCCTGGTTCCAGCTGGGACAGAGTTAACTTTCTTCCCAGTAGCTGGGGGTGTGTGCTGTGTTTTGGATTTGGTATAATAGGAGCATTGATGGCCCATTGATGTTTTGGGTGTTGCTGGGTGGTGCTTGCACCGGGCACTTTTCGGCCTCCCATGCCCTGCCAGGTGCAGGGGAAGCTGGCRGGGGGAGCATAGCYGGGGTKKTTGACCCAGCTGGCCAATGGGGTATTCCATACCATGCGACATCACGCTCAGTATAAAAACTAAGTGTGTGGGGGGGCTCTGGGTCCCGGGACGGGCTCTCGTATCGGGCACGCGTTGGTTCGGTGGGTGGTGAGCAATTGCATTGTGCATCGTCTGTTTTGTATATTGTTACTGTTGTTATCACTGTTACTATTACTGTTCTATGTTTTATTTCAATTATTAAACTGTTTTTATCTCAACCCATGAGTTTTCCTACTCATCCCCTCCCGATTCTCTCCCCCATCCCACCGGAGTCAGGGGGTGAGCGAGCGGCTGCGTGGTGTTTAGGTGCTGCCAGGGTTAAACCACGACACATGCAAGTAATGTTTTTCTGACAGTCACCATTTTATATAGGGAGGCCTTAAACATTATTTGAATTATCCTTTGAGAATCCGGTTTTGATAAAATTGGCATCATGCTCAAAAACTCTGTTGTGAGTAACAATAAATATTCTGGTTTCAAACAATTTCTCTGGTATAACATATTATTAGTTCTTATGAATCTGAAATGGAAAAAAAAAAAAAAAAAGAAAAAAGAAAATCTGGAATCTGGAATCTTCAATTCTCCACCACACTGAAAACGGTTAGAACTAGATAAGTAAATTCATTTTCAGGACATTTCAGATTCAACTTTAAAATTCCAAAAGCCTTAAAAGTCTTAGGAATAATGTAGCTGGCAGGATTTTCATGAAAATGTTGGGGAAAAGTGTCAAAAAGTACTCCTGTTCTCATTGTGATCTTCCCCAATTCTTTCTGTCTTTAAAACACATGTAGATGTTGTACCTTCAATAGTATTCACAGGAGATGGCAGCAAATTTGTTGCCTTTGAGACATGTGATGTACGTACTTCTAAGTCACCAAAGGAAAAGCCAAGAAAAATAAACAAGTAATTTCCCTCCCTTCCTTACCCCCCCCCGAGTCAGTTTAGTGAATACTTTGAGGAGAAAAGGTACTCAAGCATGATGGCAAATGATTCAGACATTCTTAAACACTGGAGACTTACATCTAATTTCCAAAGTTTGTCACTCAGAAACTTTAATTACAATGTTAGGAAATTAGCACTTTGCATACTGTAACATAATTCCCCATAGTACCGTGAAACTATATCCTGCCATTGATCTGGTCTGCACATGTAATGATGGCAGAATATGTTATTAAATAAGAAGTGAATATTTAATTGTTTACACAGTGAATAGCACATTTTAAATGCCACTACAATAAAAATAGTTACGATAAAATTGTAGTTAGAGAAGCAGTAGCTTAAAAAAAGATCAGTCTTGTTCAAAACAGGATGGACATAATATTTCAGTAGCTTAGTAGATCTATACAGCTGTAGTGTGCTATAATAAGTTCTGTTATTCAGGAAAGCATTACATGGAATTTAAAAATGAAATATTTTTGGAAAATTAAAATAGATATGGTCAAATATATCACTCAATACAATTTATTTAAATGAAATATTCTGCTATTAATATGTGAAACTAAGTTATTTTTTCCCCAGTATTGCAGGCCTTCTTAATATATTCCTAGCCTTGTGCAAACAGATAGAACTTAAAACTATTTCTTGTAAGATGTCAGGTAGACACCATCTTCTAGTAATCTCCAAAGAAAACAACAAATGGAAGCATACATTCATTAATGCTATTCCTACAATTCAAAGCATATCTGCAAAATGGTGGTATTATTTAACACTTCATATGGTCTAAAATTCTGTGCTTTTTCTTTTCGGTCTTTTGTCCACTTTCCTGAAAAAGGTAATAAAAAAGCAAGAGAGGCAAGGCTACGGAAAAAGTATAACAAACTTGCTCACTGCAGTATTTAATGGGAAAATGACCAAACAGAAGTGGAGAGAGGGTAATGAAACCGAAAGCTATGAGAAAATGATGAAAGACATTAAACGCTCTGACGTTGTGTAACGACTGTGGGAAGTCAAAGATCTTACTGCTGGAAACACATACATCTGAACTATAGCAACACTTTCATACTGCTGCAATCCATTTCCTTCATATTGTTTCACTCTGCATGGGAGGAACTAGTTATAACCTTTTTTTATGTTGTGTGAGGCATCACATTAAAATACAATTATGTGTTTGTGAGTTCAATTTAAAAAAAGACCTATGGTTTAATGCTGCCTGGAGCAGGCTGACAGACATGTAGGTGGAGAATATGTGGGAGGAAAGAGGAACACTACACACACACACAAACACAAAAGTATATTTGAAGTATGAACAACATTTATTTTTGATTCAAARCAGCTCTGTTAGATTGCAGGTGACAAAAAGGGACTGTACTGCTGGGCAAACACTTCGTTATGAATTTTATTTCCTATGTTTTGTAGTCTTTACTATTGGCATCTTTGAAACTAGTTCTAATGACTTGAAAAAAGAAKAGAGTTCTCAAAAAAAAAAACAGCAATGGATGAAAGTTTCAACAATGTAATTAATTCTTAACTTTGCCATACACCCATCCTGTGCCTCACACGTCCCATCTGAAAATAAATATCCTTGTTACTTCATTATTATTATTATTATTATTATTATGTTTTAGATAAAGTTTAGTGGAATTACATTTTATAGTTTTTAGAATACAGAAAACAAAAGCTTTCCTTAGGAATATTTATTGGAAAACTTCAATATTGGAAAATTCCAGTTTAACTCATAAAGAATTCCAGGTCCTTTCCCGCATCCATTTTTGTTGCAGTTTTACTGATGAGAAAAAAATCCATTTCTTCCTTCTCTTCTTCAAAACTGACTATCTAGGTGTATTCAGAGATAAGTTACAATATGCTGTATATATATTCGTTAAACATGTAATAAACATGTATATGTAGTCATATTAGAATGTGTCCAAAGGAGGGCAATAAGATGGTGAAAGGACTAGAGGGCATGACTTAAGAGGAGCAGCTGAGGAGACTAGGTTTGTTCAGCTTAGAGGAGGCTGAGGGGTGACCTCATTGCTGTCTCAACTTCCTCATGAGGGGGAGAGGGGAAGGAGGTGCTGATCTCTTCTCTTTGGTGTCCGGTGATAGGACATACTGGTATGGCTTAAAGCTGTGTCAGGGGAAGTTCAGATTGGATATTAAGAAAAAGTTCTTCACTGAGAGGGTGGTCAAGCACTGAAACAACTCCTTGGGGAAGTGGTCATGGCCCCAAGTCTGTTGGTGTTCAAGAAGCGTTTGGACAATGCTCTTAGATACATGGTTTAACTCTTACGTTGCCCTGTGTGGAGACAGGAGTTGGACTCACTCTTTGTAGGTCACTTCCAACTCAGGATGTTCTATGATTCTATGAATTATTATTAGAAAGACATATTAGGGGAAACAGATCTTATAAATTTGATCTCGCAAAACATGTTCAGTGCTTATGGAATGTACATTTTTCCTCCAATAAGGAGGAAAGAAATTTGTGTAATTCAGTAAGATGTCAGAGTATAAACCAGTTTAATTATTGTAGACCTAGATAGAGTGAACTGTAACAGCAGGTAAAATGTTTAATTAAGTGACATCAGATTTACTTATGTTAACATAACTCATTGATGTTGAAATTGACTTCAACACTTGTATTTACCGTGGACATCTCTAAAAAGCATAGTATGTTTGGATTTTAAAGCATACATTTGGAGGAAAGGGTAACTAAATTGAAATGATACCCTGTACCTTTAGGTGTTAGGAAAATAAGAGCTTTCAAAAAATACATCTCAACTGCTATATTTCCATTTGCAGTGATGATGAGAAAAATAAATGTAGCAAAATATTAAGAAAAAAAAACTATTGAAAGGTAAAGAAAGAGTCTAAGAAAAGTGTCAAAAGAATAGGCTAGATGCATCTAAGTCCTAAATAATTCTCCTAAGATTTCATTGCAGGTGAAATGAGAATTCCCACTGAAATTTGGCTAAATTTCCTCCACACTAAGCACAGATAGGGTCCTATAATGTATATTATTCTTCATACAGCTAGCAATGAGCATCTGTGAGTTAAAGCAGTACTCCCTGGGATGGCTTCAAGAATCAGAGCTGTAGATCCAACTCCTGCGAWACTCTATTGTCATTAAGTTTTGCCCCATGGAAGAATAAAAGACCCTTCTATCTTTCCTGGATACTCAACTTTTAAAATGCCCATGAAAAATTACAAATGTGGCTGTATAGGTAAGTAGACAGTATTCATTTCTGAAGTTCTCTTCTTGTTGGCAGACAGGGAAGGGGAAAGTCAGTTAATAACTAATGATTAATGATGACACATTTTAAAAAAGGATTTTAGCATAAGAAAAAATCACAGTGGAAAGGGCTTTACTTGGAAGTGGCAAGGAACATTTTTCTTTTTATAAAGGAAACAGATGTTCTATAGTGAGAAAATGTAACTTAAAAATTGTACTTTCCAACCCAGAGACTAGTGCTTTGGCAAACAGACCACCTGAATAGCAGAAATCATCTTTCAAACTGAGACATCAGCAAAAAACAGACATTAATTATCCTGATTTCACAGATGGCTCTAGTAAAGGCATAAAATTTTACCTGGTATTTTAAAAATCTTTTTTATTTTACCAATTCTTCTAACTTTTTTTTTTTCACAGGATTCAACATTCTGCCAACAACTTATATGTAATATATAAATCTATTGGAATGTTATTAAGGAAGAAAATTCAATTTCATAAATGAGATTTCCACTTTTCTGCTTTATAGATAGAAATCAAAAAGCAGTTAATATTTCCTCTTTTCTACAATCCCTGACTCCTTTCTATACTTTTAGTGACATTGTGCAGGAGAGATGGAATTATTTCTTGTACTGCCATGACTCCCATGAAGCCAGACTAAACGGAATTGTTCTTGCTTACATTAATATTGAATTTGGTTACTAACATTTAGTTCAAGTGAATGTAAGCAGGCCTTCCCTCTTTGATTCCTTGTACATTACAAAAGAGGCAAATTACTTACCACTAGCATTACTTTTGGGAAGGTTCTTTGTTTTAACATTTCAGTGATTCTACCTACCATTATTACAACTAAAGCACATGAAAAATTGTGAAATAACATTGGATGAAGATAGGGAGAGATAGGGAGGTAAATTGAACAATTTTTCTTCTTCCCCCCTTTTTTTTTTTTAAATTCCAAAATAAACCACTTCTCTAATATACCTGTATATATAGATGTTAATTTTTATTGTATTAACTTAATTATTTTTCTACAGGTAAAAGTATGCATATTTTTCCAGAGTATAAGTTTTACTCCAGAGTATAAGATCAGCTAGTTTAAACATTTGTGTTCTTTTTTATTGCATTTATGATACTAGAATCCTATACAGCAACAATTAGCCTGACTGAAAATGTCTGGGAATCTCTTCATTTAGGTGGGTGATGATCTCAATCTAAAGTACTTCCTAGCTTTGGAGTTATACTTGGATTGTTTCTGCATATTGGTTAGTTAAGCTGTGTTTACTATGATATCTGAATTAAATAATAAATTACAAAGATGTAATACTGATGCCCATTGATAAAAGCTTTTATTCAATAGCGGGGATGTTCTAGGTAACAGTCAAACAATGCTCTTTTTACTTTCCAAACTGAACACTGCATACCACCGGCCTTTTGATATAATTATTCCACATAATTGTTTCTGTCAAGAATAAATGAAGCCTTAAAAGAAGAACACAATCATTACAAGCAACAGAGCCTGAGTTATACACTACAGTGGTCCTTTTGCTCTCCTTTTATCCAAAGTTGCTATTAATGGATTGGGAAGGTGACAGAAGTTGTAAGTGATTACACAGGAAAATATCTACACAAGTAAACTACCTTGGTGCAATTTGAAATTTCTTTCTGTTGCTAGATGAATATCCACTAAATGGTATTTCTTTCCATTTAATTTGTTCAGCATGAGTGGAGGCACACTGCAGAGGCTAAGCCAGGATGAGATCCAGGAGTCAAGTAACATGATTTTTAAGCAAATACTACTGTCCATTCATAGAAAAAAATCTTGTTCTTTTTAGACATGCATATCTGACATATACATCTGTGATCTGATTCCACTTTCAGAAAATAAAGGCTCATTTTATTTATTTAATTATTTTTTTAAAGAGTACCTCTGCATAAGGGATGACCACAAATAAAGATGAAGAAGAAAATAACACTAGTTGCAGCCTCAAAAGCATCATCTCAGATCTTCACATGTTTTTTATGGCATATAACATATGTAGAATTGGGATTCCAACGTGAAAATAATATTTCACAGCAGTTACTATGCACCCACAAGATGGAAATCATCTTTTCATAAGCAAACCTATGACAGCATATGTCAATACTCCCTCTCCTGCCTGGAGTATTCCCAGTTGTTGCTTGAGGATATTCTTGTTTCACTAAGGCTTGTAGCCCCTTTTTGTGGGCAACAGCCCCATTAGAGCCATCAGACACAGCTGGAAAACTGTAGGCATAATTGGCCATTTTTTTAAATTTTTGTCTGTCCCACTTCTATTTAGTCTTTTTTTCTGAATAGTCTTGGTAAGGCTACAGTCACATGAAACTCTCATAATGCTAAAGAGACCATTCCATGAAAAGCAATCTTCCTTAAATATTTAAAGTAGTACTTTTTCTGTGGTGCTGCCCAGTGCCTGAAATGGTAAGTCAGAGCTTCTAGGTACTATGGTCTGCTTTATTGTCAATGTGTGAATGTTAAATTTCCCAAATTTTACAGCACAGTTTTAAAGTGCTAGAATTTTCAAGGAAATGGATTCCTCAAGTAGTATAACAAAATTTCCATATTTCGGTACTCAGCTACCTCTAAAGCAGTGCTATGCTAGAGAAACCTGAAGTTATTTTTATTTTTTTCATGATGGAGAGAAGGCTGAACGATCATTGTGTGGGTGAAAATTAAGTATTATAAATAAAAATATGTTATTATCAGCTATGTTTACACCATCATTCCTTGCATAAAAATGCTTGCATGCAAATTTAATTAAAATGGTTGAGAAGTATTACCCATGCATTAAGGTAGCAAATCTCCTAAATGTTCTGTCCTGCTCACCCGCTGCACAAAGTTACACAGAGTTTTATATCATAATTTCATAAATGTCTTCAAAATGCAATTTCGTCTTTCTGTGAGAAATGGTCATGATTTTTCATAGTATGTATTACATCCACAAGCTGTAATCTGCGGTACTAACAAAGCAAAATTAATAGTGTAAGATGACATGAGTCTTCTGATGGAGCAGAACTATTAAGTTAGTGTTAAGTTAATAATGATCTCAAAGAAGAATTTTTACTATTTAAGTTGAGAAGAAGCGGGACTTAATATTATTATTTCTCATTTTTAAAGAAATAGTAATACTATTTGTTCTTAAATATTACTTTGTGAATGCCAGAGAAAAAGTCTATTATTTAACCTTATAATGATTTCAAGGTGATTTGTTTTTACAGGAATAAATCCTGTATTTGTACTTTTCCCGCATGTTTTCTAAACATAATCACATATTATATTGCTCTGAAACATGAGACTTAATTATATTAAGAAGAAATGCTTCCTCTTATAAGAGATGTGAAATACCACAGGTATCTCGTTTGTACTAATACTAAGATTGGAAACTCATTACCACTAAAAATGTCAGTTCTGATGAAGCATTTAAAAAAATTTCCAGAATCAAATTCAGAATGTCTTTACTAAGCTGTTTTATGGTAGAGTGTACCATTGGAAATGTGATGAGTCTTCATGTAAAAATGCTGATTTGAATTAGATTTAGAATATATGTCATCCTCAATTAGCCTTCCCTTCATCAAAATGATCTCACAAACACGGAGAATGAATCTTTATTTCCTCCTTTGCACATGGGAGGTCATTTGTCAGATTTAATATACTTCTACCTATGTCTTCCTACATGCTTTGGGTTCAAGATGGATGACTACAGCCTTCATGGAAAAAAAAGATATCACATCAGTAAGAACTTGAATTTTATTTTTATTAAATGTTGATTATATTTCACGTTTTATTCTGTAAATTACAGCAAAACTGATGAATCAATGATAAAGATATTGTGTGGAAATTAAAAATACAAAAAGTTTTTAATACTTTCAAATTTCTGCACTGTAAGTTACTGCTGGTACTTGAAAACTGGAAAGACATAAATTTTGTAAAACTAGCTATCCATATTTTCTTTAAGCACTAGATTGATAGGTATTCTGTAGTCGAAGTTTAACATCAGAACAATTACCTTTTGCTTAAAATACTGTGCATTTTACAAACCATTTGACTTCTTGCACTTCCGCAAAACACTGAGGCATAAGCAAAAAAATAACTAAGAAATAAAAATGCTTTTAAAAGTGTTCTTGATAGGTGCTGGAACAGCAGCTATTCTTAATGTTGAGCAAGATATCTCCTTTAAAGAATATGGTTAAAACAAGAACTTTTAAAAGAAAAGTTGCCTAGAGGAAGAACTTGAAATAAGCAATGGCAGAGAAAGAAAAAAACCCCAACCTAAAACAAAAAGCAAAACCTAAACTGAAAACACATAAAAGAATACCCTGTGGATATGTAAAAGAAGGAATGACACAGCTAGACTTGTGCAAGAAGCTTATACCTTGGCTAATCTAGAATGAGTGGAGATAAATTGAATTACATACGCTAATGATATGAAAATAGTTGATGTAAAGGAATGTCAGGATGGAAAAATGACTTTATGCATGCGAAGAATTTTCATACTTCTTTGTTTTTAACAGGAATACTAAAAAAATAAAAAGTGTTCTTGTTAATATCGGTGTACTTGTTCACATCAGTATTTGCTAATACTTTCTCTCCATTCTATTCATGCTTGATTGAAGAAACAACAGACAGGATTTCCCTTTTTATTAATGTGTTTGCATACAGCAACTGCATCTCAGGGAAGCCAAAATGCATGAGCAATGTGAATTTAAATGTTAGATGTATCTGGACCAAAGATTTTACTTCACTTTGTGTTATTATTCTCTATCTTGGATGAATACTAGGGAATAGATATTAAGAAAGAAAATATGGATATAAAATTTGCATTTAAATACATGTGCACTAGATAAATTATTATCTAAATGCTGCACATTGTTAACTAAAAATATACAACTTTATGCTTATATTTTGTAGGAAAATCAAATAAAATAAATTTAGAAAAAAGGATAATTTAAGCCTTTCTGCCTCTGACAGTTAACAGTCACTGGTGAAAGTTTTAGACCATAGTCAAGATTTGTATTTCACTTTAACAGGTGATTTTAAGATTATACATTTATCCATAGTGAGATACTTAAATAGTTTCCAGTATCAGAAAAGCAGCTCTATTCCCACAACCAATTGTAAAATTCAGTGTTAGTATAAATGGGAAAATGTTGCTAACTAATTGTGTGATTTATTAGTGTAGATACATATAATTTAATCAGATATGCAAATATTATCATTTGCAGTGACAGTTACTTGTGAATGTAATTACTTGCAGGTATAATAATGTGATGGTAGTTTCTCATATTGATGAGCAGAACATGAAAAATGTAGTGTATGAAAGAATGAAAATAAAATATAATTTCCCAAATTCTTTCCAAAGCAATTTAAAAACTGCTGAACTTTTGATATCTAGTCCAAAAACTAAACTGAATGTTTGCTTTGTTCTGTTTCGCTTTTTTAGTTATGCTTCTCCACTAGCATGGGAACAAGAAAAAGAAATAAAAACATGTGAGCAACAGTAAGACTAAAACTAAAAAATGTCATTTGTAAATTTACTTATAATAATAACACATTATAATAATAATGTATATATATTAAAATTCCTAAATTTATGGAAACTACTTTTTATTGCTGTCGTGGTTTAACCCCAGCTGGCAACCAAGCACCACACAGCCGCTCGCTCACTGCCCCCCGGTGGGATGGGGGAGAGAATCGAAAGAGCAAAAGTAAGAAAACACGTAAGTTAAAAAAAAAAAAAAAAAAAAAAAAAAGAATAATAAGAATAATAAAAAATTGTAATGAAAAGGAAAACAACGAGAGAGAGAGGGAAGAACAAAACCCAGGAAAAACAAGTGATGCAACTGCCCACCACCTGCCGACTGATGCCCAGCCAGTCTCTGAGCAGAGACCACTGCTCCCCAGCCAGCTCCCCCCAGTTTATATACTGAGCATGATGTCGTATGGTGTGGAATATCCCTTTGGCCAGTTTGGATCAGCTGTCTTGACTGTACTTCCTCCCAGCTTCTCATGCACCTGGCAGAGCATGGGAAGCTGAAAAGTCCTTGACTTAGTGTAAGAACTACAACTACTTAGCAAGAACTAAAACATCAGTTTGTTATCAACATTATTCTCATCCTAAATCCAAACCACAGCACTGTGCCCGCTACTAGGAAGAAAATTAACTCTATCCCAGCCGAAACCAGGACAATTGCTTTTCATCAGAATTTTTTGGGATGGTGGAAAAATACCTTGAAAACTTCTAAAAACATAGCAATTCCATAAAAATAACTTTGAATGGAATATTTCAGTTTTGAGCAAGTTCGAATTCTGGGCGATGAACATGGAATCACCTTCTTTTACCAACTGCACAGATAGTATAATGAGAGAGTTTCTATTACTCCATCCCTCTTTATCTAAACAACTGGAACAGTCCATTGTGAACTTACATCTTTGCTATCGGTAAGATGGTGTACTAAAAAGTACCTTGGATTCCACTGATTGTGGTAGATGATAAAGTAGTTAAGATAAACAGCACATCTCCTTGAATATATATATTTTTTACTAGGTCAGATCAAATCTCTGCCCTTAAAATTACATCATTGATTTGACCTTTGTCATTTCTAAATATAATCACAAACCAGCTTTAAAAATCAGGGTTCCAGTCCTCAGCTGGTGGAAATCAGCAAAGTCCCATTGAAATGTGGTTTTTGTAGGTCAGCTTCTTGTCTGATGTGTATAAACTGGACAAGACTAAAGGAGCTTATGCCTCAAGTGACTCTTCTATATTACTATGACCTGTCAGAAACAATTGCTTAAAGTATAAGGCTGTGTTCAACAATAATGTTTTTGTAGGCACAGCAACTTTCTTTGTACTCTTGCTAGCACTGCAGGAAAGTTGTCTTCAGGAGTACTTCCAAGGGAGTACATGCCTGGGTGCTCCATGTTATTTTGTTCTGAATTTTGTAAAGCATTTTTAGGAACTTGTGTTTGAGTTTGTGAATAATTCCACATTAATTGCTAAATAGTCATAAATCCCACATGTAACTGCTAAATTGCAAGGTCAGCACTGTAAAGAATCATTAGATTCAATAAAAATGGACTTATTTTCCTGTCTTATAATTGTGTGTCTATATTCGGGGATTAAAGTGGCATTAAAAAACAGACATCCAAGACAATACCCCATACTTAAATTTGTATCCCAGATTCAAATTGGGTAACTTATCCTATTTTATATGTTCTAGCAGTGATTATTCTTAGGTAACTCTTGTCTCAAAATCTTTTGTAAAAATTGATTCTTTAGTTTGGTACGTATTGACTCTGATATTAGACCTCCCAGTAGGAAATCATCAACAATTCTGGATTGGTATGGATAGTCAAAACAGAAGGAAATAATATGAACTTGAAGGCAAAGTGCTGTGCAAACTCATCATACATATTGGGCCATGATATCCACCTTACGAAGAGAATTAATCTCAATCAAATTAATTAAAATAATCATGTGGACAAAGATAAGCAGGATTTAGTGACCATTCTTGACATTGTCTCTCTTAGTTAGGCTGAATTCCTGAAGATTATTGATGATACTGAGGCTCCTCAGGGCTGAAGCAATCACTGTTGTGAAATAAAATTGTGTACTCTAAGTTTGGACAACATGATCTTACGTGCTGAATCTCCAGGCCTTTTTCTGGAGCACACAGCACCTCATCAGAGAACACAAGGAAATCCTCATAAGACAATATGGAGTTCACTTTCACTTCCTGCATTTGGGATTTTTTTCCCCCCATTTTAGTTTACGTACAGCTGTTCTAGATTTCTACACAGACATTTGAGAAAGGTGAGACACAGTAGCATATATTTGCATACTTTCTTGGATAGAAGTCTGAATATATCTAATGGAGGAATGACAATATTGACTTCAGAGGAACTGAATATTTGAGTAAGTAAATGTTGATTTAGGCTTTTAAGTTGTATTGCTCTTCCCCAACCTGCCCCAGTTCTGAGAGGACTCTCTTCAATCATCCTATTTTAGATACTGACTTTCCTTTTTTTCTCTCTCTTTGGTATCTCTATTTGTTCAGGAAAGACGGCAGAGTGACAGCTGTAGGACGGAAGGCAGGGGTCTCCTCTGGGGACTGGGCTTGGTGGCCAAGGAGAGCTCATTCTTTCATTTCCTGTGTGCTTGCTTTTGCCACCAATTTTTCTGATGACTACTGTGTCTTTTCCAATTTACCAGCTGACCATAATTTCTATAGGAAGTGACCATAACTGTTGTGCTTTGCACTGCAGGCAGAATGGGCTGAACTGTATATTCTACCACCATATTTCCAGAAACAGTTATGTTTAGTTCAGAAATAACTTACCAAGGATGACAGAACTTTTAATCAGAGTTTTCATGATAAAAACTAGTACGGGGGTAAGGTTTTCTCATTCACCAAATTCACAGGACTTTCAATCAGCAGAAGATCTGCAGGGGATATTTCCTACCTTGTAGATGTAATGCATGCCACGTGATGGTGACTCTAATCTTCTGTGACCACTGCACTGCCTGACATCACATTATGCTTTGTTAGATGGAGTACACATGAGGGAAGAAGTTAGTATGAGTTCATATTGGAGAATAGCTTTACTAGGTCAGATTCTCAACTCATTTAAGTTAAAACTGTCCTCTTGTCCCTGTACCAGGACTGGATGTGATTAGCTCCTGGATAACCCCCACTGGGAGGAAATGAAGTGAATGAGCTGTCAAACTCTAATCAGTCTTCAAAAAAAAAAAGAAATATATTTTAGAAATGCGTTTATCCAAATTATAGTAGTAAAGAATTCCCCAAAGCTTTTAACTGAATAAATATTTTCATATTTGATTAAAATTTAAGAACAATGCATTTATAAGCTAGGATACATTTTCTCTACTTTCTGAAATGAATTGCATACTGCAAACTTTAAGCTTTTACAACATCTATTAAATAAAAGTCTCCACCCAGACATTTTACTGCGGCTTTATCTCCTTACATTTTTACCTGTTACTCAATATAATTTCATCATGTCTGTAATGATAAGGTTGAAAAAATAACCTTTATGATACCAGATGGATTCTAATTCTCAAAAATCTCTGGTGATGGCACATTCATATTGACATTTATACTGACTCCATTTATGACAGACTGAAGGTGATGAACGGGCCCATGCAAGAGGTCACCTTGTGTCAAAGCTGGTATACAGTCTGTCAAACACGGTGAATATAAGGCTGCTAATGAGGAATTAACTAGACAGAATGTGGCCATTTTACTGTTTTCATGCAATCCAAACCTGTTAAACAATGCTAATCAGGTGTTTATTAAGTGAAACCATTATGCCAAACTTGCTGCAGACCCTACCATATGTCAAAGAGGTTGTAAAGTATTATTCATCAGATTTAAAGCTGATTAATAAGAGTCATTTAATAGTGAACCTTTCTTTTCTTAGCCTCTAGCTAAGCATATGTACGAAGGTTAAACTAATACATACATGGTTTTGAAAGTAAAGTTTCTGTTAAAAAGAAAGAAAATCCTTAAGTGAAGTGCTCCATGAAAGTTCTAATAGTTGAAAAGTTTTCAGGAGGAGGAAGCTTATTTTCTTTTATTTTCAGATAAAAATGTAGCAAAAGAATGGCATACTAATGTAAAATGAACAAGACAAGTAGGAGACTATACACATTTTCAGATAGAAGAATAAAATTTACAAATACTAAACATAATAAATATCAGCCTTACTGATCATGTCCATTTCACTACCTTTCCTATACTTGTTATTCACACATTATTGCAGCAAAATGAATGCTACAGAACCATCTTGGCTATAGTGAAACCAAAAAGTTGGTGAAATATTAGACAGAACTGAAACACAGCTATCAAAAATCTGCTCTGTCCATGTCAGGGAGCAATAAAGGTAAAGGTACTGAGGTAGTTGTAAATGTTAATGGTATAATGAACAGTGAAAGTCTGAAGAGAGAACTAAAATACATGCTATGAACACCAGTAGGGTTCAGATAATCTGGAGATGATAGCCAACATTTCTTCAGTAAATAATCACTAAACCAACAGGCACTGATGCAATTTCAAACTTGTTTTTACAAGGAGGGAGGACATTACAGAGAAACTAGCCATAAAATCTTGTATTCATTCTTAGACAGTTATTAGTTTTGCTTAAATTAGAAGGTTGAATAAATGCAGAACTGGAATTAATATTCTAATTTCCAAAAATGAAAAACAGAGAAACTTGGAAGACTATAAATCAGCTAGACAAAACAGCAAAACACTTAAAGGTGGAGGTGGCTCCAAACCATGAGAAAAAGATTGTAGTGAAGGCTTTTAGATATAACCAGATGATAAACCATCTATAAAAGGAAATTTAAAGGCTCCTTGGACAGCTTACAATGAATAGAAAACAGAACTGATTACAAAGAATGAAACTTTTCAGCGATCAAGATATAAAAGGATAAAAAGAATTTCTAAAAGGCAAACTAATTAAACCTTTGAAAAAAAAATCTCAACATTGTGTGATAAAACACAAGAAGTCAAAAAGGTGGTCACTTTGCAGAGAACATGAGTTAGAACTTAAGTATGGTGCAAAGACAAATGCATTAACTCAGCTTACAGAAATGGCAGTGATGTGCAATGTGGAGGTAAAGGATTAACTGATGGTGTTGAAGGTGGGTATGTAACTGTGCCAAATCTACCTGGACACATTCCAGCCCAGTAAATGTCCCCGTGAGGCTTTGTCACACTTTCAAGCCAGAAATACTACAGGAGTCAGCATGGCATTTGAAATGACAGCGAAACAGAAAATCCTTCCTGTGATGAGATAGAGTGAGCTTTTAAAGTACCGGGCTGCAGACAGGCTGACATATACTTTGATATACATTTCATTGGAATATGAACTAAGAGCTTCCTAATGAAATGTGCCAATAGTATAAAGCTGGGAAATATTGCCGATATAGGATCAGAATATCATATGGCAGGAAATAATGACAAATCAGATTGGAGTAATAGAAATGGAATGGAAGAGTTCAAAGTACTTAGAGACTAATAGCAAGAATGACTGCTATAAGCAGTAAGTTCATCAGCTGATAAAGCTCACCTACATCACAAAATGCATTGCTTATGGCTTGGCATAAAATAGTTAGCTTGTCTCAAAAAGAGATGAGAGTCTGGATAGTGAAGAGCTAAGATATTTTCAACTCACTCCAGAGGCTATTCTCTGGAACAGTTACAGAATAAGACCACCAAATTTAGCTCACCCCATGTTATATATGCTCTCCATTGCTGTCACAGAAGCACTATCAAGCACTCTATATGCCTTCATATCAGTTCTTGAGGCATGTGACATTTCTTCAATATTACCTTTTAAAAGCATGAAACTTGTTGACTATGACATAACCTTAATACCCAGGTGCTTTGGGCTGAAAAAATGCTCCCCCCCCAAAAAAAAAAAAAAAAAAAAAGAAAATATGGAGACACACATTGTGGATTAAGGAGTGTTCAGTGTGGGCATACCAAATCCAGTCTAGAATGGATTAGCCCTGAAAACTTAGCCTGGACATAAGGGTTTATTTCTTGAAGGAGATATTTTTAACTCTGGAGACATAGCCATAGAGACCTAGGTGTATTAACTAAACTTAGGATAC
This sequence comes from Phoebastria nigripes, assembly GCA_035582835.1. Taxonomy (NCBI): domain Eukaryota; kingdom Metazoa; phylum Chordata; class Aves; order Procellariiformes; family Diomedeidae; genus Phoebastria; species Phoebastria nigripes. Next base: position 514,776 of record JAYKAV010001499.1, on the reverse strand, counting down.
ACCAAGAAAAGCTTTCCAATGAAGATAGAGAATCATTTATTAATATAAGATACTAGTGAGGATTCTTCTGGAATACTTACTTAACTCACTTTCTTTAAAAACAACCCAACTGAATTATTATTGGCCTAACTAAAAACCTACTACAAGAACATACTGGCAGTTTGGCTTGTGTAGTCTAATAAACTGAATACAGAAAAATATATATGCTAATTTTGTATATGCAAGCTAATAGAAATGGACACAAAAATGGGGGGGAGGGGAAATTGTTTAAGATAAAGCCTGTTGTTGCCACAAGAATTAGTGAATATGCATGAATTTTAAACAAGGTGTATTGGGTTTGTGTGGCAAGGCTCTGGTAGCAGGGGGGCTACAGGGGTGGCTTCTGTGAGAAGCTGCTAGAAGCTTCCCCTATGTCCAATAGAGCCACTACCAGCCGGCTCCAAGACGGACCCGCCGCTGGCCAAGGCTGAGCCCATCAGGGACAATAGTAGCACCTCCGTGATAACATATTTAAGAAGGGGAAAAAGTTGCTGTGCAACAGCAACGGGAGCTGCAGAGAGGAGTGAGAATATGTGAGAGAAACAACTCTGCAGACACCAAGGTCAGTGAAGAAGGAGGGGGAGGAGGTGCTCCAGGCACTGGAGCAGAGATTCCCCTGCAGCCTGTGGTGAAGACCATGGTGAGGCAGGCTGTCCCCCAGCAGCCCTGGAGGTTAATGGTGGAGCAGATATCCACCTGCAGCCCATGGAGGACCCCACACCGGAGCAGGTGGGTGCGCCTGAAGGAGGCTGTGACCCCATGGAGAGCCCGTGCTGGAGCATGTTTTCTGGCAGGACTTGTGACCCTGTGGGGGACCCATGCTGGAGCAGTCTGTTCCTGAAGGACTGCACCCCGTGGAAAGGACAAGTGGAAAGGACCCACTCTGGAGCAGCCCATGAAGAACTGCAGCCCGTGGGAAGGACTCATGTTGCAGAAGTTCATGGAGGACTGTCTCCCATGGGAGGGACCCCACGCTGGAGCAGGGGAAGAGTGTGAGGAGGAAGAAGCGGCAGAAACAATGTGTGATGAATTGACCACAACCCCTATTCCCTGTCCCCTTGCACTTCTCAGGGGGGAAGGAGGTAGAGAATTCAGGAGTGAAGTTGAGCCCAGGAAGAAGGGAGGGGTGGGAGGAAGGTGTTTTAAGTTTTTTTTTTTTTATTTCTCATTATCCTGCTCTGATTTGATTGGCAATAAATTAAACTAATTACCCCAAGTCGAGTCTGTTTTGCCCATGATGGTAACTGTTGAGTGATCTCTCCCTGTCCTTATCTTGACCCATGAGCCTTTTGTTATATTTTTCTCTCCCCTGTCCAACTGAGGAGGGGGAGTGATAGAGCAGCTTGGTGGGCACCTGGTGTCCAGCTAGGGTCAACCCACCACACAAGGCTATTTTGAACGTTAGGTAAAGATTTTTAGCTATCAGAAGTGACACAGTCTTTCAATAGTGGCAGATGGAAGCAAAGCACCAATTGATTTTCAGAAAAAGTTGCATCAATTTATAAATCGGTTTATGTGATCTGATGCTTATAAGGGCAAAAGAAGAGCTCAGTAACAAAGAGATCACTTCTAATCCTTCACTATATCTTCCATGCTGTTTGATAACTCCTTATTAATAATATTTTCCTCTTCCATTATTAAGTACATATTTGTCAGCTTAAATATCTATAATGATGACATTTTGTTGTCAATTCATAATAGATAAAAAACTATTAGCATCCCGCACAATTTCGCTGTCTGCAGTTTCATAGTAGTTAATCAGAAATAAATTCATGCCATTGTAGGGTTTTTTTTTTTTAATATTTATTTTTCCTTGAACTAGTTGGTACATCTCTATCCCTGTAAGGTATACAGGCAGTACTCACACCAGCAAAAAAAGGAGGTGAAGTCCCAGATTATGGAGGGTTTATTCTAGCTAATTCAAATGAAGAAAATTAACTAATGGATTTTTTTTTCCTTTTTTAAAATAAAATAATACTGATTTATTGTGTGTCATCACGTCAGTTATTTCATAGCAATAACATTAATCCAACTAAAATTCTATTAATTCAGTATTACTTTTTCCAGCTACATCATAGAATCGTAGAATCATAGAATCATAGAATCATAGAATCATAGAATATCTTGAGTTGGAAGGGACCCATAAGGATCATCGAGTCCAACTCCCTGCTCCTCGCAGGACTACATAAAACTAAACCATATGACTAAGAGCGTCGTCCAGACACTCTTGAACTCTGACAGGCTTGGTGCCGTGACCACTTCCCTGGGGAGCCTGTTCTAGTGACCAACCACCCTCTCAGTGAAGAACCTTTTCCTAATGCCCATCTGAACTTCCCCTTGCACAACTGGTCCCAGCAAGATCAGAACTCAAAAAGTTGTAGACACGGGCCTGAAATTTCTCTGCTCTCTCTCTCTTAAACAAGCCTGGATTAATATGGACAATAAAAAACGGTCTGGAAGATTTAATCCACATGTACTTAAACTACCATAAACTACCACTCTGCTGTGTTTCAGTTTTTGAAAACTGGATCACAACACAAAAACTAACCTTCCTCTCCCTCAGATTGCTTTACCCCTTATATTTAGTTAAAAATTAATCTTTCATTTTGTCTTCAGGGGGAAACTATCAGCTATTCCAGAGCATCCAGGACACAGGACAATCTCTAAGGAGGCACAAGGTAAGGGTCTGAATCCCTCAAATAGAGAAGTGAATTGGTCCTATAACTCCCCGGATCCCAGTGAATGTTCCTTTACAAAATTACTGATAAAAGGTGGACTTCCCTCTATTATTCTGTATCATATAGAAAGTAGAAATTGCTGCTCCATTTTGTGGAAGCCAAACTCATGTGCTGATAGTATCTATCAAACTGAGTCTATGACACAGGGAGAAGAAACAAGTGCTGAGCTCAAAATGTTGAGCTCTCAAGATCAACAAGGAATAAACTGAAGCACGACAGGAAACCCAGGAGACTTCTGAAGTGCTTTTCAAAGTGCTGGGGTCTTTAGAATGATTAAAAAAAAAGGTTAGTTAAGGATTTAGGACTGCAATTTTTGCTGAAATGAAGCCTCAATCCATTTTTGCATTTGCAGCTCTGTTCTAGAATTTTTGCTGACCTCAGTGTAAATCACTAGCTAAGAATCCAAATATTTTTTTCGAACATATCAGTCCAGATAATCTAAGCGCTTTTATTAAGGGGATATCTAAGGAGCTATAGGAGGGGTGGTATGACTTGACACACAGGTTTTGCATACATATCATTGCTGTGATATCCCCTCTCCTTTGCTGGTGTGATGAACACTTCTCTTGACACAACACAGGCTATTTACAGATACTGAATCAACAAGAGTGTTCAGATTTCAGAAGCAGATGAAGAGAATTCTTTTTTATACATTTTCATGTAACACCTATGTTTTATACTTATTATGATTCCAATCTGAGGAAAGAATTTATCAGAAAAGTGGGAGAAAACATGGAATATAATTTGCTTCTATAAGCAAATGGGGTTAAAGGAAAACTTCATGACAGCATAACAATAATATGCTTATTTTAATATTTAATTTACTAAAAATTTTAAATATATTCATATTTTAAAAGTCTGATGTGATTTGTACTTATTGTTGGATTCTGACATATTGAAAAGAAAGATTCATGAACAAAAGGTTATACAGAGTAAAAGCTGAAAATTTCCTACCATTTTTCCTGAAGAGAGATGGTCAACACAGCTATTTCAGAAGAACAGGACCAGTCACTTGTGCTGAGTAAGCAAACCCATGACCCACTGAAGTCATGTTGTACTGGGAGGAACAGAAACAGGCAAACAGCTGCATGCAAGCTGATCCATTTTGTTACTTATTGTGCTTATTATGTTTGAAGTACTTCTCATCTAACACAGACTAAGACCAGGAACATGAAATGCTACCGTACAACAACTGGTAGAGGTTTATACCCAGTTTTTCTCACAGAAGCTTTTTTATCTGTCTGAACCGTTGATCTTAATGCCCATAATTCTTCATCTTGGAAAAACAGAAGGAATCATTATTTACAAATTAGACAATCTTAAAATGTGGTAAGACAATTGCAAAGGTGTTTTTATGATTATATCAGCAATGCAAGTAACATGATCTGTAGGTCAGATCAGAACGAAAGAACGAACCCTGTGGTGCTAAAATGAGTTTGTTAATCTACAGGGAAGGGTAAATGACAAATTCTCTGACATTTAGGGATATGAGTGCCTCAGGACTGGAGCACGCCTCAGTTCCAAAGAGCTGTCTGAAGCAAATCCAGAAGTGTCAGACAGTGAGGCCATAAATTAGTACAATTTATAATGAACATTCATATTTTCAAAGTTCTGTACAAATATTGACAGAGTAGTCAGAACACAATTTATAACTAGTGTATATTTTGTTTCTTAATAAAAGTTGAATTATTTAAGTGGAATACCATCATCCTATATGATTTAACATTCCACCTAGTCTTAAAGTTTGTAAAGGCTAACAGCACCTGGTAATTTCTAATGAAATAAATATGATACAATTACTAACGAGTAATCTATAATCATTGCAAGCACATAATGATTTATATTCTTTAAATTTAATACTTCTACCATGATATCATTGCCAGAAATTACTGAATAATATAACCAATATGCAGTGGAGGAGTGCACTAATCTACAATTTTCCATGTACTGAAGAAAAAAACCCTTTCTTCACAACTCTTTTTTTAATTTACATTTTCTGAAAAGGCATCTCACAGTGCAGTTATCAATGCAGATAATAAATGTTTTAAAAAAAAAAAAAAAATTGGATTGTGGCCAAATCCATCAGGTTCCTTTTCCAAAAGATAACTTCCCATAGTCCATCCCTGATGACAGTGCCTTGAATATCTTTAACTTTTCCATCAGAACCATTTAGTGTAACTATTGCTTCTCCACAGCTTGAACATCACTACCATTGTCAGAACCAGGCAAACAAATTTATGATGATGTTCCTGGGAATAAGGAACTAATGCAAAGGGGATTTCTCTGTAGTTCTTCATTAACATTTTATTCATTACAACAAGGGAGTTATAAGAGTTTCCTTTTACGCAAATTAGGTCACAGGATAAAAAATACACAGCATGGAAACACAGTGTATTACTACATAGAACAAAAGATCTGGTTAATAAATTATGATAATGGAATTAGTCTACTGCTAATGCTGAAAGGCACATTTAAATATTGTGAAATCTGCTTGGAGAAGGAAAAGCTCTTACATGTATTCATAAATTGTTTTTCTCCTTTGTGCCTCAGTTTCTGTAGTTCCTTTTTATGTTATTTCCCTCTGAGGGAATGTACATATCCTACTTTAAACATTTCCTTTGGTTTGTTAAAAGGCAAAGGAACACTTTAAGTGGGTAAAAGACAAAGTTTTACTCTCCTGTTTTTCAAATGAATGCTTTAACTAAGTTCAGAGACATCCTGGATCAATTCAAGCAGATTCATTCTGGAAATGATAGTGTGTAGAGTATGGAGAGTAAAAACAAATAAGCCTAATAAAAAAAAAGAAAAAAAAAAAAAATATCCTTAAACATTAATGCCAAGAAGATAATCGTTAGGGAAACATGTGGCCCTTGCCATAGATATGTCTTATCATCAAAGTTATTAAGTTTGTTTGTTTGTTTGTTTGTTTAAGTTCTTGGGTTTGTTTGGTTGGTTTGGATTCAATTTATTTTCAAGATTTCTTTAAACAAAATAGGTTAAATTCAGAGTTGGTTTAAATGGTCTAACTCTATTGAGCTAATTATTTTGCAACTACTTCATTAATTCAGTGATTACCTTCAGTTTATTCATTACATTAACTTAACTCCTTTTTGTCCATTTATGCAAGGTCTGGATATACCCAAAGGATGGCAATATGAAGACTCTTACAAACTTTTCTTTTGGCAGAAAAATAAGGAAAAATTCTCCACTTCCTCCAAAGTAAAGCAATTCATTTTAACCATCTTTCTGGGAATGTGACTACCCGTGCCAACTGAGGGCATTGCTTTTGTCAAAAGAGAAAGAGCAGGCATTTATCAGGGCAATATTTTGCGCAGAGCAATTTCTTCTCTAAAATCACAATTTCTGTTCTATTATTGATAATACTGTGATTAACAACAGACAAAAAGGAAACCAAGCCATGAATGACTCACTTACTTTTTAAAAATTATTACTAAAAATTGTATATGTATGGATCATCTCACTCCCAATCTTTTTAAAAGATAAAGAGAATTTTAAAAGATAAGCTGAACAGGAATTTTATTACTGTAAATCCCAAAGTGTCTTTCAATAATTAGTAAGGAATAAAGAAGAATCTTTGAAATGGAACACCCTTGATGGTGTTTCATACCTTGTAATTTCACTTTCTTCTAAATCATCGGTTACTTTTTGAAGTCCACTACTCTGCTCTTCATATCAGTATACTTACAGTTAGATCTGTAAAAGGACCTACACATCTCCTTGCCACTTTATTTGCCAAAATAAAAAATGTAGATCAGTTGCTAACTCCAGGAGTCCATGTTTCAGAGGTTGCTTGGGTACTTATGTCTACAGTATGCCCTGCAGTGCCATACAGGGTGTTAATACTGCTCAGACTCGGTATAGTGCGACACCTTGAAGATTAAAGCTGGGTGCCAGAAGCATTGTAGTTACCTTAATGTGGCCTTCATGCTAAGAGCTACCCTGGCATAGGTAAATTGTTTCCATGCCAAAAACTCATTCTCATGGAGTCAAATCAAACAGAAAATATTGTCATATGTGCCATGGTGTAGGCTTATTTAGGATAACTTTTTAAGGAATGCCCAGAACTCTCTGTGTCTTAATACTACTGAACCCTTAGAGAGTATGTATCTTGCGACCTGACTGACAACCCTCATCCATCGGGTGTCCAAAAATAGGATTATGAGACTTGACCTTGCAAGGGCTACAGTTGCTATACAGGATGTTTCCAAAGAAAAGAGTGCTTCTGTAAACTAATGGTTAAGCACTAACATATCAGCCTTGTATTAACTCCAGAATGCAGCTGTGGTTGAAATCAGCAGACTTCAGTCTTCATAGTGACAGCAGGTACTTAAGTTCTTCCCCAAAACATTCACTGGCACAAAGATAATTCTTAAACATGAATGTTGCTATTTTGCTGGTAAAATTCTCTGAGCATATTTACTGTAGTGTGTGTGGTCTACAGGCAGAGTTCATTGTATTTAGTATTTAGTCTTCCTTTATTAAATGCATTGTACAGGTGTGCAGATAGGGTCCAGAAGACATTTCTTTTACTTCCCAGTAAAATGCTCTAAAACGTGAGAGTATTTTGAAAAAAGGTACTCTGCRTAATTATACGCTTATCTTTAGAAGAAATCTCAGCAATATGGATTATAGATGGAGCTGTATAATTTTAAGGTAGTTACTTTTCAAGTGTGGTAAGATTTCAGAAATACTGTTATGCCTCTCATTTCCTACTGACTGGCTCTAGGTGGTTCCCAGCTTAGCAGACCAAAAGTCTGGACTGTATCCTGGGGCCATCCCTTGATAACTGTTCAGAAAGCATAAGCATTTCACGTGAGTACTCTTGAACCCAGGATGGGGATTTGGCAGCAGGTATCTTCTTTCTTGCCTTGTGGTGAAGACAGTGTGCCAGTGATATATTTATTGGGGCAGATGTGTCTGGAAGGTTTGCCTCGGGGTCAGTGTAGGAATTCAAGAAGGACTGTGATTCCAAGATTCACAGTCTTTGCTAGCTACAGGGAAAGGTAGCCTTTATTACTCTGTTTCTTCCATCCCCACTTGGATTTGAATGTGAACAGGAAAACCTAAACAGCAATCAAACCCTTGCTCTACTACTGGAAATCAGCTGTATAAAGTCCTTTGTCCTGAATGTGAAGTCTGAAAAAAGGTTTTCAATATTTCTCCTTCCCCAAGTGTTCTTACTTTGCTCCCAGTTTTCCAGATACCTATACAGACAGTACATCTAAAATAATTATTTCTACTTAGTAATAATTATTATTCAATACCTAATGGAAAATTCAACAAATAGTAATTCTCAATCACAAAATGTACCCCCGTTACGAGCACAAGTTAGAAATGCATAAATGAACTCTGAGAGCAAAGACCACTGATTCAAGAGCAATCATCACCCTTTTCTGAGCAGACTAATGTGCATGTTAGAGCAACCCCTGCACGAGGCTACACTGAATTACAGGCACATGTACAGTAGATAATCCAAACTGGAATTGACCTTGGCAGCAGTCCAGGGATGATATTTTCCCTGGGAGGAACTGCTCCTGAATATTTTTTTCAAAAGTGCTAGGCATTAACAATTTATTCATAGACTTTTTTTTTTTCCCAGTTATTTAAATAACTGTATAACAGACTTTATAAAAATACAAATCTAGCACATTTCCTAGATTTATGCTCAAATCTGCAAAACTATCACTAAGTTCAATGGTGAAAACATTGGCCTTTACCATTTTACAAAATTTGATGGCACCAGTAAAATTAATATCTATTTTTATATTGAATTGCTTTTCTAGGAACTCAGTTTAGCTGAAAATACTTTTCTTATCCAAGTGCCAATTTAATCCTTTAGAGACAGTGCATGTATCAACCCTTCATTAGACAAAGAAAATTTAGAAATTTTTAAAGTTTTGAATGACATTACTTTTATTTTAAAATCAGAACTAATTTCTCTAAAACCATATTAGCTTAGTAGTCTGTTCTAATAAATAGCTGTGCCCAGAAGCATTCATTTTCTGGCTATGAGGTCACTTGTTTGATATGGCTGACATCCTCACTATTAAATTCTCTTACGTTCTAAACCACAGCAGCCAAATGTCCAAAGTGGCTGTTCTGAACTGTTCCTGACCTGTGCTAGCTCTCAGAGAGCAGCACACACTTGTGTCAGCAGTCCCAGAAGTCTCGACTGTGCGGGTGACAACTTCCCAATGCAATTACTAGAGATGCCAAACAGGGATAATGCTGGTCCTGATCCATTGCTCACCAACAGGGAACATGTTGTGACAAATACGCTCAGAGACGGCAACCTGGGCTGCACTGACTGTTAGATTATCTTCCTTAGAGGAATCCTGGGAAGATAAGCACCAGGGCTAGGTCTCTGGACTTAATAAGAACAGAATTCAAACTCTTTAAACAAGTGTTAGGAAATCCTTGGGGAAGCTGCTGGGAGGGAGGAGAAACGCAATGAGGAGGGCTAATTGATTTCAAAAGAAAATGTGTTGGGAGCTCAGGGACAAACTACCCCCATTGTGAGGAAGACTGGGAATTTTGGCTGAAGGCCCACGAGGCTGGGAAAGGAGTATCTCAATGAACTTAATGCAGCAGGTTACCTATAGCAGTTGTGGCATCTCCACCCTTGGAGGCAGCTAACAGGCTGACCTGATGCGGTGTTGGTGATAGTCCTACCTTAAGCTGGAGGCTGGACTAGACGGTGGCACCTTAGGGAAAATGTATTTAAGAAAGGGCACAATGCCATCAGATAAAGAACACATTAGCTCTTCCTAAGCACAAACCAATGTGAATAATATCAGAAGAATTAAATTTCAGATTTTTTTTTTTCTAGATCTGATAGGAACTTACCACTTGAGCCCAGATTCTCACAGGTATTTAAGCCCCTTACTGTAGCTGACAATAATGAGTTAAGTGCCTATGTACCTTTGATAATTTTTTTAATTAGTTCTGTAGTAATCTGCCATCCTCAGATGGAGGCTTAATAGGTGAAAACCATCATAATTATATATATTAAATCTGTTTGTCCACAAAATGATTCACTACAGACCTACTTGTCTTTCATTTTGCTTCATAGTACATGTGACCTTCTCACATTCAATGGGGTTTGACTTGAAGAATTGCAATTTTTAGGTGGAAAAGAATACTATATTTCAATATTTTAACTGATTTTTTTTAAAAAAAAAAAAACAAGAATACTCTCTTCAAGACTATCCAATTTTATAGACTTTTTTTTTGTTATTTTATTACCTCTTTTTGCAGACTATCTGTATTTTTAGTTTATGGTCCTTGATTTTATGACATTCCTAATTTCCAGCTAGATTAAGCTGTTGAGAAGTTCTGCATGCTTGTAAATGTAATCTACACTGCAGTCGTCTTTAGGAAAGCATTAATTGCAATCACTTACTGCACATGAAATAATAAAATATTACATCTATATTTCCAAGGAAAGTGATCAAGTGAAGCATCTTTTCTCATCTCTCGTTCTGTCTGCATATTTTTCTACCTTCCAAAATGACCTTCATCTCATATGTAAAGAAAGAAGAGTAATATATTCAATGTCTGCRTGCATTCTTAGGCACTTGGTATTTTCTAGAAGCCAGTATGTTTGGTAAAGCTGCCAAACTACTACAAAATTGATAATCCTGAATAAAAGTGTTTTGCATACCACAGTATATTCTACCAAATATTGCAGCATCCATCTTTGCACAGGAAGAAGACTAATTTTTTTTTTTTTTTTTTTAAGTGGATATTGTCTTGATTTTAGTGATGCTTTTGCTTTTATACAAGAGTAAGAATATAGGACTTACAGCAAGAATATATATAATCCTTCCCTTCCATTCTTATTGTCTTTGAAGCCAGGAATTGTGAAGATCCTCTCTGGACATCCAGACTTTGATATCAGTGAGAAGATTCTTCAGAGGACTAGTACATTTACAGTAACTTCAAGATCTCTTTATGCTTACTTGAAATAAAGCCCTTCTTATGCTACAAATTTTAAACATGTAGTCCATGCAGATATTAAAGTGACACTCCAGTTACCATTTATGCTATGTTTTTCATCCACAGCTTAGAAAAGAGTATTTCTAGACCTTTGTTCCTAATAAATAGATTTGTAAAATATGTCATCTGTTCATCTTGATGTAACAGTTCCAGATAGAGTACTGTCCAGGAACAATTTGCAATTCATTTTGAATATGTTATTTACTAGACTAAGGGTAAGAAGTTTAAAACTCTAGGCTATTTCTAAATGGAGACAGAGAAGTGGATTAAAGGCTTCATTAGCACTATTGAATTAATGAGGATTTAGCAACTGATTACTCTAAAATATATGTCAGTTCCTAGTAATGCAGGATTGGAACGGTCCTCAAGATTTATAAAGTCATCATATTCATCTTTCTTAACTGAAGGAAGAATACATGTACACTGATTTTTTTTTTTTAATCTATTCCTCCAATAAAAGAGATTTCACTATTTCTAATTGTCCTGTTCCAGTGCTTAACTATCCCTAACATTTGAGGATATTAGTCTTTAAGAACATATGGCTACATGCTTACTTATAAGTTATGGAGATTTTCATATAATAATGCTTCCATGTGTATTTTGTAAACAAATTTGTACTTTGTGAATCACCATCTACCGTTATATTCTATGAGATCATCAATTGTAATACTGCTGAGGTTAATGGAGATTTTAATATTAACTCTACTGACTATATTGCATGAATAGAGCTAGTTGGGAAATCAACATCTACCTTTTGCTTTTCACATAATCATCAATAATAATAATGTATTTAAATAGAAGAGAAAAATAAAAATCCACTTCAAGAATCAATAATGTTGGTAATGATGTATGTAATAGAATATGGCTAGCTTTGACCCTCAGAGCTCTGCACAAGCAACTCATTCTGATTAGTAAACTGAGAAAAACATAATGTGGGAAATATATAGACAATGGTAACCCTAATGTTAACATGTCCAATAATATATGGAATTCGATTCCATCAGAAGCTTCTGCTGATACCATAAACTGCCTTCAGGACTGAATTACAATCTCAGTACTTGACAAAAGGAATGATAATTTATTACAGCAGTGTCCCCTGTTGCTGCTGAATGTAAGATCCTATGTTTCTACTTCAAGACTGATTTTTAGGTTTATTATATCTCACTTGTAAAAATTATCTTTAACTGGGTTTCACATACAATTATTCAACTGAAGATCAATTTATTTTTATATATTAAATATTGTTTATACTGTGCTTTATGCTGGACTTTTATTCAAGCAAAACTGCAGAAGGATATCATTGTATCTTTGCTGGAAAGGCTGAACTATTGAAATCGAAATTGTTTTATTCACATTATTATGAATGCAGCTTTTTTTATGTAAGAAAAATAAACTAGTAACAGCTTTATTTTCCAGTACTCATTTTTGGTGTTTTCTGTTTCAGGTTTTTTGGTTTTGTCTTTTTTTTTTTTTTTTTAACAACTCATTTTCAAATTTTTCAAATTAAAACAGTCCCATTTCCTAATCTGAAGCAAATAGGACATCCTATATTTCTAGTTCAATCCTATGTCATTTCATGTTCTGGATATTAGGGCAGTTGCCTTCAGGGCACTCAGTGTAAGTCTTTCTGCCAGCTTTTTAGAGCCATACTTGCTTATAGCCCTCAGAAAGACACCTACCATCTGAAGATCTTATATCTAACTGATGTTAAAGTGGAAGCCTCATACAGACTAGTGTGGTTTTCATAGAAGATGAACAGCATTGTATTTTGGTTGCAATCAATCCTTACAGGTAGGTCATAATGAAGAACATTTGTACTAGCTCAACAGGATTTTTTAAATGGAATTAATTTTTCCTATTCAAACATAGAGGCAGGATCAGGACCTATATTATTTTCAAAATTCACATTGTAAAAAAGACCTAGCTAAAGGCTTTTCATATTAATAATGATATATTTTACACCCCCCCAAAAAAAGAATCTATAATTATTGATAAATTCTTGGATATCTACATTTTATTTGTATCCTATTCAAAATATTATTAAATTCTTCTTTTACAAATTATTGCTCTTCCTATACATGAAAATAAAAACACAGGGCCTGACCAATTGAGAATAGATTTTTGTGCTCTCTAATCCAACCTCTTGAATCCAGCAATAATTTCTTTGTTATAATTGCTATAAATTGACAAATACTCTGAACACATTCTGTCTTGTTAAACAAAATTGTTTTAACTTAACAGCGCCCTACAACTGTGGTATTAAACTTTAATACAAATGCTATTCACACATCTTAAATGTGTTATTAGTCATGTACTCCACAGGAAAAAAAAAAWTATTGCATGTTCTTTTAAATATTTCATCTGCTTCTATTCACCCACTAACTAATATGTCATGGACTAAGATGCCAAGTCCCCCCATCCAAAGCCAGAATACAGGTCTTAGCTGTACTTAACTATTTATTTCAGTTCGAAAAACTGAAATACTAAGGAGGTATCAAATTCATGGGAAAAGACCAATGAAAAAATCATAATCTACTGATTTTTTCCTCTCTCCTCCCTCAGCCTCGTATAATTCTGATTAGCAAGACTGTTAAATTAAAAGCTGGTTTCCTTCTATCTACCTGGTATGCCTTCTGCAGGGATAACTGGAAAGTTGAGCTGTGCCTAGGAGATAACTCAGTAAGTGTCTATTTCCTCCTCTTCTTCTTCCTTTCTTTTTTTTTTTTTCTTTTTTTTTTCCCCCCTCCAGATTTGCTTTGAAGCAGAAGGGTTGTAGTTTGTACCTAGGGGATTGAGGCGTTTTGCTTCAAAATGTCTTTAAAGGAGAGGCTTTGTATATTTTTGGTTTTAGCATTCCATTCCATCCCATTATTTTCCTCTCAGAATAAAGTAGCCATCACGAGCATAGAATGAAGGAGGCTTGTACAGCTTGTGCAAGTCAATAGTCAAAATCGACAATTTCTATACCTCAGAACTGTAGTTAACATAATTCTGTAACTTTTTTTCAGGATGATAAGAAAAAACAAACAGAATAGGGAATGAAATACTACATGGTAGTTCATAAAGGCAGAATACAATTAGGAGATCTCATATAGCTATGAATATGCTAGGTAGAGAACTTAAAAGGAAGATTTTTCACAAATGAATCTTTATTTTCCTTACTAATTAATAAACACCATGCTGTGAATAACTGGTGATAATGTTCTAATAAGAAAAATCAATAAATTTACACCCAGGGTCACCGTAATTGATGCTGCAGAATAGAAAAATGTATTCTCCATTGATCCTTTAGCAATCTTCTAACTAAAAAGGAGAGGAAAGAAAGCCAATTACTGTAGTATGCCTCTGAAAATGATAAGATTAAAACAAGCTAATTATGTGTTCTTGAATAACTACAATTTTTGATGAAAGTAAGTAGAATAAGGGCATCCTATGTCTCCATTAGAGAGATATTACTTTTTACTAATTAAAATATARCAATTTTACATTTAACATCTCTTAACCAATAGGCAAACAAATAGTTAGAAAAATAAAACTTAAAAATCTCCCAGAATAAAACCTTTTGATGTTGCTGTGAACAGAGGATTAAATTGAAGAATGGAACAAGCTCCTGGAGCACTGAAGCTCAAGGAATTTTCATACATGAGCAAACAACACTTATGGAGAAGCACAACGACCACACAAATAAAATCCTGGGAAAAGCTGTCCACTGCTTTATGTTTTCCATAAGAAGTATCTATTATTCCTTCAAGCGATTCCCGCATAGCACCACATATGCAGAACCCTGATGCCTTCCACTGCAGGTTTATCCATACTGAAGTATGGCTGTAACAATTTATAAATGATCAATACAAAATGACGTAGAAAGTCAGCAGCATCTACTGCCCATTTTGGTCTCATGGTGCAATAAAATAAGTCATTACAAAATCAGATTTCTCTTTTAAAGATGAAATAGGTACATAACCTTTCTTTAAAACTGTTAGTAAAATTCATTAAAATATCTGGAAGTAACTAGATTTCCCTTCTTCCTTTCCTTTGCTACTGTAGGCAAAATCAAACCCACCAGAAATATAACATAAAGGAATTATTCAATACCACTTGAATGCACACCCAACAACATGTATTGTTATTCTGACTTCAAACACTTGATTTTAATTTGAGATATAGCATGCCGTTTAAAAGACTAGATTTAATCAGTTTCTTCACCTCCAGGTATCCTGCCATGGAGGCTCATGGTTTAAACCTGTTACTTTGCCACACAGGTGTCTCCCATTAAGCCTATGCAAAACTTTAGGCAGTTTTCCCTTACCTATTTAGTTCCCTCCAATATTGTCGGATTCATTTATTTTGACCGTACTCAGTATTCTACTCAGTGTCTCCCAAACTTACCTTTTTCCTAACATCTTAAGCCCACAATATTCTAGTTAAGGTCTGTTTTCCAGGCACTCTCCAACTAATCATGACTGGGACTGGGAGATTAAAAGCTACCACTTCTAGCATATATTCCGCACTTGAAAGTCACTGGATAAAAACAAAAATGAATTAGGAAGTAAGGACTAAGTTAATCTTTGGACTCTAGTTTTACTGAAATATCTAAATCCACATACACTGGATGCTGAAATCCAACTGCATTTTGGTCATTTCCTAGGCACTGACTTAGGTTCAGCCGTAAATTCTAGAACACCATTTTACCTTTAGTTTATTAGTTGTAAGATTCTCTTTTTGCATTTCTTCTTTTTTTTCCAGATCATCAGCTAGCTATACTAGCTCTTAAGACACAGACATAAAATCAGTGTATTTGGAGCTGCAATTGAGAATAACTACTTACTACTATAATTGCCTGATAATTACTTACCGCATATGCTATTTTCTGTCTTTCTTAACCTAGGTACATTATAACCTATTGCCACAACAGTTCCTTTACTGCGTGGAGGTGTGTATGTTTTAAAGTGGGAGATTTTCTACATACATAGAACAGGACAGCTGTAGATTCCCAGGCAGATTCTCAGTAACTAGTCAATAATAAATGTCAGGAAAGGGTGTTGAAAAAGAATAACATCACTGTGGAAAACCAAATAATCTCACTGTGGAAAACCAATCTTATGAGTCTGTATTTTACCATAGTCTTGTAAATGTGATTTTATTAGGACTTTTCTTGGTCACATACTTTTCAGAGAAAGAGCCGAGCTGAAAGTTAAAACTGATGTAAGAAACTACATTTTGCCCTAGGCATGCTTTCACTAAGTTTAGTTTGTTATTATTCAGTTCAGTGAGCTTGTTCAAGTTTAACATTTCAATTAGTTGTGTAACTACCTAAAAAGAAGTATCATATAAAGTCATTTGTGTTTTAGGGGATCCCGATGCTGGTTCATAACACAGAAAGCACTTGCTCATGCAGTTCAAACATGTTTGATCAAACCTAGAGGACTTTACCCTAGGGGCAGGTTCTAGGAAGAATGCAAGAGATTCACTCCTCTGCCATTGCATAGACACTGGCAACAGTCCCAGGGACGATGAAAACAGTCACTAAACCTGGCTAGTGCTCTGTGAGAACTATCATCATCTGAACTAGCCAAGAACATTCCTCTTTCAGGCTCCCCTCTTGACCMATTTTTCTACACTGAAATCCCTATAATGAAATATTGAATAATAATATTCAAATCATTGTACTTCTGAAAGAGAAAATAAATGTAAATCTCTGTGTTATTACCCACAGACGTCACAGAGTGGCTCAGAGATAAAATTAAAAAAAAAAAAAAAAAAAAAAAAAAAAACAAAAAAAACCAACACAACAAAACCAAAAAACCCACTTTTGATTCTAGTACCATTCTTCCTATAATGCTATGTTGAAATATTTCATTGAAAGCTTAGCAAAACACAGAGCACCCAGCACTATTTCAGATTTCAGCAGTTGAAAAATTACAAATACAAAAAAGAAAATTTTTAAAGGTAAAGTGTTCAGTACATTCATTATACGCCCTGTCCTTAAATACACATATGTAAAATCAAAGTGTATTATCACATTGCGCTATACATTTTTGGCTTCACTAGCATTATATTCCATTATTAGTGTCACTAAGACGAGTATTTGCATTCATATATGCTTCACTAGACTTTTTTACAACTGTAATTGTCATATACCACTGAAACCATCTTAGTATCTAACAGGCAAGTAAGAAGATCAGAGAAAATAGAAAAGAATGTTTGGAAAGAATAAAGAGAGAAAAAATGTTAATGTTAACCTGAAACCAAATTAAAATCCCTTCAGCTTTGCATTGGGCCTGTTTATCTGCTGCCTTGCTCATCTGATCTTTTTATCTGTGCAAAATGTATTTAAAATAATACTAAATTAGAATAACAGCATTCGTAGATAGAGAGTTATGGATGAGATTCATTTGTAAAAATTAAGTATCCAGTCTAAGTGCCATACTTAACCTCCTATAGTCTAAGTTTGACTTTTAAACAACAATGAAAAGAAATGGGTGTCACCAGAGGGGAAAATCCGAGTATTTTAGACATTTCAGGATGTTCTGAATTGCCAGCTGTAGATTCCACTGTGTATCCAAAGAGATTAGTTTATACTCATGATTTACTTTCAGACAGCTGAAGTTGGATGATATGAATTGCGTGCTTCTAATTTTCAGTTGGTTTGAAGCAAGACTGTAGGGAAGAGGGAGTAGAAATATGACTCTTAAAACACCTGCTGGCTTCGGAATACATGTGTTCAACCAGTTACATTTCAGCAGAATAAGAAAAAGTACAAAATTCACCAGCAAAGTCTATTTCTGAGAGACTTGATCCTAGAGATTTTGAAGCGGTCAAAACTGCTGGATGATCCAAAAATCCAAAGAGGATTTGAGCCTGTGAAAAATCTCAGGCATAGCCTAATGTCCAAAGTCAGGAGTTTCTGATATATCACTTGTGATATATTAACAGTAGTAGAGTGGGAAGGAGTTAGTCGGAACTAAAAAATGATGTAGTTTTCGACTTGTTCCTGGTTCTCTGGGAAAGCAGTGTCTGCAGACAGGTATTACACATCCACAACTCTAATACAGGACCACTCAGTGAACACATTCTAGACATGCAGAAGCATGAACTGTATTTTCCTGCAGGCTTATTTGCAAATGACTGAAAGCATTAAATCTGCAAAGTCATTTCTGAGGAGATCTAGGTTAAACATATATAAAGAGCATTTTGAGAGCTTCAGTCCAGGGCTCCGCTGAGCAATTTAACAGGTCTGGATTAAAAAAGCTTGTTTATGAGGTAGAGTTGAAAATTCTCTGTTTTTCAGAAAAACTGTTGATTCAGAAGGGCAACTGATAGGGCAAGCAGTATATTCTTGTATACATTTTTATCAAGGAACCTAATCTAACATAGGTCAGATGAATCACACATAAGATGGGCCCACTTCACTACATTGTCTAAAGCTCAGGTAGATGAATCCTTGCTTCAGAGTATTTCAGCATTTTGACCAGATCTTCGATACCCTTTGCTAAGTAGCTCTTTGCCAAATACTTTTCCCACTCTGTTCTTCATAATTTGTTCATGTTTCTCCTTACTTGGCCCTCATACCTTCTCTTCCCTGAATTCTACCAACTACCTTTCTATGACCCTTCTTTCCCTTCCTTTGGCTTCGCCTTCACTGTTAGTTTTGCCTTTGTTTCACCTTCCTCTTCCCCTTCCCCTTCCTCTTCCCCTTCCCCTTCCTCTCTTTTTTGTTCAGTGTTACCTCTCCACTGTATGCTCCTCAGAGTGGGACCAACAATATATTTGTATTTGCATATTCCTTTGTAAATGGGGTCCCTTCTTGACTAGTCTTCCATTAGTTGTAAATATAAGTAAAAAACAATAATCCTAGGGTGTTGGAATGTGAGGTATAATGGTGGCTCTCCAAATTTCTAAAGGGTTCAGTCAGCCATTGTGTGTGCTAACAGAGTAGGTTGCTGAAAAGGCTGTCGTTCAGTGCCTAAGAATGTGTTCTTACCACTTCTGCACTAAGAAAGGCAAAATCAAAATATTTTATTCTAACTACAGTTAGGTAGTGAGTTTATAATGATTTATAAAAGGAAATTGCCCTTTTTGAAAGCATGCTGCATAATAAATGTCTGAACAATTTCAGTTCTTTATCGTCGGTCCCAGACTATAGTATTCACAGAATAGTTAATCAGTTCTGTTGTTCAAAGTATAAAATTGACATCTGTTTACATCTTATATCCCTATGATGTCCAACATTCTCACAAAACCTGAACATTTAAAAATAAGCATATCCACATTCTGGAGGCTTTCTACATAAAGGGTGTACACCCATATGTTTAAAAACAGGTGTATGTGTATCCTTATTGTGGTTTGTGTTTGCGTATAAACATATATATTTGATTACTGTTTTTCATTCCTTTACACATTCTTGTTCTTTATGATCTATTATTTCTTTCTGGCTATAAAGCAGCAAGTGCCAACACCTCTACAACTAATGAAGCATATATCTCTGCTTTGAATACATTATAGTCATAGCACTAAAGAAAGAGCATTTGGGGAACTTTTAATAGCAATACAGCATGTGTTGCTCTTCTAATATGTTTTAACTTTGCTGCTTCTGTAATAACGATCAGGTTTGCTACATTCATGCTACAGGTGGAAACGTTTTCCTGGTTTACATAATTCTACAGTACTGTACCTTACTGAAATACAAGGGAGAAAAATCTCTCTTAGATTAATAGATTTTTTTTTAAAAATGCAGTTTCTGTATTCTAGGGCTTACATGGTCCTCAAAATAATGAAAAATACTTTAAAAAAAAAGTCATTATGGACTAAATCCTATTGTCCTTTCTCTCCAATTAAATGAAAGACTTCACTTTATCTGATTCCATCTATTGATATATGTAAGATAAATTTTTCACTATAGAATAAGAAAAATTATCAAGGCTAAAATGAAATGCACGTATTTTGTTCCTGTAGTAGTAAACTATACAAAAAAGAATTCAAACACACCTACCAAAAATGTTTGTAATAGCTGACTCCTTGTGTGAAGTGAATAAAAATATTCTGGGGAAAATGGAGAATTCATATGAACTTGGATTGCCAGAAAAAAMCCAAATAATTTCTCTCATAAATCTAAACAGGAATGAGTAGGAAAAATGAAATGATCATTTATGGTATGAAACATGATATGTCATATTTCACACAGTAATTAGGTAGAATGAGGCAGAGAAAATCTCTTTCTAGTTTGAGACAAGGCTTGTACCTGCATCACATAATCTCATACATGAAGTTTGATGATACAAAAGGAAAATTTTAATGTGCTCCCAATTTTCCTTTGGAATTTTTTTGGAAAAACTCCCTTTATTATATTTTGCATATTGTCCCTCCTACTTTCCCAACTTGAGAATTGCCTCCATCCTGCCTCAAATATATTAAATTTCATTCTTGATAGAATAAATCTACTCCACTTTATCTGACAGAAATTACTACTGGGCATCAATATCTAGCAACATAAAAGTATTTTTAATATTTCAATATTCATTTCTCTCCATGGACCTCAATGTATCTAATTCACAATCATTATTCTGATTGAAAATTTGGTCAAAACCCAATGCAACTTAATCAGAAATCACCTTCTCCTTGAAAGTCTTTTTAAAACAGGTTAACAAGCATTCAAGATAATCCTAATTTTTACACTTTGCCAAACCCACTAATATTTCCAGTGCTGCCCTCCAGTACTTTCTGCCATTCATAGGCTCCAGGAATATTCATCTCACAAAACATATCTCTATAATTGGCATTAATTGGCATACAGATTGGCAGAGCGTAACCTACCATGTCATGCCTAGAAGTGGTCCATCTATGTCAATACTGAAGGAGAAGAGGTGGAATGCATGCAGCAGAACTTACTGTCACTACCCAGGATGGAGGACAAGACTTTGGTCTCCAGGGCAGACTGTCCACCATGACGCTAAACCACTGAAATTTAAAAATGTAAAAATACACTTTTCCTCTATATTCCAGTTGTGAGTTAATACAGATGTCAAGAAAATGACCACTTTATCTTTCCTCCTGAGCCCTCTGCACTGCTACCACCACCCCCACTCTTTTTCTGCCATTCTTGATTATATCCAGAGTCCGGTCTTTTATTGTGTTGCCTGAAGACCATTACCAGTCATGTTAGACTCAACCTCTCTTTTACCCACTTCTCCTGCAATTATTTCTGTACTTTCTTCTACAGTGTCTGGAAGCAGTGGTGATCAACCACCCTCCTACAGGTTGGCTATAAGGCCATTACTATCTCTAAAAAATGTCCTCAGTACCTGCTTCTACCACCATACCTAAAAGAAGCTAGCTAACAAAAAAACAGCTTTGACAGACATAATAAAGGACATCTATTATAACGGAAGATTGATGATCCACTATACTTTTTATCTATGTCTTCTTTTCTGAGATTTTAAACACTTTTGGGCAGGGCAGGTAGAAACCACTGAATATTTTGTAAGCACAAACAATGGCTAAGAAAAATAGAAATTTAGCAACAACAGWATCATGCAAAACAGGAATATATTTCATGTGTGCCCTCTATTCTGACTGTGAGAGGAGTCTGCTTGAAGGTGCATTTATTTATGCAGAGGAGAAGGCTGATACTTTCTCACCAATACAGTGGGAATTTAGGCTCTAGGCAGCAGATGCTGAAGGGGTATTTCACATGGAACAGCCTGAGTGTTGGGTCTGCTTGTTGAGGAATGTATCTCTTAATATAGATTGCCAAATTTCACTATACTTCTACATGATGAGGTCATTAGTGTATACTACTTTGAAATAAATTTTCAGAAATTAAAGATAATATTAAGGTGGGAAATTGGTACAATATTATACGCTGTAATTTTTTTCCATTACATTAAACATGAAAAATCTAAGCACTTTATAAGAGAACTGGTAATTGCTATATGACTGGACATGAGTTATATTTCTTTATCTTAATTCCTGACATTTCTGTCATGAATCGTCATGTCATGTTCAGCTCAGTCACTTATAGTTTATAACATGAGACAACAAACATGACAAAATATGTCACAATAACCCAGATAATACGTCAGAAATTTTTAGGAAAAAAAAAAATCTTTCTCTTTCAGCTTGGACATTATTCTTCCCTCCAAAAAATTATATTCTTCACAACTGCAACTGAAATAATGTATTTTAAAGTTTGTGTTTGTCTCTTTCTTTTTTTGACTGGCATTTTTACATGTATTTCACTAACAACAGACAGCTAAAGGAATGTGTATAAGCTAACAACAAAAATAAATGGAAACAATTAAATGTAGCTTGTAATATTGAAGAGAAATTTTGTTAGTCCTCTTTTCATAATTCATTCAAGATGAGAAGCTGACATTCAGGCATAACATTTATTCTTCAATGAGATCTTGATTATATCCAGTTTTAAAGAGATACTGCTTAAAGTTCAAGCAAGTTAAGTGATCTGGTCAAGGTTATAGTGTGAAACTATGTATTGAATTTATTTTGGAGCATGGCACACTTCAGTTTCCCTGTATACCATACTGCTTCTCCATTTCTGTTTTAAATCAAGAATCAACCCAGCACGGTATAAAGTATACCAGAACACTGTGTACTGAAAAATGAAAGCACCAGATGCTTTGTGCAAAATGTAAAACCTGTCAAAAAGAGTCATAGAAAAGTTATTTTTTAAGAATGTTTTAGTACGTAATCTGCTTATTCGAAGGTTTGTCCAGACTTTTATAAAAATTATAAAAGGTGATACTATAGACTAAAGCTGTTTGCAATTTACAGAGACCATTTTGTTGTCAACTGGTAGTCTTTTCCAATGTTTTCCATTATTAGGGAAACCAATTAAAACATACTGATATTATGCCACATACGCTAAGTACATAATTTGTAGAAAATTCTTATCTGTCCATTACCTTTATTCTATTGCATTTTCTTCCCCCTGTCTTGGGGTAGTGGGCTTACTTTTTTCCCTTATTAAAATAAGAGTTTTGTGTTAAAACTGGCATGTTGAAATGCCTGACATGAGAATTCTCAAACTGTCTTAACTAGATTTTGGCATTTAATAAGCTGTAAACTGCTGAAGCTATTTGCAGATGAAGTCTCATTTTTGTCCATCAGCAGGGGGCTGGGAGCATAATTAATTGAGTGAAAGTTAAAAGACGGACAGCATGGTTACATTTATGCAAATATTGCAGGAGAACATCTAACAGAAAAGAAAAATAGCTTGTAACTGATTGGTTTGGTTTTGGACCAAAATCCACAGGGTCCATTTAAACATTGCAGATTGTGCATATGACAATTAAGACCTATAGTGGTGGGGTTTTTTTTAATATACTTTCTGCAATGGAAAAAATAATAGAAAAAGAGAACCTTCACAAACAGTCAAAGTTCCAAATCCAGGGAGACAATTCTATTTCTGTTTTAAGCTCTTTTACTGCTCATGAATGTTAAAATAGATTAAAAAAAAAGGTATTACAAAAATCATATGATGCATGTGCCTTCAACCATATGCCAGTCTCTGCTGTTTATTTCTTTTATTCATATCCCAGTCATATGCATCCTGGTACACCAAAGATTCTATTTAATTAAAGTCAGTTAAAAGCTTAAACCACAGAGATCAGGACAGCTGCTAGAGGTATTAACCAGGGTGCTGCTTAGGGTGATCAGAAGCTCTTTCATTTATTCTATTTTATATTATATTGTCTTGTAAGAAGTTTTGTTGATTTTTTTTTTTCCTCCTGGCTGCTACTGTGTGTTGGAATGATTCCTGAGTTAAAACTAAAAACAGCAAACATGAACATTTGGATTGAAACACTTTCACTTTTATAACTTTGGGTTTTGTATCATATATTTACAAGATAACAATGGCAACCTTGTTCATTGATTTTTGACTATGCATGAAGAGTATGATGTACAGCAGATAAAACTTGCAAAGAGATTTTGCTAGGGAATTTAAACTCTAGTTCCTCTTTCATCCTTCATGTGGTTTAACTTGAGCATCTTATTCCAGCAGGGTAACAACTGGCAAATAGTTTAGTTTTATTAGGCAGAGGAAATAGTGTATTACTCATTTATGGTAAATATAACGTGCACAGATTTCTGCTGATCTCAACATGCCTGGATTTGATAGATTCTGTCTATATTCCACAGTGTTGCCAAATACGCTAGAATCAGCTCATGCTAAAGCTTGAAAAGGATAGGAAGAATGTACCTTTAGGAAACAAAATACTCCCTATTATTTTCTGCATCTGTAACAACAGGAAAGTAAACACCTGATTCTCATTCATGCTAAAGTTTCTTTACAATGTTTGGTGATGCGAAGCATCCGGCATCTTTAGACAACACTAGGTGCTCTGTGTGGGCAACTGCATCAAGCATCTTCTTAATATAGGCAGTGGGATCTGGAGGGATACCCACTAACTGTATTCAGATACATTACCATTTATGTTCTACCTAAGCTCACCCCAAAGAAAATTACAATGGAAGGCGTTCTTTACTATCTCATGAGGTCTAAGCACTTCTCTATGAAGTCTGCAGTTATTTTTTATTCCAAGCACCATTTATAAATGAATTAAACTTCTTAAATATCTGAATGCAAAGAGACATATAAGCCAATATCTTGCTGTCTGTTCAAACAAGGCAAGATTAGCATCCAGAGCTCTATATGTGTGTTTCTGAATGCAATTGTGAAAAAGTGATGAAAACCAATGTAAAGTACCTAAAGAGGAGGAGATCCTGTAGATCACTTTAATTTTAATCAGGCTTAGTACTGAAGTTAACTTTAGGCTTCCCAATATGTCAGAATTTTATTGTTGAATATTAAACATCCAACATTTAGTTTAAAATGGTTAACTGTTAACAAGTAATCAATTAGCTAATGCACATCACCTAACTTCTACTTGTCAGGTCTCTAATAGCTGTTGCAGTCCCACTGGTGACTAGAAGAGTACTCATCATTCCATTCACTTAAAAAAGTGGAAAATATCAAATATGTCAATTGCTCAATACTGTAATATAATACAACGCTGTGGTCAAATAGTGTAGATACTGTTGCTGTCTTAAAATATTCAGGATAAATCAGTGCTATCTTTCTACATTATAATGTTTCCATTGAATTTGGCATCACAAGTTGTGAAAAGTATTCAGCAGATAAATATTTTCAATGATCTCTGCTATGCCTGGAAGTAATTATCAGTCTTAAAACATATACCTATGGAAAAAAAATCCACTAAATAGATTATTTCCTTGTGAACAGTGCATAGATCATGATGGAAAAAGCTTTAAAAAAAATTAAAAATCTACAATTATTTTTTAAAAAGACATAAACCCCCTTCTATATATTTTTTATGCTTGCCTGAAATGAGTAATAACTGCAAATTTACAGCTGAAAAGTGGGCAGTCATTTCCCATTAATTTTATTTACTTTGTAAAACTGGAAATTCTGTAAGGGACTTAGGAGGAAAGCACCACAATGTACCTATCTATTGTACCTATTGCTATCCTCATTATTAAATTAACAGTTCATTTTGGAGTCCAATAACCCATCTATATAACTCAAAGACATCATTCAGTAATGGACTGAAGAGAAGGAAGAGAAATCAGGACTTCAAAATTACATTTGTCACATTATTCTGTATGAATTGCTTTTCCACTACTATCTTTAAAAGTTTCCAACCCAAGAAAGTGAGAAAAAGAATAAACAAGCATCTGCCTTTTACTATCCACCCCTGTGGAATAAGTACCAGTTAAAACTACTGAAAAGAATGGCAATAAAACTCGAGTGGTTGTGACTCAGTCAAGCTTATAACTCTTTTTGGAAACCTCATGAAACAGCAATGTAGTAAACACATAACCACTTTTAACAAAGTTGCCTGCCAAAATAACTCTATCAAGATGGATTATGTAAAGTTATATGCAGGACGTCGTAAGCAGCATTAAATACTATACCTATGGGAATTATTAGGCCCTTTACTATAGAAGTCAGAGTATTCTGGTAAAAATGAATTTGACTACAAGTCATGATATTTACCCAAAATAACAAAAAAACAGTTAACCCAGATGACCCAGTAGATATGCTACCCTTAGAATGTAATCTTTCTAATGATATGAGCAAATTATTTAAATGYATTCCCCCTTTGTTGTATTATCAAGGAACAATCTGCAGCAGAGGACTTTCTGTAACAGTATCTTCTCCCTCATTGTAAACGTGATAAGAATAATTTATTTATATATTTATTTTTCCATAGAAAACAGAGTTTTATTTTTAGATTCTGCTTAGCCAACAGAAAAAGATGTATGGCAATAAAAGAAAGATAACAAATGTGAAAAATGCAATCCAGAGAATTGTTATTCAGTAACTTGTAATCTGCCATTTAAAGCAAGGCTCAGTAGGTCTGGAGCTGACTCCACACTCTGTGTACTAGGTTAATTAAGAGAACTCTACTTGACAAAAAAATCCAGTCAAACATAAGCTTTTCTGCCAGTAAAAAGCAATGAAGTTTTGGATGATGGTGAATGATTAACAAATCATGTACACTCTTCTGGAATATCGTTTGTGAACAAATGCAAGAATATCAGAGAGAAAACTGTCAGAAAATAATTAATCCTTATTTTAGACTCTTCAACATCTTTCTCAACTTTGGGATTTYATACAGTGTCATGTGAATTTGAACAGCAAAATTAGAAAGCTTGAACTGAGATCTTGTGAGGGCCAGAGAAAAATTATTCCTTCTTTTAAACATAAAAAAAAAAAAAAGGGGGKGGGGGGGAGAAAAAGAAGCTGAAGAGAAGGATTGTGGTGTTTTACTTATAATTCAACTTGCCAGGAATTTTAAAGGACTTGTAAACTCATATTCTGGTTAATCTTAAATTTTAGCTATCTGTTTCTTCAGCTTAAGTTTGTCTGTGTATTTATCTGTTCTATCTTCCAATCTTAGGTTTTATCTACACTTTTTTTGTTGTTGTTTTTGATTGAGGTCAATAAATTTGGAAATTAATTGAAAGCTATAATACAGAAGATGTGTAAAAGCACATGTTTCTTTTTGGGCTGGAATGCCTTGGCCTTTGAACACGACTGAAAATCTTACATTGAAAAACATTACTATTAACTAATGAGCCACAGTTTTTGAGAAAACAGTAACAGATTAAAGGAGTAGCACATCTGGGGAAAAGTTCAAGCAACTAGTAAATCTCGAAGAGGCTCTTACAAAAGAGGGATATACTGTCCATATGTATGTCCATATTCAGACTATATCACATCACTGGTGTAAATAGCTGTAAGTTCTGGTTGGAAGATTTGTTATGAGTTTAAACTATCATAATAGCATTCCTGGTGAACAAATGGTGCTGTATCATCAGTGCAGTCTGTTAACTCTTTCTGTGAACATTAAAGTTCAGTAGCATGCAAAAAGGAAATCACAAGGACTGCTATCCTCTTTCATTATTTATTCAGACAGCGAAGTATATCRGCACAGGAAAGTAAGCTTATCTCCTGAAGAGCTTTCTGATAGCAGGTATCTTTACTGGGCACAAATCCATGCATTTTACTAAATAGAGGATACGTTCTTTTATTCAGTAATACCAGATGAAAACAGGTCCAGTGATTCAGATTCCATTTCAGGCATTCTGTCCATTCTAATCAATAAGAATTGTGTTCCTCTCTTTTATAAGACTGATGTCTTATAAATAAGAAATTGGCTCAGAGTGACGTGTTTGGATAGAGTCCACAGTTTGAAAATGTTAGTGCAACACTGTTAGTGTTTGTTACATAGAAGAGTAGAAACTTTATGCTCTGGCAGAACCCTCATTTTCACAGATCAGAGTCAGCTCTGCTGTAAAGTTGGAAATAAAGTTGGGAATAAAGCTATGGCATAATGTTGGCATAAAATACCCATTATCATGGTACTTCACCTGAACTGGTAACATTTTCAGAAACATCTTGATTCACTTTTAATGTTGTTATGAACCCAGACATCATTACATAGCAGCCAAGTTCCTGAATTCCTCAATGCACTGGACATTTCAAACACTGATAAATTAAAACATTAAAACACCTGAAAATCACTTTTCAGGTGTAATTTTATTACAAAGCAATTCCAACCTGAAATATGAAAATAATACCAGCAATGTCACTTACTACTCATAGCTATAAATTCCCCTCTCCCAACATACCTGAAGAATAAAAACTCCTGGAGACAAATATGTTGAAGTGCATTATATAAACATGTTATAATAAATCTGTTCAAATGATTTCAAATGATTTATCTTTTCAGAGCATGTTGTGCATGACTATTCGCCTTTTTTTTTTTTTTTTTTTTTTTTTTTTTTTTTTTTTTTTTTTTTTTTGCTAACTGGTTCTGGATATTTTACAGGTACATTGGGGTTTTCTAGAAAAACATAACAACACTTATTGTGTATTCAGTAAAACAAAACTCAAAAGAAGTTATAACTCAAAGAATTATATTGCATCTGACTGTACAGATGTCTCAGGATGTCTGGAAACCTTAGGCTAGGTTTAATCTTCACTGACTTTAGGAACTTGACTGAAGTAAATTTGAAACATAGCCACTGTAGGCTCCTGCTATACTGAATAATTAGAGATATGTCCTTTCAAATGCACTTCACCCTGAGGAAATGCCCACTACTTTATACTGTCTTTACCTAAAGTCTCAGATGATGATGCTCCTACATTAAATGCCTCATGCTGGTGTGCTGTTTTGGGTAGGACGGTTCTCTCTTGAACACAAAGAATAGTCACTACTCCAGAATTCAGGAGTGAAAATACAGCTTTTTCAGAGAACATAGCTTAAACTTTGCAAGATGATTCTCTGAAAGGGAAAACACAAAGTTATTCTCCCTGTCATGGCAGTCCATCAAAAAGTATAGGTTTTATTGATGTACCTTTCTTCTTCAACATACTATATTGAAGTCAGTAGAACTTTGTGCAGAGGAGAGAGCAGCTCTATGAATAACGCCTGTACAGTATAAGCTACATGTGCATGTAGCAAAAAATTTGAAATGACATATAGGCAAAAGTCATAGAAGAGGCACACCCAGATTGTTTAAGAAAGTTAAAGGTAGTGCTTTTGCAGCTACAAAATATTAATGTATTTATGTTTCCCCTACTACTAAGAATATTGTAAATACTGTTCTATTGCTTTTCATTTCAAAGAAAATTGAATTGTCCATCACCATGTTTTAAA
Organism: Phoebastria nigripes; assembly: GCA_035582835.1. Taxonomy (NCBI): domain Eukaryota; kingdom Metazoa; phylum Chordata; class Aves; order Procellariiformes; family Diomedeidae; genus Phoebastria; species Phoebastria nigripes. Next base: position 485,771 of record JAYKAV010001499.1, on the reverse strand, counting down.
GGTACAACGGAGATAAAGTTTAGAAACTACTCTAGAGCTTGGAATTCCCTGGGTTTTGACTGCTTCATTTTCTCAAGCCTTAATATTGCACTAATGCCTTTCTCTTTTTTTTTTTCTATTTATTTTTTTCCTTCATTAAACCTAAAGACTGTACACAAAGAACATTTGGGGAATAACTAAAAGAAACACCCACACAAGGGAGCAAGAATCCACAGCTTGTATTGATCCTGGCATTTTCCCATGTTCCAACCAAATGAACAAGCCACAGGTGCAACCAGAAAGAGCAGGTGATCAAAACAAACTGTTATTGTGATGGGAATAAATATGATTTTTTTGTCCATAATGTATTCATCTCAAGGCACATTGGTGCATCTGTTATGTATTTACCGGCAGTGTTGATTTCTGCCAGAAATTTTAAAAGAATGTAGATCTCTGAATTTATACAACTTAAAGATATATTCAACAGCTTTCTTGTTTCTGGTTTCCATGTCTGGAATCTTAAACCAATTAATCCAATAGTACAACTAACATTTAGTAACACAAGCAAGTCATCTGCTGATAGGCTTATTATTCAGCAACAGTAACGTAGTAAGAGGAGAGTTAGGAAGACATGCCGGGATTTCAATACAAAAAGTATCACATTATATACAGGCATTTCTTCACAGTTCTTTTACTTTCTATGTTGTTGTTCCCAGCATTGTTCTTTCTTATCAGGTTGCTAACCTGCTACTGAACCAACAGAGAACCTTATCCAAACCAGTCAATACTGCCCATTTTATGAAGAACTATGTTATGAAAAGGTAGGTATTTAGAAGTAGGCAAGAGTTGAACCAGTATATTGATTCAAGCAGGGAGGTACCTTCTAAAACCTTTAATATAAAAAATGTGGATGCTGTAAGAGCAGAATTAATAGCTGAAAGACCTGAGACTAGTGTGTTGTTCCTAAACAGCATCTTTGACCAGACACCCCGTAGTGTGCTATATGGACTAGTCTGGACTAGATCTGGATCTGGACTAGGCCAGAATAGATCTGGACTAGATCTGGACAAGGCCAGATCCTGTAAGGTATTTCTTATGTTCTCATCTTTACTCTGAGCACTATTAACTCTTACATCTAAGAAATTAAACTGAAATTTCCTAAACAAAATTTGAACTCCAGTTTCATAACAGTTTTTTGACTCTAGCAATTACACCATATCTAAAATTAACCACATGTGCTCTGCCCTTGCTCTTCCTACTCTCACCTCATTCTCTTAACATTTCCAGAGAGAGCAAAGCTGGGTTTTCTTTCCTCTTCTCTCCTTCTGGCTCCAGAACTCTTGCTTTTCTGGTTGTTTATTTACTTCACCAGGATGAATTAGAAATGCCAGGTGTTCACCCAATAGATTGATGATTGGGGCACAATTCTGGGAAGTAAGAAAGACTTAAATCCCATACTATACTCCTCAAATCCTTTGCAATCATTCTCATCATTAAATCATTAAGTAGGAAGTCATAGCTGCTGTGGCCTTGACAACCTCCTCCTTCAGCGATCCACTCAGCTATACCAAATGTACAACGTCAGTGTAGGAAATGTTTTCAGGCTCATATATTTTCATGTGTATATAAGTAAATTTTTAAAATTACATGCAGCTAGTATAATTCTGAACACATTTCAGGAATAAGCCTGGGACAGGAACTATTCCCATCACATGGTTGTGGCTACCCTGCTTAGAGACAAAGGCATGTATGGGTGTAAGTAAGTTGTTTAGTGCTAGCTGATCTCACTGCCAGAAAACAGTCCTAGGCATCTTTGTTTAACTACTATAAACAGAGCCATATAGACAGAACAAAATATTTGTGAGCCAAACACACTGATCACTTGCTATATTCTGTACTATTTATACAACTTTATTTGTTTTCCCCTGAAAATTTTTAAAATAATTCAGAACGTATCACAGGTAATTTTCTTGACAAATTTAGCTCTTAGCTGTTTAAAATCACTGTCAAATTATAATAGCACCTGGATTATGAAACAGGATAAATGGCTGATCTTTGGCACTGCAATTCAATACCTAAATAAAGATATTTTCTAAGAAACTGCTTAAAATGATTGCTTTGGGGCTGAGATTTTCTGCCTAACTTTTCCTGCGATAACTTTTAAAAGGATGGTCTTGGAAAACATTGTATATGGTTGTTACTCCTCTCCCAAGTGGCTTAAATGACGTTCCCTTATCCAAAGTTTTAAGTGTCTTTATATTCTTTCTTATGTTATGTAGAATAGGAATTAGTGTTAATTAGAGTGGAACTCAGACTACATCTACATTACTAAATAAAAGTGATGGGAACATTGTCTATAAGGGGGTAGTTGGTACAGACCTAAAAAGGTGCCAGGGAACATAATCACAGTTAACCACTAGAAAATCCTGGTACACTGAACCTTTGCACAGGCCCTGTTTTATTTACTAGTATACTGCATAGACTTAGTCACACAGTTCTCTCAGGAATGCAATCCGTCATATGCCATGGGGTGCATCTAACTCCACAGGTCTCATAACAAGAAGGGGCATATTGTTCAACTGTGAAAGAGGAGAGAGAGACATGTTAAGTAGTGTGCACCAAGTTGTAGCAATTACTGCCATCTCCCTCCTTCCTCCTGACCTGATAGACCTGATGCTATGGGCACAGATGATCGATGAATTCAGGTGTGCTGTGGTGTCATACAAGGTTGTGCTGCACAAGTGGTGTAGGAAGGAATCTTGTTCTTTGGTAGTGACAGAAGTAGCAGTGTCCCTCCAAAAAGATTTGGTAGCTCCCATACCATTTCTCAGCCATAGCAGAGATGCATACTGATAGAAGTTACAGCTATACAAGATTCCTAGTAGAAATAAACAAATGCAATAAATGGTAACTTACACTTCTACTGTTTATTGCTTCTTTCTTGCTGAATCAGCTGTCTGGTTACAGAGCAAATTTCCATAGATTCTTTTCTGCAGAAGCTAGAAAATATCTGTAATTGAATGGAGCTCTTAAAGGTTTGAAGTATTTTAGCTGTGAGAGTACAACTGTCTGAAACCACTAGCAACTTCTTTTGACACTTTTATAACTAAAATCGGCTCAACTAGCTTTTCAAATTTTACAAAAATGAAATTGCTTCAGGCAGAGACCTGGTGCACCCAGCTTTAAACCAAAGTGATTTTTTTTATGTCTGAGATAAACCACTGAAAATCAGGGTTTATGTCAGATTTGCTGGCACAAATAGAGAAGCTGCTATATAGTAACACTGAATAAGCTTGCTTTTATTTCCTTCTATTCTAGATATAAGGGATCAGCTTCTCAACACATGCAAATTGGTCACTGAAATAAAGAAAAGCTATAGAAATTTACAACATAGCTGACAGGCATATATCTATCTGTATAAGGCCAGACATGTAGACCTGACACAGCTCCTACTTAAATTCCTTGCAAGGCTGTTGAACTACTTAAGATTTTCAGTGCCATAGTTCAGAATATAGATTGCAAACTAAATTATATAAGAGCTTAAATAGAGAGATGATTTAATCTTTGTCTCTCGAGAGTGACCTTTGAACTTAATCTTTTACAGGAAGTATGACCTGCTTCTAATCTATTTGAGCATTTTGTGGGACTTCTACACTTTTTCCCACTACTCATTGTCATTGTAATTGTCTGTTTCAGGACTCTGACTCAACAATATTTTCTCCATTGGCTCAGATATATGGGCACAGAATTGTACCCAACATACACCACTTAAATAACTAATTTTAGTGTGATGCATTCCATCAAAATGAAGATATCAAAAACAGATCAGATGAATCATGTTTATTTTTCTCCATTGGTTGCAGGTATTGTAAACTGATTAGTTTTGATCAAGATATCTCCATTGCCAGTCTTAGGTGAGATGAATTCCACTATAAGCATTCAGAGTTGGYAGTCAAGGAACAACTAGATTTCACACAAAGGTGAAACAACTATACAATTCCTGATCTCAGCATAAGGCTGTCGTAAGAGCTGGAAACAAAAAARCTAAGAACAGGGAAGCAATGATATATTAGCTAAAGGTACCGAATATATATTTGACATAAGTGCTGTCAAGGGTATTTGTTTTGCCTTCCCTCCCCCGCCCCCAAGAATTCACATCAGAGTTTTAAGGGAGAGAAGTGAAGGAAGACTGCAGGTAGGCTTACACATGTTTCTAAGGAACCCATAGAGGTGCATGGGAAATATGGCAGGCATATGCCATACAATGCATGCCTTACAATGATTTATGATTCAAAAAAAATTACAAATGGACAGTGATGGCACATGTCACACACTGCTCAAAGGTTAGTGTTTAAAACATTGCTTAATGTAAAGTGAATATAGGTCAGAGGTAGCTTAAGAATGGACTTGAAAAGTTAAAGAGATGGTATTTAATGTGATAGAAAGGGCAAGACTCACAAAGATCTTCTAAAAATTTCTGGTGACACAAAGTTATAAGACCCTGGACAAGTGTCCTATTTTTGTGAAGAGATACCACAATACCACGAATCAGAGTCGATGTGCAAGAAGAACCTGCAAATTTAGATACGTCGTGGAAGTAAATTAAAGATATTACCCAACTTACAAGCAGGATAGTGAAGTTACCCATTACGGCAGAGGTGAAAGAAGACTGTAAGGGAAAAATGAGGTATTAAAGAGGTAGGCTCACAATATTTGCTCAGAGAGACTATAGTTTGGAGATAAGAAATAGAGAGATAAGAAGGGGGAGAGGGAGAGGGAGACAAACATATGATCAGTACAGGGGAAGAAAGCATAGTCAATATTCTAAAATGTTCTCTGCAGCCAGTGTTCATCTCGCATAAAACCTAAGACTTAGTAGCAGTGCTCCCTTATGACAGCCAGTGGGGATGAAAAAAGAAATAATCAACCGAGCTACTGCATAAGTCATTAAAAGTAGATGAATCACACATTATAAATGCCAATGAAGGTAGCCTAGACAATAATCTCAGGTGCAAATCTCCACACTGTAGAGGTCTAAAGATGGAGTATATAACTTTACCAAGTATTAAAAGTGGGGAGAGGAACAGGGCTGAAACATAGCTCTGTAAAAACCCCACAAAAAGTTACAGCGGTGATATCTGTGTTTCCCCAAAGCTCTGAAATAATGATTGGGTTGGCAGGAGGAGAGCTGGTGGAGGACAGATTATGTAAACGGAGAGAAACTAAGATTTCTTCTTGGAATTTCTTCCTGGAAGAAGAGCACCACTGACTGGAGGAGGTTGCTGATGAATCAGACACAACTGGCTTACAGCACCAATTCTGTAGTTTGCAGAGTAAGCCAAGATGAGAGGCTGAGAGATGGATTTGTTCATCCTTAATGAAAGAGGGTTGGGAGAGGATCTTACGGCCATCAACAACTACTTAGTGAGAAGGTATAAAGAAGACAGAGACAGATTCAACAGTGCACAGAACAAAGTCATGAAGCAAGTTGGAACACAGGAAATTCTGCCCCAGAAAGAAAAACAAATAAATACTGCATGTGGGCACACACCAGAACAGGCTGCCCAGGGAGGCTGTGGGATCTCCATCCTTGGAGACATTCAGAACTCAGCTGGACACAGCCCTGAGCAACTTGCTACACCTGGACATGCTTTGAGCAAGGCATTGGACAAAAGACTTCCAGAGGTCCTGGAAAAATTTACAAGAGTTTGTGATTCTAAGAAAGGTCAAGAGAATTTTTTTTTTTTTTTTTTTTAAGACCAAAAATCTTGAAGACTGCTTATATTATGAGACAGAGGAGACAGGACAGGCAGAAAGAGTGAGAGATTAACTGAAGAGTATGGGTGTAGAAAAAGCGTGGTCATGAAGAAGATGAGAAGATTTTCTTCAGTTTCAATAGTTTGAAAGGTGGTTAATTTTATCTTGCCAGACTCATGAAAAGTAAATAAAATCATTCTAGTGCTAAACTAAAACTTTAGATCTACAATGTGTCAGTTTTATTACACAGGTTAACCTGGTTTGTTGTTGATTTTTTTAAATTAAATAAATACATAAGAATCCACTACTAGCTGAAACACATTACTTGAAAGTAACCATTAAGCTTGTGACAAGACTACACCTCTGCCTTTAGGTCTACTAATCTAGGAAAACTTCACCTGTATATAATCTCAGTTTTCCTATCTGCAGAAGGGAAACAATGAAAAAAGCTTGCTTTATAGTCACTGAGCTCTTCAGATGGTGAGAACTGTTGCTGTTAATACTGTGGATTCTGAGAGAGAATAAAGACAAATGTGCTAATCTCCATTGTTCCCCCCCTTTTCTTTTTTTCTCCTCCTCAAATACCTGAAAGTCATTTGTTTATCTCCCACAGGCATCTGTGTAAGTTGACTCCAAAAGGAGCTACTTCATGTCCTTTGGGTTAGTCATTTCTGCAGATTTATTTGATGTACGCAATGTTTTACAAGCTCTCCAGAAARGCATTTGTTAGGAGCAGCAACTGCAAGGCTGAAATGGAAATTGCAGAGGCAGCAGGCAGTACAAACAGGAAAGCACAGGGGAAAACATATCCAGGGCTCAGCCATGTCTCCGTTAGAACTTCCAGGTCTTAAATGGTTAGAGAAGCAACTAAAAAAGACAGATATTTTAAAAGAATTATTATAAACTTATTATGATTACTCAATTTAAACAGGACCTACTATATAAACAGAATTATTATTATTTAAATTCATCCAGTTAAAAAAAAAAAAAAAGTTTGCAGTGGCCCTTTAAATTGCCAGCCAAACAGTCACATATTTAAAAAAAAGAAAGATATTATGGTCATTTGAAAGCTTATGATTGTTATGCCCTATTCCATTTTATATATGGGTTCTATGATTTATTGACAACCCAGTATAAATGGTTCTTTATTTTCTATTCATCCTAACCTTGGTCAAATAATACCACCCTACTTCTCTTCACAATATTTTCCTAATATCTCAGCTCATTTAATTCTATTGATCCACTGAAGAGTATAATGGCAATGAAACTGGAATTAATAGCACCTCCCTTCTCCAATGCTAAGAGCTTTCCTAYTTAGTCTGTGGACCATCACACAAAATCATAAAAGTAGACAAAAAAGCAGACTGACCTTTATCAGCTACTATTGTGTTGCAAAATTCAGCAAAGCCCAGAACATCATTTTCAGTTTTATGGCACTGTTTTCTTAAATAATAAGGGGAATGGGGGGGAGGAACTGACCCCTGTTCAGCATTTACTTAAGCAGAATTGGCATTAATAGAGTATTCTGTCAAAAATTCAAGCCCAGGAAAATGTATGGCTTTGTCCACAGCAGCAGCTATCTTAGTAGATTGCACTGTCACTGCTTCACACAAAGAGCATTGCAACACCATTAGTGGACATAAATAATGCACAAGCTCTTATGCAGTACTCAGCTAAGTGCATGGAAACCTTGGGCTCCTGTTGTCAGAAATTCAATGGATTAGTACCTAGATTTATTTTAAGTCTGTAAAGCACTTTGTTCTTGACAGCGTTCAAAGTAGAAAGAGTGCTATCCTGAATGTGCATCTTAATACTGTCATTCTTGTCTTGTAAGAATAGATGAAATATGGGATGCAATACTTCTTTTTAATATTTAAAAGTTTTCACTGTGCGGACGCAGTACACACATACCCACACAGATATATATATGTGTTTATATATATATATATATTTATAAGAACACAGTAGCCTGTGGTTACTTTATTGATCTGAAAATGCAAAATACAGAAATGCAATGTAATTTTAGCAGGGAAGAGTACCATCACAATTGCAGATTATGAAAATAAATACTGATAAACAAATATATTATCATTACCTGTTTTCCTTTGTAAATAAGATATGCCCTCTGCCAGATTCCTATATAAATAACACATTTACAGTCCAACTACAACACAAAGTACTTAACTTCTACAATGAGCATTACTGAGAAGAGATCATATGGTTAACTCAGATGATCATGAATATTTTAATCTAATTACTAATATTGAGAACTCAGTAAATCCTTACTTACCACATATCAAATAGAGTAGTGTTCTTGTACAAGTTTACATCAAAATGTTTACTTCCTAGTTTAAAACAAAGCAAAACTAAACACAAAAAACCCCCAGAACTTTTCAAAACCATCATTTAACAGCATGTGAAATATGTTCAAGAAATTGCTTCACAGCAATAGAGACTGTGGGGTCTATTTGCCTGTCGATGTTCTGGAGAGTTAAGCATGATAATCCCCCATGCATTGAGAGGATAACAGGACCCTTTGTGTAGATTAAAGCAGTTTTCTATTGATATCAGGGTGGTAATGCAAGAACAGCAATATCTCATGTGAAGGTCAATCTTTCACAATGCCACTAAGACATAAAATCTTCATTTGAAATAATAACAGTTACCTTTTCTCTTTACCTGCATGGTCCATGAATTTCCACACAATTCATTCAACCAGCAGTCAATGAACTATTCATTATTGAACCCAGTGATTTAAAAGTCACAATATGTACATCACTAATGGCCATTTGGAAAAAAACCATCAAATTCCAGAAATCTTGGTAGGATTTGAAATATATTTAAAACATAAAATCAGAAGTGTTTTGTTGCCAACTTTTTGATATCTGTAGCAAACCCCACCCTCCTCAAAGGGAAAATGAATTGTTTATCCCCTTAACTACTGGAAGATATATGAGTTTGTCTATTCAGCGTGCAAAGTTCTCTACCAAGTCTGAAGGTATTGCAGTTTGTATAGCCTCATGTTCTACTAATTGTAACAGAATTTCTGTTAAAGCTCTTCCCCAAGTCCTCTGTACTGTACCAAACAAAAGAAAGCTCTTTTTAAAGAGAGAAAAGAGATTCAAGAGATACAAGAGAGAAAAAGAGAGAGGAGAGAGGAGAGAAGAGGGAGGAGAGAGAGGAGAGGGGGAAGAAAGAAACAGGGAGTGAAAGGAGGAAGGAAGGGAGGGAGGGCGGGAGGGAGAAAGGAAAGACAGAGAGACACAAAGAGAACGGTAAAAAAAAAGAGATACAATAGAGTGAAGAGAGAGAGAGAAAAAAGATAAAGATAGGAAGAAAGAAAAAGAAAAAGAAATAAGAAAGAAACAAAAAAAGAAAGAAAGAAAGAGAGAAAAAGAGAAAGTAAAAAAGAAAGTAAGAAAGAAAGAAAGAAAGAGAAAAGAAGGAAGGGAAAGAAAAAAAAAAATTGTTCCTATGTTACAGGATTACTACGGTGTAAAATATTCATTTGGCTTTAGTTATCTTTTAATATATAGTCTTTAAACACTTTAGCTTGAAGCCTGAAAATATTGAAACTTGTAACAGATGTGTGCATCTAAAATGCCGGCTGTGCTCATTAAACACAACAGGTACCAAACAGCAACGAATCAGATTGCAAGCTATGATCAATAGGTGGCGCTTTTCCCCTTTCTGATTTCCTTTAACCCCTACTCATATTATGGAAAAACTGTTTTCATAAGCATTTCTGAAAAACTTACGTTACTTTTTAAAAACTTGCATTCCTTATGAAAAACGGGAAATGTTGATCAGTTCGTAGACCGTTTTTTGCAGTGCAACAGGAGAGCCAATAAACTTACACCAGAGCTGCACAAATCATGGATTTAATGACTTTGGTACAGGAGTTTGAATTTTCCAATATTATTGAGAATCTTGATTTTAATCCCATGGCTGGTATAGTTTTTAATTGATTTTTTTTTTTTTTTTAATTAGGAAGAGGTCTCATTTTCAAAGAAAATTACCTTTTATGATTTGGCCACATTACTGCTGATCTGAGAAAACAATTAAAGTTTTTAAACATTTCTATGAAAAACATCTATTGTTGRAACTATTTGTCTACATAATTACAATTCTTGATACATAAAATGCCCAATACAGAGCTTTTATTTTGTCCTTCTTACCGTAATGAAAAAATAAACTTTCCAAATATTATATAACATATTAAAAAGACATTTGCATATTTGAACAGACTGCATATTGGTTAACTATACATTAATTTTAATGTAACATGAAAAAGTTAATATTAAAACAAAATATGCTGACTGTAAGACTGAAATTCTGGTTCAGCTGTGAAACTTATTTTGACATCAGTGTTTAAAAGATTTCATCTTGGTTTCCATAAGAGAGGAAAGGCATGTCTTTTCCTTGAGAACAGAGAGTTATTTAAAATTCTGCCTTACATTCACAAAAAGGACAGAGTACATACTCATCTACGCACATACACATGTGCACACAATTTATTCATATACAGAATCCTATTATTCCCAAAGTCGAGTTATTTTAAAAGCAAAGAGATAATTGATTAGCAGTGCAAGACTAATGCTGGAAGGCAAAGTAAAGTTTCTTATCTAGTTTCTGTTATCAATATCTTAAAATGAAAACTACATTTCAAGAGCAAAATTATGATATCATGATAAGAAGTTTCAGCCGTAACTAAGAGTTTTACATTGATTAATAACTGGAGTTGGAAGGTAAAAACAGTTTCCCTTTTAAGAAAGAGACTCTCTTTTCAAGGAGGTCGTCGCACATCATGGAAAGTACAAAAGGGAAGATCAAGTGGTTTGTAATGTTATTAAGTTAGAGTAGTGGATGTCAATAGCTTCATTCTATGTTGTTGCTCCATAAACTGCATACTTGAAGTAAATTACCAGATTAAAAAAGGAATTTATGTTAATGATTTACAAATTCCTGCAAGTTAAGATTTTTACAGAATGATAATATGACCTGAGAATAATTTAAAAGTACAATTATGGTTGGTATATTTATAAACTATAAAAATATAAAATATATCACAGAATCACAGAATGGTTGAGGTTGGAAGGGAGCTCTGGAGGTCATCCTGTCCAACTCCCCTGCTCAATCAGGGCCATCTAAAGCCAGTTGCCCAGGACTCTGTCCAGATGACTTTTGAGTATCTCCAAGGATGGAGACCCCACAACCTCCCTGGGCAACCTGTAAATATCTATAAAGTAAGACTTTTCAGTTTGCTAGCCAAACAACTGCAAATGTGATATTAGATTTGAAATTGGCTTCCTAAAATCACTACTGCAAATGTTTCTTGCCCACTTTATAAACTAACAGTAGTCTTCCTACCTTTCAAGTAACTCTTCATTTAGATACACATCCAACCAAACAGCATGTTTGTCCCGTTTGATACTGTAGCGTCTCTATATGCTCTTTGGTACCCCGTGAAGATACAAGGAATATGTGATATAAATCACCTAGCTAATTAGTATTTTTCAACCACCAACCTGGCACCCTCCAACATTACAGGATTGTGACAAGAGAAAGATAGCGTGTTTCAGTAAAGGAAAGATGATTAGTGGTGACTTGAGAGTAGAGACAATGCCATGGGACAGGAGGGAAAGAGAAAGGTAATATGGAGACAGGCATATTGAGGTAGAGCAGGGGGAGACCTTGCCAGAGACTTCACTAGGCCCCCTATTCATTTGAATTTAACACTCCTTGTCTAATAGTAGACACAACTTATCCCCTTTTTTTTCTTCATATACTCTGATTCAACAAACCATACACATGGGAGTTCACGTCATATGCATGCAGCTACATGAGTATTTGTGGAAAATGGACTGTAACTGGTATCCTCAATTATCAACATACTGATTCTGCAGGCCTAAGACTCCCATTCCTCTTATACACTGTTTTGCTAAATTTGGAACCAATCTAAACATACTGCAACTGAAAGCTTATTAAAACATATGCTACTGCATTCAATAGAATATAACTGGCGAAGAGAAAGGAGCTAGAACAAAATCTAAGACTGCCATGTCTTATTTAAATGCAAGTTCGCTTAATTTTCCCTTGTGTTTAAATCTTGCATTGCTTTAGGCTTGGATAATAAAGGAGGTTGGTCAGATTCACTTTTCTTACTTGCCAGTAAGAAAAGTTTTTATTTTCAGTCACTTAGACATTACAAGCATAAGAACAAATATAAACAGATAGATACATAGATCTTGTTATTGTTTCTTAATATGTTCGCCCTGTAGCATATAGATAAACTTAGAACTATAGAAAGTATTGTATTCACTAAGGTGAAATACTTTTTTTTTAAAACAGTTTCATTTGGGATTTTTTTTTTTTTTTTTTTTTGAAGACGGCATACGAGATTTTTTTTTGAGTGTGAACATGTCCATTAATCAAAGCTTCCACTAAGAGTTATTTCTTACCACCTACATATTTGGCCAAATATATCTACATCATGCCACTAAAATCTGGAAACTGATTTAAAAGTCATACATGTACTTGCTAAATATGTCTTTGCATCATATCTATGTGAAAGGAATTGTAATTTACAAGTGAGAATTTTACTTTATCTCTTTTAAAATATATAATTATTTCTTATGAATATGTGTGTTTACAGTATACTCCATAATATACTGTAATTTACCAGGCAAATTATCACTGCTTCACTATACTTAACGTAATAGCAATGATTAACTATGTGTTTGTGGATACATTTTCCAAGAGTTTCGGAATTTTATCAATGCCATTCACTTTGATATTGCAGCAGCTGGGTGGCTGAAACTTCATGAAGTACTTTAAAGTTACCATATCCACTTTTTTAGGTTGGGTTTTCCTCCTAGGGATAAATTTAAATCTTAACTTAGAATTAAAGTTTCTCCAACATTTTTTATTTAAAATACTACTTTTTAATTGGTTCTCAGAAGATGAATTTACTGAAAAATACATATATATATATATATAAAAAAAAAAAAAAAAAAAAAAAAAAAAAAACATACCAAGTGATCCTAACTCAGGATGATGCCTGGAAATGAAGGGAAGAAGTAGATACAGTTTATTCCAGAATTCAACAAGCTGATAACTGGACCCTGAGCACAGAAAAAAGCATTCCTATAGAATTCTATTTCAATTAAAAGGTATCCCTTAAAAAAAATTGTTCAGTTTACTAGACACCTGTCAAAAAGCTTAGGTGACAGGCATCGTTTCTCGAACTATTCCACCTACTAGGATCTAATCAATCTGTCCAATTTACCATTCATAATTTGCATAATATACTGACTGCTTAAATCCATATTTTATCTTGTATTTTCTCATCATCAACTTTCAGTAATCATCAAAAATTTAAATAAGAATTTTATCATTCCCTTGATGACATTGGTGCATGAAAAAAAAAGACGAGGAAAACTGAGCTTCTAACTGCATGCCAGTCTTAGACATTTTTTAGCAAAAAGGGAGAGGAAATCAACATTATCTGACTGTATTTTTAAAGTACAGGATAATGAGTTTGAAGTTCTCTGAGGGACCACAGAACTAAGAAGGAGGGTGGTCTCATCCAAATCTTCGTTTTGTTTTTTCATGTGGGATTTCTGTTGATTTTTTGTGTAGATGGCTAGCTGTAGGGGCTGGAAGATTTTGGAAACTTATAAATACACCTCTAATTCATTTGTTACCCCATTAGTTGTTAATTTAAAGTCTTAGTTAAACAAATGATGAGAGCTATTATAGCTTCTGAGATGTGAGAATGGATCCCCTTTTGCCATGCATTTGTTGTACTTGTAACATCCACCTACCCTAGCTGTTATGTCCTCATTCTCACCATTAGCCTGTATGTGTACTGTATCGAGATTTCACAGTTCTGCTGTTTGCTGGGATGCGCCTGTGTATCTGCATGTTGTGGGGCACTACAAACCAGTATATACATGCTTTGGAATTTGAAAAAACAGTCCAGCAATGTAAATGCATTAAAATGCTGGAATTTGATGGTACAGATTCCTGGTCTAAGTAATTTCTCTCTAGTTTCATTTTGTATATTTTTCCTTCAAAGCAGATCCCTAAAAGAAATTCAGTTTGACTTTAGATATCTATGTATTAATAGTTACCTGTCTATAATAAACTTGCTTTAAACAAAACCAAAACAAAATAATAAAAAAAAAAACCAAAAAAACAAGCTGCCAAAATCTTCTACACCTTAATCCAAAATCTAATACTTCAACTTTGTCTTAAAACCTAGCTTAGGTCATTTGCAAGATTAACACTGGCTATGAAGACTTTTGACCATCTGGTAACTAAAATTTGCATTGCTGCCCCAAACTAGTATACATTTCCATGTAACTAAAACCCATTCTGACAGGGACCTACACTGAAGCAAGTTCCATAAGAAATTGCTAGTGTAGCTATATCATTAAAATACCTTTTGATTTTTCCAAGATCAATGGAGTCCATTTTATTGAAAAAAGAGAGCTATATATTCTTTCTAAGGATAAATGCACACACAAAACTCCTCAGTAATCAACAGAAAACTAAACATTTCAGAAAGCTTCAGTAGTCATATGGCAGGGGGTATTGGCTACCAATTACACACAGTTTGATGACCATGGGAAATTCTGTGATAAATCTGTTACTGCCATCAGTTCAGAGTTATGTTCCCATCTCTGCGGTTTTCTGCTCATTAGAACCATAGCTCAGCAACCCCTTTCAGATTTTTAGATTAATTCAATCCTCATCTAGATGTTATTGGAAAATCTGCAGGTATGAGTCTTGTGCCATTGCTAACCTACTTCAGTTTTCTGCATCCTAGTTTTCCCTTGTATTTTTACTGCAAAAGCTAGATATACAAACAAGCATAGTCCCAAAAGTTAAAAAGAACCTTTGAAACTATCTTTTGATAACCTGTATATGCAATAAATTCTGCTACCCTCTTTGCAGTTTGCCTTCAAAGCAGAAAATCACTATGTATTTTGTCACAGAGGCTAATAAAGCTAATATAACAACCTAATTTAAAAATATAACCATACTGATTTAAGACACATGATTAGAAGTTTGATGTCACAAACTTTAGTCATCAGTGTAACATTTATGATTCAATAGCCCTATTGTGTTTGCAGAATTAGCTTCTCGTTCTGTGTTAGAATCTAAGATGAATGTGTGTATTAAAAACTCCTCTATTCACATTGCATAAATATGCAAAAGCATTTTTAATAAAATTCTTTATATGAACTTTCATTCCATTCTATTACTCTCACATGTAATATACCTAAACAGAGATCACCTGTAGAGATTGAACCTGAAACCTTTAGTATGAGGTTTCTTCCATTTGACATAAAGGAACTCAATCTGCCAATTACACTTGCAGATCATATTCTTGGGGTCTAGTCATTCAAGTGGGGATACAGTATAGATATCCAGTGTAAAAGCAAGATCATGGAGCTATCTGGATCATTAGTTTTTAATTACTTCGGACAACGGTCTTTCAGCACTGACTGAACGAATGAGTACTACAGTTATAGGTACTGCCAAAGGAGATTGGTTTGATTGGTCATGAGTTTAATTCCTGCTGGTGCCCTGTTGCGGAGCCTGCTATTGGTTTACAAATGGAAAAATTAGAAAAATTCTATATATCTTGAGTTATATTTATATTTCTGTATTGCACTGGGTGCAGGTGCCCAGGTGCTGGCAGCGGGGGCTGCAGGGCGGCCTCTGTGAGGAGAGGCCGGGGCTGCCCCGTGCCGGACACAGCCGGTTCCAGCCGGCTCCAACCGCCCCCCCACAGGGCACGGCTGAGCCCCTCAGCCGAGGTGGGGGCACCTCAAGGAAAATGTGCTTAAGATAGGGCAAAATGCTGCACAGCAGAGTGAGGACTAAGGAAAAAAATTGTGAGAAACAGCCCTGCAAACACCAAGGTCAAAGGAGARGGAGAGGAGGAGGTGTTCCACGAGCTGGAGCAGAAATTCCCCTGCAGCCCATGGGAGAGACCACGGTGGAGCTGGTTCATCCTGAAGGACTGCAGCTCATCGAAGGGCTCAYGCTGGAGCAGGGATAAAACATGAGGAGGAAGGAGTGGCAGAGAGGAACTGTTATGGACTGACCACAGCCCCCACCCCCATCCCCCTGCACCACTCCAGAGAAGGAGGAGGTCGAGGAATCGGGAATGAAGGAGTGACGTTGAGCCTGGGAAAAAGGGGGCAGAGCCAAAGGTATTTCTCATTTTTGTCTTTGTTTTTTACTATCCAACTCGATTTTTAATAAATGGACAGTAATATAAATTAATTTTCCCCAAGTCAAGTCTGTTTTCCCTGTGACGGCAATTGGTAAGTGATCCCCAGTCTTTGTCTTGACCCATGAGCTTTTCCATCTTCTTTTCTCCCCCTGTCGTGTTGGGGGGGSGGGGAGTAAGAGAGCAGCTGGGTGAGCATCTGGCAGCTGGCCAAGGTCAACCCACCATAATGTATGTGTGTATATACACACACTATTTTACATACATTACTAATAATTTATATTTAAAACCAACAAACAAAATCATTGTTTTCTGCAATGAAGTTGCCAAGATAATATCATTTTAGTTAATGCCAAAAGCTCACTCTAATTATGTTATTTTCTGTTTTGTTTTGTTATAAGACCAAACTGAGTTAATATTAAACTAAAATTCTGCAGAAATATCCTGAAGATCCTACAGAGTTTCTTAGAGTTTTTTAATGAATGGTGTCTTCCAATCAGAAAAGAAAGATTTGAGGATTGTTTTCCCTACATCAATTTAAAACTTAATTAAATATATCTGCTAAATTAGAGTTAAAAAGAGATATTTGGGCCAGATTCCCAAGTAAATCAGTATAACTCTCTAAACTTGAATAGATCAGAACTCATTTGTTTTAGATGGGGTCTGACACAAAGCATCTATTTCTAGTTCAAATTTATAAACTTCACTTTGTTAGAAATTAAAGCACAGAAAGGATAAAAAGTTCAAAAGTAAATATTACCCTACTAATGGAACAACAGCAAAGAAACCTTCTTAAGTTAGGTCAGGTACGATGGAATAATATTATTTAAGTCAAAGATGCATTATAAATCAAAATATCCCAATGAACTGCAGCTCAGTTAATAATTAACAAATTAGAATATTGGGAAGTAAAGAATGACATAGTGGTTTTAAAAGTATTCACCCCATGGGTGTTTGTGTAAAAATGAATGTCAATTTACTGGCTATGAAATAATTAAATTATGCTTGAAAATCCACAGCACTGTAATTGCCATCCTAGTTTGCTGCATGACTTTCTCAGGATTACCATACAAAGCATTCGTCCACAGCAGGCAAAATTGTTCTTGCAATTCTTTGCAGTTACTGAAGCTTCATATTTTCCATTGTTTTGTTCAGGAATCTATCACATCAATTTTTTTTTTTTTTCTTTCTGAAATGAACCAATGAACCAATGTTTCTTTTAGGATAACAGTAACACTTAATATATAGTAATGTCTTTATCGATTTCTTCCAGCTGATCTTCAATTAGTACTGCTCTCTAATTTAACTTTAGCACTGTAGGCTTTTCTAGAATGTGAAACAGAACAGAGGCAGAAAACAGCAGTAAAGGCAGGCGTATTAGTTGCGTGGCTCATAATGCTATGCCTGTCAGGCACAAATACATCTTTTGTTTTTTCCCTGAAAAGACAAAGGCAAAGCTAAAAGGTGTTAGGACAGTGTCTTGGCCCTATTCTAAGTAAAAGAAATGAAAAAGGGTTATTTGTGAGGAGGAAGAGAAACACTGAAACCATGGAGGGAAATAGACAGCTACTTATTAGTTTAATTCTTCAACACCAGAAGTTTATGAATACAACCCAAGAGTTGGAACTGCGAGATTAACTGCTAGACTGAGTTCAGAAAGATGGTCCTAGATTCTGGCCTTGTCCCTAAGACAGTTTTTTAGCTTATGATTTTTTTTTCATCTTAAAAACAAACAAAAATTGTCACAGAAAAAAAGTACCAAAGAGAGAATTTCAAGGTACATGTCCTCATCCCTCTGTTCAGATTGATCCCATTCATTACTGCCACCCTATACAAATGCCTGTCTGTGCTGGATATACAGAAAGGTAAATGCAGCTATGCTCCTGAATTCTGGGAGACAGTGTCTTGCTTCCGTATGTGCCTTCCTGAACAGACAACCTAACAGAAAATTTCTTAAAAAAAACGAGTGAGTTCCTTTCCTTTTTTGTTTCCCTCCTCCCCTATGTCATTTGTGCACTACTCTAAAAGAGGAACTTGGACAAAATCTTCCGTGACAGACAGGAGCTGTACTCAGAAACTCAGGTAAATATTCTGATTGCTGAGCTTTTATATGAAAATGAGGGCTGATCTCTTTCTTCTGACTTCTTAAATGAAAGCAGCTACACTTGCACTGTTTAGTAAGCCCCATTCTACTTAACTGCACATGGAGTTTCTCTTAAGAAGCCCTAGTAGCTGAAGTGCTTCTGATTAGATGTAAAAAGGACTAGTTTCTGAAATCTGGTGGGATTTCAGCATCATGTATGCACTAGATACCACCTCTCAAAATAAGTAGCAGCTGTGTACACTTTGTTTTCAGATTTGCAGCTTTCAACTCGGGGTTTTCAATTGAAGGACCTAATTCCAGGCATCCAAATACTTTCTTAGATCTGACCGTGTTTTTGCACAGTATACTGTTAAGGACCTTTGCACAGCTATGGCTAGCCTTGCCAGCCTATATGGCTTGAAACTTTGTAAAGGCAGAATTCAAATTGCAACCATACCCATCCTCAATTTCCCTTTTTTGGCAGGCCAGCTATATCATTCTGGGATCAACTCAAAGGGCTGGCTGACACCAAAAGCATAATCGATCAAAGTGCCAGCTCAGGTAGCTAATATAACAGTAGAGACCTAGAGAAGTTGAGGTGTGATTGCATGGTGAGTTATCAGGAGTAAATACAGGTGTCTACACTACAGACACCTCCATTGGAGCTAGCTGAGTGACTAGCTGAGCTAGTCATTCTAGCTTCTCCTTACAGTCAATGAAAAGCTTGCATGTTTAGTGTAAAATACATCTTATACTTACGCATACATATCAAATGAGTCAGAAAAGTGACTGTGAAATAGTCTAGTTCTCTCTGGTTTAGGCAATTGCCATCATCTATACCTGGCCAGAATAAACCCCAAAAACGGCTTTGTCAAATCAATTGATAATAAAATCCCCCAGATTTTGACATAGATGACCTGTTTACTGCCAAGTCAGTTCTCTCCTTTTTGCAGGAAAGCAACGATAGGATGGCTGTGAAGAAGTTCTGAACTGATCTAAATTAGTAAGAATTCTCTGACCCTTCTCAGCATTAAGTCTTTGAATAGCACAGAGGTCCCAAAGGTCTTTCTGTGACCCTAACTCTTGACATTATTTCCTCACCCCATGTTTCAGTGCAAATACCTCTGAACACAAGATTTTCTTCATCTAATAACAGACTTCACAAGAAACACGAATAATCGAGGATTATCTATGATTCTAAAATAAGAAAGTAGTTTCTGAAAGGGTGAATTCATGTTTTTTGTGAATACCTTCTGCTGTTCCTCTAGAAGCATATCTATCCTAGGAGATGGAAGACAACTGGAGGCTGGTTTCCAGGCTCATTAAAATATACATCATTCTCCATCATTAGATTAGATCAGGAAAATATAAAGCATATTTGCAGATTTTTAAAGCTATTTCATGCATGAAAAATACTATTATTTTATTATTATTGAAAATGCAAAGTTAATCCATTTTGCCACAACTCTTAAGTTAAAAAAAGTTTAAATAAAATGTTAAATAAATTATCTCTTCCACAAACAAACATTTGTATGTATTTTCCATAAAAGACAAAGCAATTCTGTTCTCTGAAGATTATACTAGTCTTAACCTAGTTATGGTTGAAATGAATACGAAAATACAAATATATTAAAACATTTTGCTATGATATATATATTATAAATAAATTGCTCAAAATCACTCCAAAGCATGTCTTCTTAAATTAAATAATTTACAAGTCTTTCCAATGCTCTAAATAAAAACATGTAATTCCTATTCCATATTTACATAAATAGTCTGCATAATTGTTCTTTTAGCATGGTTACTGCATTGGTTGATTTGACTAATATTAAATATGTATGAATTTCCTGCTATTCCCTAGGGCTCTCAGAAACAAGATGAATCTCAAGGGACTGGTTTAAAGTTTAAATTTAAAGAAGAAAACCCTTACAGATCCAAGCATCTTTGAACCTATTTTCAATTGTTGAAGTCTAATTTTCACCTCAAGTAAACATTTAATAAATAATTATTACTTGAAGATTTACAGGCAGTGCCAAGATTAAGTAAATTATTTGTGTATCTTTTTTCAAGCTTTTAGACAGTTCTACATCCACCCAAACAATAAGTAGGACATGATTGATCTTAACCATATTGACTTTTTGCAACACTATTCACACTGATGAATTAAAATTTTCCAATCCAGCTGACCAAGTAACTAAGTTTCAATATTAGTCTTGGAAAATGCAATTCTTATAACACTGTCCTCCAGAAATTGCTGATATCTTAGCTAGCTGCAGATAACAACTTATAATAACTGTCAATAATAACATTTAAATAGGATAAGTAACATTTTGTTCATGCTGATAAGGAGTTAATCATTTGTTATGCATGAAAGAATCTTGTGAGCTACAATACCAGTATTGTCATTGATGGACTTGACATTGCCATTGTTACAAGTGGTGAGCTTATGCGGAAGTCAATGGGTTTGCAAAGTAAGTATAGAATCCTGTTAAAAGAAGAATGTATTTTTTTAAGTCTGATGATAGTATATACCCCTCCTTATATTACTTGCTCTTGCATTCTCAAGAATGTCTTAATGTAGTCTTAAATACTGTACATGCTGAAGCCCTGACTGCATATGCATGTATCTTTGTCCTCCTACTGTTTATAGGATTATATAATTGATAACAACACTATGTTGAGTTTCCTGGGAACACTGAAATAGCTCTTGATAACTTCTTAACAAAGACCTAATCTTACACTCTTTGAGTACACTGTAGGCATATGCTATAGAGTGGTAAGAATCTTCATGGCAAGAGCACCAGATGGGAAGCTGGTCCAGTGTAGCCTGTTAGAGCACTGTACCACTGCAGGTAGGGGAACTCATAGCTGAAGTTGTTCTAAACTGCTTCTTAAACCAGTTCTAGGCAGCTAATGATGAAGCTCTCCAAAAGCATCTGAGCTGTAAAGGGGAAAAAAACAAAAAATAACAAACAATTGTTATAATTGTTATCAGGGCTCTCGGTCAAACTGTAACAACAGGATGTTTAGAAACCGTCCCTCATTACCATTGGTTATATACTTATGCATGTCAGTTAACTTTGCTGCAAATATTTCACATTTACACAAGTGAAAGGCAATTCATTTTAACTTCAGGTCTTTACAAAAAATAGACGATGCAGTTCTAGTAAGTGACACTTCTGCTGACCCCTCCTAAAGTTTAGTATGTGACATACAGGTGTAGAGAAATGTCTTACTACCGTTAATAACCATTATGTTTTCCTGAATCTGTAGATTATAAGCAGATACTGGATATTTTCCAGTCTAAACAGAAGCCAAAGTTTATTCATATGGTGGTTAGAAAAAATAAAAATAAAATTTGAGGTGACTTCAATGTGAGCCAAGTAGTGTAATGAACCTATAAAATGCTTAGTGAGATGCAGTCAGGCTTGCAGATGTGTTTACAAAAAGGAATGTTCTAGTTTCATATTTATTATGAGCTTTCTCTGATTTAAGACTACTATATATTGAAACTGAGTAAACAGGTCTTTATTTACATAAACGTCAGCATATCAAAACAAAACTAAACTGAAAAAAAAGTCTTTCAAAACAGTATTCTCTTCAGTAAGCTTTCTGTAATTAGGGAATAAAGAAATCTCATTGAACCTAAGAAACAGTTCAGAAAGGCTATTAGAAAAAAAAATCAATACCCTTAAAAATAGTAATGCAAAGATGGGATTCTAAAATGCTGTTCGTTGGATTCCGACTGCATGAAACCACCAAAGTGCAGCACTCCAGTAACATTTTAATAACACATTCAGGTGGTAATATAATAGATAGGCAGCTTTTTGCATTATAGTCCAAATGTCTTGATGCATAATTCTAGTGTATGAAAAAAGAATTCATATAAGTAACCTTGCATAAGCGGGTCTTTACTTCTCCAATCGCTGAAATATAGAATGTTGATGAGACTCCCCTTTTATCAAAGCAAAGGAAGTGCAATTGAATTGTAAACCCTGAAGCAGTGATAGAGTAGGATTTTATATTCATTTTCAAAAGTGCAGAGGACTAAACAAAGTACAAAGCAAAGGATATTTGGGTCTTTCATGGGTTAAAAATGCAATTCTGTTCTCAAAATGTTAGTAGGAGTTTAATGACTTCAGCAGTGGGTAGGCCAAGACCGAATGGGTTTTGTCAATGAGATACTAAGTATTTTCTTCTGCATATTGAGTAAAATCAAATACAACCAATTTCAAAAAGGCCTCAGCATCTCCTGAGAAACTGGCTCTTTGACTGTTCCCATTGATGTCAATAGCAAAACTCCCTTTTACATGTGCAAAAGCAAGTCCTAAATACATGATTCTTAAGCGAGCATTTTCCAGGCTAATTGTACAAAAGAATGGCTCATTCTTTGCTTCCTTGAATGGTCATAATATCAAATGATTAATTTAAGGACAATATTCCTACTGTTAAACTGGTTACTTTGCATAGTAACAAATAATCATCATCAAGGGAAATTATTTTGGAACATACTTCATACTGTTTGTGCCATACAAATACAAATGATAGGAAAATGCTGTTCTGCTGCTCCTTTGGGAATATTGTAATGGCAGGAGAAACTGGCCAGTTCTAGCTTAGATAAAATCTGTTCAGTTTTCTTATGTTTAGTTCCCATATGTTCTGGTCCTCAGGATATGTGAGTTTTTCCATTATTTAATGGGGCTTCTACCACCTCCCTTGGGAGACTATAATGTAGTCCAATAAATCACATGATTAAGGCAGCTTTTCAGCCTAAATTTCCTTTTTTTATATATACATCATCCCTTTTATATAGTTATATCTCCATGTATTGTCACAAACCCTTTTTTCAATTATTTTTACATCACTTGTTAATAAAATCCAGCAAAGCACCGAAGGTCTTACAGCCTAAAGAGTGACCTGATAAGATACTAATGTATGTTTATGAGCAAGGCTGCATGGAAAGACACAAAATTAATTTTTTTCCAAGCATAAGTACTGTAGAGCAAGTGAGAGAGAATACTTTCAGCAGTTTAGTCTTCCATTGTGCAAAATGGTAATTCCAGAGAAGCATCCTCACTGTGTGAAATATGAGCATAAACTCCAACTACAGTAGAAGCACCTCCTTATACTCCAGTTTCGGAAACAGAGACCAAAAAGAGGCCAAGTCAAGGATTTTAACTGTGTATCAGACCTCTAAATAGTTAATATGTATTCTGCTTTAGCTCAAAGGGCAGCCCAGTGTTCCCAGTTAGCCTATTCCAGCCAAAAACACTTACTTTAGCTGAGAGCCACCATGCACCAATGACTCCTGTGGTGAGCCATGAGGCATTAGCCACAGGCCATGAAATGACACGCACTACCCAGTAGCAGCTCTCGCTTCCCCTGCTCAGCAAAGATCTAGGGCTTAGGTACTGCAATTATTTACTGCTAGTGCAGTTGCAAAGAAAGGGGGCCAGAGCCCTGACTGGATGTTGGGACTATTTGTGCTGCTGCTCTGCATACACTTGCATGGTCTAATTTTAAGAGAGTCAAGGGTTATTATTTTCTTATTCGTTAGTTTCACCCACATTATAATGTAATATGTGAACCCAGCACTTCTACATGAAGAAGAGACAGGAACTAGAGACTGCCAGCATTTTCTAAACCTTTTGCATAGCCAAGAGCACAAATCACAGTGCAAGTCAGGGGGAAGGTGCCCCTAAGCACATTTGAAAAAAAACATTTGAAAATCAAGTCTTCTGCCACTAAAGAAACAATCAGTCACACTCAAATACATGCATTAAAGATATGGATGAGCTTTTCATCTCATATTAATGCTTCTAGATTTCAAGGGGGTGGTTGTTGTATACTGCTTGGGGTTTTTTTGTTTTGTTGTGGTTTTTTTAACACTTGTACATCATCAGGTTTTCAGCTCCTGTACACCGACATTTTTCTCCTGACTTCCCTGGAGTTGTGACAATTTATGTTAGTTGAGGATCTGACCCATCTCTCCCTTCTGAAGGGGAATGTTTCTATACAAACCTCTATTCTTCACCGCAAGATCTTTGAAAATGTTTACTTTATTTCAAGGTGATTCCTGGATTATAAACACACAAAGAAAAGTATAATCATATGAATGCTACATACAGCTTTATTGAATATACAGTAGCTTCACTTGATTTCCTTTTCATATTTGTATCAAGCTGGATATCTATTCTAGACAGACTATCATTTAAAACAAGAGACATACCAAATGAGTAAATGAGGTTATATTACTAATTAGCATACTGTCTCCTACTACCTCCAGTAAGCTACGAAAATGTGACTTCCATTTTATCACATAGATGAAACAGTTATCTTTCAGGGTTTGAAATTTCTGTGATCTTTATGCTTAATAAGCTCAGTAAAAGGCATTCAAATTACATCACTTTTGTCTTGGAAGTTAAATTGGGAAATATTGCATTCTCTGAGATGATAAACTCTGTAGAAGATAAATTATCATGAGAAATAGTTTTAATTGATTTACCATAATAAAAGTTATGACTTTGAAGTGCAAATGACACATTAAAATGAAGCTACAGTATGTTGATAATACAGTGGCTTCTTTGTTAATGGAATTACTGACACTGCAGATACTTGCAGAAGAGTTGTCCTCTAGTGTTAAGTGAGAAACACTGATGGAAATTGAAGATATACCGTATTTAAATCCAAGCTCAACTCTCCTTCTTCTCTATGCTGATCTTAACAAGTGTAAATGCAATATATTTCAACAACAACACATGCAACATGAGAACAACTTGAGTCTGAAATTTCAACGCTAGGTTTAGAATATAGTTATCCTGGCTTTATCATTGTGATTACACTGAAGCCCCAGAAAAATCATCGGTCTCTACATCAATTTCCCCATTTGCAAAATTGAGCTAATAAAACCATTTTCATGCTCAGATGTGCTGGCCAATAGCTAAACAACACTGGAACGTGTGTCATCTTCAGATATATCTAGTGTTCAAAGTGAAGGAAAATGCACATAGGTCCTGGACAACCATCCTTGTAAATGTTCTCCTTTTAGCTTTGTAAGGCTAAAGAAGAAGCCTAATAAACTTATAAACCCAGCAGTTTATAACAAAGCWTTTTTTTTTTATCTCACTGTTTTCTCACACCACTTATCTCTGTGATCTTTGACTAGATTGTCCAATGATTCTTCTTCCTTTATCCAGATCTTTTACCTTCTCTTTCTTGTGATTTTACAGTCTTTTTCCCCACTCCCAGCGTTTCACTTTCTTCTGTTCTCTCTTACCTGTGAACCTTTCATTTTTTATTTTCCTTTCCTTGAGAAATGTCTTTCCTGTTTTCCTTTCACACAACAGTATACATTTTCTATCCTCTCTTTGACCTTTTCTCAGTCATTCACAATTTCTGAGTTCTAAGTTCAGAAATATAGTAAAAGAACTTCTCATATCTCATCATCCTGTTAATTTTGAGCAAAAAGAATCTAATAACTGTCTAAACTGTTTTGAATCCATTGGTGTAAGAATCTGTAAGCACTCTATCTATAAGTGTGTGTAATGGGTTGACCTTGGCTGACCACCAGGTGCCCACTAAGCCGCTCTATCACTTCCCCTCCTCAGCAGGACAGGGGGAGAAAATAAGATAAAAAGCTCATGGTTTGAGATAAAGATAGGGAGATCACTCATCAATTACTATCACGGGCAAAACAGACTCAGTTTGGGGAAGATTAATTTAATTAATAACAGAGTAGGATAGTGATAAATAAAAACAAAACTAAAACCACCTTCTCCTCACCCTCCCTTCTTCCCAGACTCAGCTTCACTTGTGACTCTTCTGCCTCCTCCCCCCGAGCAACACAGGGGGATGGGGAATGGGGATTGGAGTTATTCCATAACACTTCRTCTCTGCCACTCCTTCCTCCTCACACTGTTCCCCTGCTCCAGCATGGGGTCCCTCCCATGGGAGACAGTCCTTCATAAACTGTTCCTACGTGGGTCCTTCCTACGGGCTGCAGTTCTTCACAAACTGCTCCAGCATGGGTCCCTTCCACAGGGTGCAGTCCTTCAAGAATAGACTACTCCAGCATGGGTCCCCCACGGGCCACAGTTCTTGCCAGAAAACCTGCTCCTGCATGGCCTCCTCTCCACAGACCACAGCTCCTGCCAGGAGCCTGCTCCAGTGTGGACTTCCTTCACRGAATATCCACCTGCTCCGGTGTGGGGTCCTCCATGGGCTGCAGGGTGGATATCTGCTCTACCATGGACCTCCATGGGCTTCAAGGGGATAACCTGCTCCACCATGGTCTTCTCTACAGGCTGCAGGGGAATCTCTGCTCTGGCGCCTGGAGCACCTCCCCCCTCTCTTTCTTCACTGACCTTGGTGTCTGCAGGGTTGTTTCTCTCACATTTTTTCACTTCTCTCTCACAGCTGCCACACAGCATTTTTTACCCTTTCATAAATGTTATCACAGAGGCACCACCAGCATCGCTGATGGGCTCAGTTTTGGGCAATGGCGGGTCCGTTCTGGAGCTGGCTGAAGCTGGCTCTGTCCAACATGGGGGCAGCTCTTGATCTCTTCTCACAGAAGCCAACCCTTCACAATCCTCCCCCCACTACCAAAACCTTGCCACATAAACCCAATACAGTGTGCAACTATGCAAAAATGCATTCCTACTTAGAATATTTTTTTTTAATTTGGTTATCTATTCTTTTGAAAAATAATAAAATGCAGTGTTTGCTATATCGTTTCACATACCTATGCTAACAATGCTTGTACATTACTTAAACTTTTCATAGTAAGTAATGGACAAATACAGTTAAAATAGTAGGGGTAACAATAAACATCAGGATCTTACTTGTGCATTCATTTGCCAGTTTGCAACACTCAGATATTCCACAGCCTTTCAGCTTGGAAAGCTTCTATATGTTTTTTTTTAGTAGCTGTTTAAACAAAAATAGATGTTTATCTCTTTAAAATTTTGCCAGGAAGCTGTCACTTTCCCATTTACTCATGCTATGTTGTGACAGAATGTGTCAGCTTCTTGCACAAATGAAAAGAGATATAGACCGGTATTTACTTTAGCTGAAAAATAAGTAGTCATCAATTCTGAGAAAAGTGTTTTCCCATCTGAAAAGATGGATAAATAAGAGAGGTTTTGTGAAGTAACTATTTACCAGTGCTTAAAAGGTAGTTGCAAGCCAAATATTCCAGTTCAATTCACCAGTACTCATCACTAAGAGAGTAGATAGACTCATAACATGTAGAATTAAATATCTGTAGCAAATAAAAGCAGGTATCCAGTGAGCTAATGTTCTTATTGAAGCCTTTGATGTTTAAAAGTATCGACAGTAACAAAAACAGTTAGATGAACCTATGCAAGACTTGCTCTTTGCTCTCATGTTTGACATAGAACAGAAATGCCAGCTGGAAAATCTTTATCCTAGATTGTACTCAAATGCTGAAAAGTATGGAACTAATCAGTGACAATTAAGTAGAACTGGTACACTACTTCAGGAGATTCTTAGAGATATTTTTATGGGTGTGCATACATAAGAAGGAAATAAATAAAAGAGAGTAATAATACATAATATCTGTAACTTTCTCTTCTTGAAAATTCTTTAATCTTTATCAGTCTCACAGAACCCAAATTTCTACCATGGAATAAGTTAAAATGCAAGTTGCAATTAAAAAATCAGTTTTCCAAAATATTCATTGAAAACTTAACCACTATGAGAAATCAGAGTATGGGATAGCAGAATCCTTAAAATCTATTAAATTCCAACTGAAAAATTCTATGCATCATGAATCCAGGAAAAGAAAAGAAAAAATGCCCATGAAACATAAAGGTCGGGTCTTAAACAGATACCAAAATGAAATTACAGATCAGCTGAAATCCTGGGAAAACACCCACGGATTTAAAAGGACCAAGGTTTCAGTCTAGAGATTAAATCTGTAGGATAATTTATGATGCAGTACAAAAATGCCTTCATATGGCATGTTTTGTGTTGCAAAATGGAACATAGTACAGAAATCCTCAAGCCAGTGGAAAGCTATTGAGAAATGTTTTTCTGTCCCTCGCTGACACTGCAGTAACACAGCTATACTGCTGTCAGTACAGTAGCCAAGGTCATTGTGTATACCACAGAGGCTGCATTCTCTCTTATGTATATGTCTTGTTGAATCAATCCATTGAGTCATTTGGCCAAATGATTCCAGGATACCTTACAGCTGCATTAAGGCTGCACTCCCTTGTCCTCTTTACTGAAGTCTTTCAGAGGTGTTAGAAAATACCAGAGGGATACAGAGTCCAATCAGCCTTCTTCTGGTTCCAGGTACAGGTGCATGTGAGGAAAGTCTACACAGTGCAGCTTTAATGTGATGCAAAAGCAACAGAGGGCATAGGTCCAGATCTGTGTCTATGATTTAATGAGATTTTATCCATGACAAACATGTTCTTCATAACCAGGCCTGACTATGTCCCTCATGGATAGGCAGTACGGAATATCTTAAACTGCTACTGTTTGTATTATAGCATGCACTCTGTTCAATGAAGAAACAAGGATATTCATCTTGAATATCATGATGTTCATCACAAATATCAAGGATATTCATCATAGACCAACAAGATTGGTCTGTCATTTTTTCTTGAGCACTAGTATGTTTTCCAAGATAGTAGTCAATACCAGTATTAACAACAGCTTTATAAAAATACAAAGAACCCTGCTTGGGTTGGAAGCCCACTTCTTCAATCACAATATAGAGATAAAATAAGTAACAGCCAGATGCCTGTGAATGATTAATAATCATCATCTGTCAGCTCCTCCCTTACTGCAGTCCCTACCCCAATCATGAGGAAAACACATCTTTTAAGAATGTTGTTAAATAATAGGTAGGGTACACAGCTGCTGCCATTGCATTTCCTGTGCACTTACCTGTTCCTAGTAATAGCTGCAAGTAGATTTTAGTTCTTTCTTTCATATTGAAAACTTCCATTTCAATGACTTAGAATCATAGAATAGGATCATAGAATATCTCAAGCTGGAAGGGACCCATAAGGATCATCAAGTCCAACTCCCTGCTCCTCGCAGGACTACCTAAAACTAAACCATGTGACTTAAGAGCATCGTCCAGATGCTCCTTGAACTCTGACAGACTTGGTGATGTGACCACTTCCCTGGGGAGCCTGCTCCAGTGACCGACCACCCTCTCAGTGAAGAAACTTTTCCTAATGTCCAATCTGAACTTCCCCTGACTCAGCTTCATTCCATTTCCTCATGTCCTGTCACTGGTCACCAGAGAGAGGAGATCAGCACCTCCCCCTCTGCTTCCCCTCTTGAGGAAGTTGTAGACTGCAATGAGGTCACCCCTCAGCCTTCTCTTCTCTAACGTGAACAAACCAAGTGACCTCAGCAGCTCCTTGTAAGCCTTGCCCTCAAGGCCTTTAGCTATCATGGTCGCCCTCCTCTGGACACACTCTAATAGTTTGATGTCTTTCTTATATTGAGGCGCCCAAAACTGCACACARTACCCGAGGTGGGGCCGCACCAGTGCAGTGTAGAGTGGGACAATCACCTCCCTCAACCGGCTAGGTATGCTGTGCTTGATGCACCCCAGGACACGGTGGCCCTTTTTGCTGCCAGGGCACACTGCTGACTCATACTCAACTTGCCATCAACCCAAACCCYCAGGTCTCTTCCTTCAGGGCTGCTCTCCAGCCTCTCGTCCCCCAATTTGTATGTATAACTGGGATTACCCCATCCCAGGTGGAGAATCCGGTACTTGCTCTTGTTAAATTTCATACAGTTGGTGATTGCCCAGCTGTATGACTTGGTTTATGTTACAGTGTTCCAATGAAGGGATTATTTTTCATAGTTACTGAAGAGCAGGGTTGTGCTTTCAGAAAGGTAGTGGAAAACTCTCCTTACAAGGATAAAGGCAAAAAAGATAATAATCTGTATAGATCTGTAGGTTTTGGTGATTAAGTACCTGTATCTTCTATGGCCAAACATACGTTTCATAGAAACTCTGCTAGGGTAAATTCTGAGACAATCTCTTTGCATAGTTGCTTTCACCGTGAAGGGTAAGCAGGAAAGTAACCTCGCTAGGCACACATGAAAAATTACCAACTGGTTTGATAGTGAACTGGATCTTCCTTATTTTGATACATTTTTATGTATCATACGGTTACAAATTGGAAATCAGGGAAATAAATCCTATATATGTATGAATATATATGTATGTATGTATGTGTGGGTGCATGTGCTTTAATAATTCAAAGTCCTTACTCTATTTCATCAACACATGAGAAAGAATAAAAACACAAATGGGAAAGAAAAAGCACTGTATCAAGCTTTGATTAATTCATTTTAATAGCACAGGAATAATATTCCTGAAGTAAATCACAGCAAACTGTGATTTGGATAGAGGTCATATGCATACCTAAAAAACAATGTAAAGTCAAGGTCATTACATACGAAATTTCTCAGAAATAAACACTTGAGCTTTAGGATATTTATTCACTGACCCTGAAATGTCAGCTTGACACTGATACTAATGTAGCACACTTGTCTCTGGAGTTTATCCCACTGTGCAAAGGTGACGCTTACTGTGAGAATCTTTCTGAGGTGCTCCAAGTGCATTCTAGAAACCATCTGCATATGTTATTTTATTGCTAGGTCTCATAAATCAATATTATGTAGAAACATCTATAATTTCATATTGTATTAGAAATAGGATAGCCACAGTGCTGCACATTTGAGGTCCTAATGACACTAGTGGTACAGTACTTACATTTTAAACATTTTATTGAACAGCTTGAGGTTATTTGGTTTATAAAACCCCCAGACTTTTTCCTCACAAAGCCCTGGAGCTCTGACCTAGTGAAGTTCAGGCTGCTGAAGGCAGGGGAGGAGTCCTACTTGCACTTGCTAATGGATAAATAGTAGAAAACATCGGTGGAAACTAAAGGTCTGAATGCAGGTGGCTGCATATAATCAATACAGCTAATAATAAGTAATGACGTTTTTAA
Organism: Phoebastria nigripes; assembly: GCA_035582835.1. Lineage (NCBI taxonomy): Eukaryota > Metazoa > Chordata > Aves > Procellariiformes > Diomedeidae > Phoebastria > Phoebastria nigripes. The sequence goes on along the minus strand of JAYKAV010001499.1, from coordinate 454,687 downwards.
ATATGTGAACATGATGCTGCAAAGTAACTTCCATTAAATGTACAAGGGCCCAACAAGGAGAAACAGGGTGCGCTAATCATAAGCACAAGCACAGAAAAACATCAGCCACCTAACAACGAATTCCTGGTTCTGGGCTATGGTACTGTGGTATACTCTACCGTGTTACTCATTTTATTGAGTATCTCATCTGTATCGTCATCCTACCTTAAGTCTGAATAGGATATATGTCAGAAATTGTAAGAACGATTCCCTTAGGAATTTCTCCCTACCTTACCTCTTTCAGAAGGTTTTGTCAGATCAGAGGATATTGTAGAAGCAGTCTTATTGTCCATTTTCTTTCTGTTTGCTGCAAAACTCTATCAAGGCTTTTGGCTTCACAGTGGTACCTGACAAGCCCACAATTCCAGATATATAGATTATTTCAAATTGCTCTCTAGTTTTATGTAGTTGAATCAACACGGCCAAAGGCTTCAGACATACAAGAAATTTTTCCATTGCCTAAATTTTGCTGGGCAATGCCATGTGAGATGTCCTGAGATGTCTTTCCTCATCCTCAACTGCTGTTCCCAAGCAGCCCATCTGCCAGCCCCAAATGAAGAACTTCGTTTGGTTAGGCACCATGCTTAGGCACCTGAACTTCTTCTTAACCACTCTCTATTCAAAAGCAATCTTCTTCAATCTTCTGTCAATATTATTGTACAAGGCTAGCACAAGCTCTTGCAAAGACTAGACAAAAGTGATAAATCAGAATGAAGGATACAGGATGCGGTCTACTGTTCCAGACTATTCAATTACAGAATAACTCCTGTTTCTGTGGATATCTCTAGAGTTTCCTTGCTTACTTTCTCTCAATACTTTTGTGTTATTTCATCTGGTTCTCTCTCACACATACATAAGCCCCACTTATCTGGTTCTCTCTCACACATACATAAGCCCCACGTTCCCCTATTCTGAAGTCCTTCATTGAGTTGCCTATGTTGTCCAAGGTAACAGATCTTACACAGCAGCAACTGGAGCTTCTGAATTTACAGCTGAATTGTATTAGAGGAATAGCTGTTTCCATCATCAATTTCTCACCCCAGCTGACACAATTTCCAAGGCATCTAGACATGGCTGGTTGGGCCAAACTGGGAAAACAAAAGAATTATAATCCTTTGGCTCTTAGTAGCCTAACCATGACGTGCAAAATAAATACACAATGGTGTACATACGGCTCAGATTGATAAGATCTCTTTTTCATATCTGAGAAACTCTAGACTGTATAATCACACCAAAGATACTATCCCTATGGTTTGTAAAAGTATTTCAGCATGCTGGTCTTCTCCTGGGTAAATTTTTTTGAAACTAGTGAGTGTTTGAGCCACTGAAGTAAGATGAAGTATAAAAGAGCATTCAGATTTTTGTGAAGTATTTAKCTCAAACAAGAGTTGTTGCCAAAGACGCAGGCCACATGCCAGGCAGAATTGGGATCGCGTGAATTCTGAAGGGAAATCAAAGGGCTGAATTAGGTTCTTGTTAACGGGACAAGTCAGCTCCTAGTGTACATGCTATGAATTTTCTTTTCCAGGTTTCATTGATCATGTAGGGAGTTTAGTCCTCTACTGTAGCTTGTGAAGTTAAATACCTAATGTTAAATGGTGTGAATAACTTTGTGTATGTACAAAGTAATTATTATAAATCCTACAGTTTAAATTATTTATGTGCATAAGAAAATATTCAACTATGTTTTGATTTTTTTTTTATGTCATAGTTTCCAGATACCATTTGCCTTTCCTAATAAACACTGGCGAGTCAGTATTTGTTTTTTCCATTTTCCTGGAGTAAAGATGAGTGAGTGGAGTAAAATGAGTAAAGATGTCTTTTGCAAAAACTGTGCATTATTTTGTAGTAATGCGAATAATAATATAAGAATGAAAAAAGAGAATACATGACTCTAAAAACTCAAGTATAAATTAGTCTTATGTAAATACTTATATCTTTGTGGCACTAATCTTTTGTTTTCATTTTATAACTGTAAAAACAACATTCAAAAAACAATTCTCTCCTCTAATGTGAATATAAAATTGTTAAGGAGGCAGCTCCAAGACTGGAAAGCAACCACAAAATAGAGGCATATTCTTGAAAAGGAAAGCTTTTTGAATATGCTGTATTTTAGTTTTTTCTTCCTTAGGGTTATTTACTTATGGTTTTGATATTGATGTATATTTCTGCCTTTGAAATCTGATTATTTAAGAATTGTGATGAGTATGATTCCTGAAGTATTGAGGCTGAAATTGAATTGCAGTAAAAAAAAAAAAAAAAAAGAAAAAGAAAGTGTTTCTTCAGTAAGTTATGTCTGGTATCTACATAGTGTTCACCACCTGCCTGAATTAACTTTGCTTTAATAGTATCTTTCTTTTTGATGCTTCCGTGTTGCTAACTTTTTTTTAATATCTACTTTATTATGTAAAAATAGTATAAAATTTATGTCATAAGAAAACCTAAAATAATCCTTCTGTTTAAATAAAGGTAGGGGAAATGCTTATCTACATTGAAGAGGAATGAAGAACATTTTATCTTCTGAGGAACCTCCCTCAGTTTGAACATACCTAGATGCTACCACAGCATCTTTCCAAGATAAAATATTGTCATAGGCATTTTCATGGAGTTCCATGATACGAAAATATGTTTCCATGGCTGAGTGACATGTTTTCTAGATCAGCTGTTCAGGTAAAAGCCTCATCTGGGGGCAGTAAATGAGGTTCTAGGATGTCTCCACGGCTGGCAGTATCAAGCATCTTGCTAAAGGTTTAATTTGAAGACTCTCTTACCTTTATTAAGTCCAGCCTTGTGCATTAGAATCGCTGTCACCATTCAATTTTATTTTGAGGGTACCTGGTAAAATGAGGCTTCCTAATGTATCTGAAGAAGCATGTTCTATGAACAGAGAAAGCTAAGGGATAGAAACTTTGTGTTGATTACCCTGGAAATTCAAGATACATTTTCCATCTCACTGAAGTGAACTATCAAGATTTACAAGCAATACAGAAATCAGTATCCCAAGCTTTCTGCACTTCAAACTAGCTTGGACTGGATAAGGAGATTTGACATTTCATATCTCATTCTGCCTGCTATCAGAGAGTCCTCTAATGTCAGAGAACTGTGTGATTTGTACCATATGGGCTTGCAAACTGAAAGTTACTGCAATGTCTTAATGGATGTAGAACACTGCATTATCATGAGCATTCCCCAGTATTGAAGTCGTGTGGGAAGATATGATATTAGACAAATTTTGCAGCATTTCTTAGCAAAAACTTGTATTAATGTCGGTGAAATTCGGTACATTTAGTGAAGTTCATTTCTACCATTTCATGTAATACAGGATTTAAAAAAATATTTTAAAGAATTCACACGTATATGAAAAAGGTTAATTTACATCTAAGAAGACCAGTAAAGGCCTTTTCAAAATAGTGCTAAAAATGTCTTAAGCTCGTATACTGCTCGTATTTCATGGCACACATAGTGTAGAAAACACATATTGCACTGAAATATGAGCACCATGGCTATAAGAAATTAATAAAGTAAGCTCAGGAAGTCTTTATTGTGTTACATTTTATATTTTATTTTACTGTGTTGTCCTAGAATATAAATAAGCAACAAAGATGTTAATTACATGAATCTGAGGATGGGAAAGGATGATGGAGACAGGACATTATCACCTTCATCTACTCACTGGTTGATCCAGATTAAGTAGAGTTTTGTTTATCCTGTCAGCAGAAATGACCCTGTACACGCTTCAGCAGAAATTCCTAGTGGTAGTACAACCAACAGGGAAGCATCAGTTAAAGGTGATGAGGTGAATGTGAATCCATAAATGGACTTCTTGCCTGAAACTGTTAAAGCTTCCAAAGAAGTCAACCTCTCATACTCTTTTGAACCCTTGTGGTTTATTCCCCTTGTGGCAATTAAATAGATTTTAAAATAGGTTTTCCCCAATTAATGTAGTATTACTTGCCTGTCGAGTTCATTGCTGGCAGCAGAATACCAGAAGGCTTCAATAGGTTATATATTATATAATTCAATACATTATGTATTTACTTCATAACTGTATGTAGCATGTTGCCAAATCCACAGCTGGCTATCTTTTAAATGACATGTTTCACTGCAGTATTATCAGAAGGATCTTGAATTAGAAAGTTTTGCAAACTTTTAAGAAGAAGATTGGGAAAAAAGAGGACAAAATGGCTAGTTACATATCAACAAAATGCAGAAAGGCTTTTCTTCCCACTGCCACTTGGAGCCTAATGTATAACCATAATACTATAACCATATAACCATATATTCCTATAGCCATAATCCTAAGGTTATATGCCATAACTACACCAGAACTTCCTTTATATTAGTTATATTTAACACAGTTCTCTGTAGGAAGAAATCCTCTAGAACCACACAAATTTTAAAGAAGGAATATCTGAATGGTGTGTACTTTATACAACAGTAAATGGCATTACCAGTTCAATGATTAGTATGATCACAATAATTGCTAAAGCTATGAATTTAATAAAGGCCAAATCCAATAAAGAGCTTAGTAATATAGGGTTAGATACAACAATTTGTAAATTGTGGGTGACAGACTTCTGAGTGGCTTCTAAAACCCAAAATGCATTTTATACTAAGAGTCAATGGATGAAAATAGGCATAAAATAGATCATAGGCCTCCGTCCTCATAGTTGAGCGATTTACTCATTAGGTACCAAAGTCATGTTCCTTATACACATGCCTTGAAGAAGAATTCGAGGCTCCCAGAGAACTCGTTGAAATGACACCTAGCACATTCTGACAGCAAATACTTTAAGTAAAATCTCAGAAGGGATTTTCTAGATCACAATTCCCAGCACAAAACCTTAAGCTCACTCAAATCCTTTTTCTTGGATCTGGCCCTACAGTTCCATCTACTGAAATATAATAAAGAGAAATGAATGGAGACATTGGCCTCACAGCAAAGGTAGTAAAGCATAAAATACTGGTATTAACTTAAAGTCTTTTACCGAGGGCCACTTACAACAAAGCCTGGTAGATTCAGAACTATAAAAATTCTTAGTAGAGTAATGCTTCTTATCCATAAAGAGTCCAGTAATAGTGTTACAAGCTATAGTGCTTTTGATCATTATTGTAAAACACTGCAGCATCTTATTCATAAAGGCTACTGCTTGATTCACCACTCTGTAACACCAGCTTTTATGCCTCTATAACGACTCTAAGGGTTTTCCTTTTCAATTAATTTAATACTCATGGCAGGTGCCAGGTTGCAGAATCCAAGGCTCATTACTCAGTCACAGAAGTAATTTCTCAAAGTCTATAGGTTTCCCCACTGCTCAGCAGCTGACCTTGCCCTGTTTGGTCTTTATGCATTGTTGGTGTAATTCAGGCTGCCTAAGGTACAAACATGAAGCGCTGAGGAGTCAAACTGGAAAACCCATATCTGTGTCCCTGGAATGCTCTTTACATTGGCCTGTCAATTTTCTTAATACCAATAAGAATGACCACAATAATAATTTAAACATATCTTAGCAGCGGAAACCAGAACCCATGGATATATAGTTTTAAATTAAAAAAATGAACTGTCAGGCACTTACCTAATCACCTTGTATCTGATTGCATCGTGGGCCATTTTTAACAGGTAGGCAATAGAAAGTTCTCCACAAATGTATTCCACGGTCTATTAGATATGCCTTTGGATGCAAGAAATGGGGACACAGCCTAGAATTCATAGTTTCCATTTCCTAGACAGGTAGTCCCATCAGAGCCTGTCATAGAGATATTGGTTTCATCAAAAGTATTAAGCACCCAGCATCAGGTTAGGGACAACTGATGGGTTGCTAAATGAGCAGAGGGGACCAACCCCTTTCCTCTTTGCTCTGTATACCAATAGAACAGCACAGACTGAACATAGGGACTGGATCACCTTCTCCAGAATAATAGTGTCAACTGAGAAACACTATTTCTCTCCATTGACTCGGACTCTGTGTGTGTGTTTGCATGGCGGGGGGGTGCAGTTTAAGTCAGAAGACTACAGTTTTGCAGGGATAGTGACTTAGTTATGCTGCTAAGCTAGGTGAACTCATCTTTGTACCTCAAACATGATAAAAAAGAAGTAGGAGACATATAAGACCATTTTATCATTTGTTGAGCTCTAGTGACATCGAAAATACAGATGAGAATTTTTTTAGAGGTTTAAAAGCTATTTACAAAGTTAAGAAATTAATCTATTGCTTATTAGCTAGGAGCTATCTGCAGTGTATCCGATTTATCTGGATTTGCTGACCTTATGAAATACTGCCATATTTGGAAGAAAGGGGAAAAGTATTTCATATAAGCTTTTTTTTTAGTTCCTAACACTTCATTTGTATAAGTTTATATCTATGTGTGTGTGTGTGAATATATATACACATGTGAGTAATTTACAGTACTATGAAAAAGATATTTCATAACAATAATAATTTCAGTTGGAACAATGCAACTGATTTTGAAATTGTTAACTTGTATTTTTAACTGTTTGATATTTGGTCACAAGATAATCAAAATTTATCTTGGTCATTCATTTCTGAAGATCCAATATGGCTATTGGACTAAAAAATAATTTACTTTTACAGGCATAATAATCATAGAATTATAGAATGGTTTGGGTTGGAAGGCACCTTTAAAGGTCATCTGGTCCAACCCCACTGCCATAGTCAGGGACATCTTTCACTAGATCAGGTTGCTCAAAACCCCATCCAACCTGACCTTGAACATTTCCAATGATGGGACATCCACAACTTCTCTGGGCAACCTGTTCCAGTGTCTTACCACCTTCATCATAAAAAATGTCTTCCTTATGTCCAATCTAAACTTACCCTCTTTTAGTTTAAAACCATTGTCCCTTGTCCTGTCACTACAGTCCTTGGTAAAAGGATTCTCTCCATCTTTCTTATAAGCACCCTATAAATATTGAAAGGCCACAATAAGGTCTCCTTGAAGCCTTCTCTTCTCCAGGCTGAACAACCCCAACTCTCTCAGCCTTTCTTCATAGGAGAGGTGTTCCAGCCCTCTGATCTTTTTTGTGGCCCTCCTCTGGACCCACTGTAACAGATCCATGTCTGTCTTCTGCTGGGGGCCCCAGAGCTGGACGCAGTACTCCAGGTGGGGTCTCACAAGAGCGGAGTAGAGCGGGAGAATCACCTCCCTCGACCTGCTGGCCATGCCTCTTTTTATGCAGCCCAGGATACGGTTGGCTTTCTAGGCTTCAAGTGCACATTGCCGGTTCATGTCCAATTTTTCATCCACCGGTATCCCCAAGTCCTTCTCCACAAGGCTGCTCTCAATTCATTCATCCCCCAGTCTGTATTGATACTGGGGATTACCCTGACCCAGGTGCAGGACTTGGCCTTGTTGAACTTCATGAGGTTCACATATGCCCACTCCTCAAGCCTGTCAAGGTCCCTCTGAACGGCATCCCTTCCCTCTAGCGAATCAACTGCACCACTCAGCTTGGTGTCATCTGCAAACTTGCTGAGGATACACTCAAATCTCACTGTCTATGTCGCTGATGAAATATTAAATAGTATTGTTCCTAGTTTGGACCCTTGAGGGACACCACTTGTTCCTGGTTTCCACTGGACTTTGAGCCATTGACTATAACTCTTTGGACGCAGCCATCCAGCCAGTTCCTTATTCATCTATCAGTCCATCCATCAAACCCATATCTCTCCAATTTAGTGGCAAAGATGTTGTGGGGGACCATATCAAAGGCCTTACAGAAGTCTAGGTAGATGACGTCTGACTCTTCCCTTATCCACTGATGTGGTCACTCCATTGTAGAAGGCTACTAGATTAGTCAGGCATTCTTTTACACTCTCTCCCCTGCCCTCCTTCCCTGTCCCTCCTGAACAGTTTATAGCCATCGATTGCAGTGCTCCAGTCATGTGATTTGTCCCACCACATTTCAGCGATAGCAATTAGATTGTAGCTTTCTAGCTGCACAATGGGTTCCAGCTCCTCCTGTTTGTTACCCATACTGCATGCATTGGTGTAGAGGCACTTCAGCTGGGCTATTGACCATGTCACCTTTTTAAAGGAACACGCCCTAATTCTTTTGAGGCACTTCACAGGTGTTTCCCTGTTGGATCCTCATACATCAGCAGCCCCTGGCTGTTCTCTGTTGCTCAAAACTCCATCCCCTTCCCCTGCTAAGTCTAGTTTAAAGCTCTCTGTATAAGTCTGGCCAGCTTGTTGGCGAAGACCCTTTTGCCCGACTTGGTCAGGTGAATCCCATCAGTTCCCAACAGACCAGCTTCTCAAAGGTAGACCCATGATGGTAGAAGCCAAAACCTTGAGTACGGCACCAGCCACACAGCCAGGCAGTCACCTGTACAGTTTGTCTTTTCCTTCCTAAGGCCCTTCCTCTAGGAGGGTAGAGAAGAACACCACCTGTGCTCCAGATCCTTTTAACATTGCTCCGAGGGACATATAGTCTCTTTTGATGGTTCTAAGTTGCCTCATCACAGAATCATTGGACCCTACATGGAATAGTAGGAGTGGATGATAATCCACAGGGTTCACCAGACTTGTCAGCCTCTCACTGACATCCTGAAAGCAAGCTCCAGGTAGGCAGCAAATTTCTCAAGAGAAATTGCCTGGATGGCAAATGGGTGCTTCAGTGCCTCTCAGTAAGGGACCTCCAATTACTAATACTTCACATGTTTTTCTGGTAGCACTGGTTCTAATGCAGTTGGGTGGTTGGATCAACTTTGCATAGTTAGTTTCTCCTGGATCCTCTCCATTACTCACATGTTCTTCATTCTCCATCCCCAGAGCGTCATATCTGTTACGTAGGGGCACTTTAGGAGAAGGAAGGGGGAAAGTTCTTCCTTCTGACCCAGAGACAAGGGTCCAGTCTCCTTCATCTTGTGGGTTACTTGTTTCAGTCAGCTTGAGGTTGAATTCAGGCTTAGTTTCCCCTTGCACAGCCTTAAGGCAGGGCTGTCGCTCAGCCTGGGACAGTGTGCAATACCGTGTATCAATCTCCCACTCACATTCCCACATACCGTGCTGCCTGTTGAGCTCCTCTTGTAACACAGCTACTTGTTTGAGGGGTTCTTCTAGCTGGGCACACTAGCAGCTATGACATCCACGGCTGCCTTCAGATGCTAGGGGGACTTCCAGGTGCTGGAACTCCATGCAACCTGAGGTCTGGACAGCTATTTCATAATAATCATGTCTGCCTAGATGAACATACAAAAAACAATTTCCAAATATTTATATAATGAAGAATGGACAGTATGTATGTAAATGTGACTCAACTATCAGTAATGTAGTCTAACTGCATTATGTACTAAACCAGCTTTTGATAACTAGCATCTTCTGTGCATGCAAGCAGAATATTTTCAGTTTTTGAACTAGATATATTCAGTAACTAGTTTATTTAAACTTAAAAAACAAACAAACAAACAAACAAACAAAAAATTTGTATTGAGAAAGCAAGAAGGCTTTTCCAGTGTATTAAAAAACCCTATATGTGAGAAATCAAGATTTATTAGTTTTAAGTATCTTCAAGGACGCAATGACCAGAAACAATCACTTCAGCATAGTAACTAAAGATAATAGTCTCTTTGTTTAATAACTTAGTTATTTTTAAATGCATGTAGGTATTGTTTATCCTAAAATGCAATTAAAAAAATAGAAAATTATAGAAAACAATGACTCAGTCTTTCTTTAGAAGAATTGCTAAATAGTAAAAAGAAAAAAAAAGTTGAGTCCTTTTAAAATCAAGTTTTTCAGCTTGCTGATTTAAATAATGATTAAAATTGTTCATTTAAATCAGTGAATTTAAATCAAATTAATCTGTCCTACTTTAAAGTAATTATAAGATGAAAGATTCTTTGTAACAATGACATTAAACAGTATTAGTTAAAAGGCTAGTTGTTCTATGACCCTCTTCCCAAACTGTTTACCAAAAAGTCTTCTATACAGAAATTATGTAGGTTTATATGAAAGAAGGCTTTTGTTATGTTTAGTTATTCCCTGAGGAGCTGTTTATTCATATATTATATTAGAAGCTGATTTTTTTTTTATAAACTTCATTTGGCTTTTATCAGCATTATATTCTTATTGTTGTCTTTTAACCTACATCTTAAACCAAACATCAGGAGACCTATCATCTCAGCAATGCACTCAGCAAAAGTTAAAGACCTTAAGAAGAACTTAGGAGTTTTAACAATGCAAAGTAATCAAGTAATGAATTGCTCATTTAATTAGATTTTTCCTAATTCAAGTAAAATTAATTACTGCAATGCTATATCTTCTTCCTACAGTGTAGGGGGTGTGTGAACTTATAGCCAAGAGAATTGCCTGGTCAGAGCTTGAAACACTTAGATCCTTCACCGTTCACGTGTGAGTGCAATTTTATGTAAAAAACTTCTTCTAACTTAAGGGAATTCAGAGATAAGAGAAGCAGTGGGTCCAGAACTAGAATAAGTGTTTCCTGGGGAGACAGAGAAACTAAGAGGGGAAGGGATGCACTGAGAAGACATTTTACCCCATCTCTGGGGACCATAGCTTACATAGTAATGACTGATTACTAAAGCTTTGAAGAGATGTGACTAGTTTCAGAAATTATATAGAGGGCCTGTAGGTTTCATATAGCTTAGGTAACACAGTTTGCTTGGAATTATAGAGTAAGTTAAGGACTTAAATTAAATTTATGAATGAAAACTGAGCCAAAATTGTAAGATGCCCAAGAATTGGGGTCTAATGTAAAAATCTAGTGATTGTCTTATTGGAAAGAGAAATACAACATCAGATCAAGGGTTACAGGCTTTTTTTTTCAAGTGTTTTTGTCTAGAGTAACTTATTTGAAACAGCAGTTAGACATATAAGTAATGATTTTGTTTGTTTTCATGTTTGCCACGAAAAGGGCACCAGGCTAGAAATGCACCGGGAGTACAGCAAGTTGCAGGTCCTGCCACAAACACACACAGTTTCCCATTGCATCCTTCCCATTACCTTTGAACTTCATAATAACTTCTGTGAGAAAGATCATACGTATAATCTTCATCTTTTGACATGGACTTTTATTACAGAGAGAAAATGGAAATACTAGCTCTGGCTCAGGTCACTATAATAGAATAAGAAAGACCCAAATCCAGTTTATACTTCCAGAGGGAAGAAGAGAATATTTAATGAGAGTCTGTTCCCATTAGAGTTATTAAACTTATGAGAGTCTAGTTTGCAAAGACTTTTCTCTTTCTCACCTTCAGATCAGAAGCCCAAACTGACTCTTAACCGCCATGAAAGAGAAGGGAAAAATAAAGCAAAACAAAACATCAGACTGTTCCTGTTCTTCCCTCTACTTTCCCATACTTTGAACCATAGTTCAGCTGACAGTTCTAAGACGACTGCCATTCCTTATGAAATGACTGATGAAAGTGTAGGAAATTATTTTACACTATTACCAAGTAGCATTTTTTGTAATTTCTATGAGCATGACCCAGAATGAAAATCAATTCCAGATCTTACCCTTTGACTTGTCCTTTAAGATCTCACCAAAATTCTGCCCATGAAGGTGGCATTAATTGGAAAAAGAAATCAATTTCTCAGCCTAGACTACTTTTCTGTGAAGACCATTATGGAACTCTCTATAGAAAACAAAGAGTTGGATTGCTTCATCTGTCTGCATAGTAGTTGGTCAAATACCCAAGTCGAACAAGACTTAAAAGATCAAATTTCTGAGCTAACATAAATAATTGATTCTCTAAACAATTACTTTTACTAAAAAAAAAAAAAAAAGGGAAAAGAAAATGCTTTTCTTGATTTAATACTAAGTAACATATAGCTGTTGTCTTTGAACTCTATTTAATTTAAGGAATAAGAGAACAGCATGAGCAACAGTATGTCTACATTCAACATTTCAGGAAAGGGACTCTACCTAAATTTAAACAGTACACTTTAGGAAAGGGTTACAAAACATGAAGAAGCTTATCAAGAATGCCCTGACATCAAAGGAGAAGAAATTCATATCTGTGAAGTCTATTTAAAAACTGTACCATGCAGTCATAGGCATGTGTTTTCTTTTATATAAAATAGACATGGGAGGGTCAAGAAAAGCATAATAAAGTTGCGTAGGATATCTATCAGTTCACTGAAGCAGAAGGCAGTAATTGGAATGGAAGAGGGCATTATACATCAGGTGAACCATTTTTCTTTGTATCGTATTTTCTTTTTACCGTAATGTTACTTACGTATCCACCTTGTACAAATATATTTCAGGTGTTAAAGAGTCAATACAAGAAAAGATCAGTGTGTCAAAACAGGCTATATTTGAACAAAACTGTACATTGATAAGCAAGTATTCACTGAGAGCAAAGGCTATAATATCAGAAGAAGTAAGAATAAAGTCATCAAACTGATAACAAAATTATACAATTCATTTAACACATAGTTTTAGAAATGTAATCTAAAGTGATATAAGGAACTCTTAAAATAATTGAGAGGTATCCCATGACATGGTTGAGCCAATTTAAATATATGAAAGTCATACTAATTTAGCTGAACTGATTCAACTTTTGTGTGGCCAAAATCAGTTCCATGGATTAGGAAAATATTAATGTTGTTCTAGTTTTAAAATACACTAGGATGATAAAAGGAATGAAAATCAGCCTGCTTTTCTTTCGTGTCTGGAAAATTGTCTGGGATTTTCAGTAAAAGAGGAAATGCAAAAGTTAAATACAAAGAAAACAAAACCTGTTTCTTGACTCTGTGAGAGACTTTAATTCAAGAAAAATGAATTAATATAATTCCAAGGGAAAGGGAAATGGGAAAGGAGAAAGGGAAAAGAGAAAAAAAGAGACTACGTCATAACTGATATGTTAAAAAAATGGTAGTTTAAGGTTATTCCAGACTGAATAGTTTCAGAGAGACTTAAAGGCAGGTCGTTAGCAACTGAAGTTTGCTGGAGTTCATCAGGAATTGCCTAGTATAGTGCTCACTAATGGAAACGTGTTTTTCCCAAAACATTTCAAGAATATCCTTGGGAGCACCTCTACTGAAGACAATTAAACTACCACAGTGACGTACTGGTGTAAGAGAGATGAGACCTAAAAGTTGCAAACTCTAAGAACAAGGTGAAGGTACCATAATCACTACATTTATGAGTCCTATACTGTAACAAAAATATCAAGAAATCCGTTGAGTAGAGAGCACTGTGTTCATCACTTTACACTATTGATTGCAAGTAATTTAAAACATGTTGGTTTAAAGAATTATGAGCTTTTTTGGTAACAGAAGTTCAAACATCTGCCAGATTAAAAGACTCACCCAGAAAATAAAAGTGAACTTAATGCAAACCGTATGTCTGAATCGGGAGAGAACACATTGATGAGCACGGGAGAAGAGAGTTTCTGATAAAGGGAGGGGGGGAAGTAATATTCATTAGTTTTGAGAGTCAAAATAAAGCACAGTTAAACCAGCCTCAGGTGGGATTTCTAAAAGTTTTTGCAGCTTTCAGAAATTAAAAAGTTTGTGCAACTGTAGATGTCCTTTCTTGATTCTTAATTCCACCTTCCCTGTGAATGTGCAAGAGTTCCATTCAGCTGGTCTTTACCAAAGGGATTCAGCTTATTTCTTTTTTTAAACATTTACTTTCAGGGGCTGCAGAAATGGAGTATGTGGTGTGTAATTTTGGAAGTTAGAGGAGTTTAATTGTATGAATTCATTGCAATTGAACATAAATTCCTGAAATCAAGCACATTATTAATATGCAGAAAATGCAGGAATGAATCAAAAATAATATGTGCAGAAATAAAAATGGCAGAAAAGAGCTGAAGAGAATGATTTATTTTAGGTCACTTTTAAAGTCATTTGTCATCCACACATTAAGCAGGCATTTTTTAAAATAGTAACCTCTTCTCATGTATTTAATAAATTTCAGCTATGGGAAAGGGTTCTACTCCAAGGGTTCCATCAATATGAGTAAAATGACAAAGTAAAGATTGAATGGGAAAGCATAAAAACAAGAAAGATTGAGAGAAAGTATTTATCTAGGAGGAATATATCTGAAAGGGACTCTGTATAAACTATATCAGTGAGAGATTCACACCCTTTAGTGAAAATACAGCAAAGTATTTTGTCCTGATCAACATTGCTCTTATCATGTCATTCCCAGAGTTTAGATGATATAATACCTTCCACTTAGATGATGGCACAGAACAATAGCTAAATCAGAAATAAAATAAAAATGTCCATTGCACCACCACAACCATCTATATATTTATCTTAGCCTATATATATAAAAAATATATATAATACATATAGATAATTCATATGTCCATTATGTTTAAATCTCTGACCTCAAAGGAAAGTAGAGATCAGTTTATTTACTGGATATACCATCCTACTGTTTGCATAAATGAGAAAATAATGCTTTGCTTGGGTTTTTTTGACATACACATAAAATACTTTGTAAAGATCAAACCCAAAAACATATTTGCTTTCCAATACACACTATATTTCTTTTTTTACTCATTCTCTTCTAATCCTTTCACCAGATTTCTCTTATTAAAATATGACGATGCTTCAAAGCTACAAAGCTTCTGAGTTCTTTCACTGACTGATGGTAAAATAACATAGTCCTGGATCTGTTCCACTTACTTACATGGAATAGTAATCTATTCAGGCAGTAATTTCGATGATAACAATGTACTAGTCAGTGAACAAGTTTTATTCCTTTGTAGAAGCCTAGCGTAGACTCAGGTGCTCATGAAACCTTTTCTCACTTTCAGAATAAAACAGACATATCATTCTTACGTGAACCTTTTCTTGATCTCTGAAAAATGGGTATTTCTCACACAAAGTACAAATCTGAGCAAGCAAGACCCTTGAACTGTAAACACTGATTTAATTGTCTTTCCTATATACAGTAGCACTCAACATCTTGAGAAAGCYGAGTCTGAAGTGGGAGTAGCTGCCCTATGCACCTGCCCCTGCTCATATACTTCTTTATTCTTAGCTGTACCTTGGCTTATGGCTTTGTAATTCATGAAACCCCCTGAACTCTGAAACATCTTCCTTATTTTGAGGAAGCAAATGGAAACTTTCTGTGCTTATTTTATTTTTAATATTTGTTTTGCAGTTATCATTCTCCTTCTTACTTATGCACAGGATGTGAGTCTCTAGTGTGGGGCCTATGAAGATCCTGTGCATATCCATTATTCCTTAGTAACATTTTAATGGGAATTGTGCTTGCATCTAAATAAAAATGAAAATCCATATTCAGGTGTTTAAACTTGCTTTTTAAGTTAGTTCCAAATGCAGAAGATAAACCTTAATGTGGTAAATTAGAACACCCAGGGATATAGACCCAAACTTCACATTATGTATCTGATCTTATAGGCTTACCAAGTTCAACTAAAGCATGCTATTTTATGACAAGTGTCTTGATATTTAGTCTCTTCAAGCATAAACTACAAATTTTGCTCTTAAGAAAAGCCTAAAAACATAGTTTATTTCAAAATGTTTTAGAAAAAATGCCTCAAAAGTATTTTTTAATATGTCAGTTTCCAAGGGAACCTCTTTGGGGTAGTAGTACCATTGTATAAATGTAATACTGGAAATTGAGCTAATAGAAGTATAGTGTGCYTGTGATGTTAACTCAAGATAGCTAAAATGTGAGAGTAAGAGGGACCTGCATCAATGATGTTCAACCTGTGAGCTTTGGGTGCTTTTGACCCTCAAAACATCAAGTTCTGGCTCTCATGAGAGAGGATGTCAAGGAAAAAATTTGTGTACAGTTACGAGGTGAAAGTGTCCCATGAGCCTCCCCTTGGGATTTTTATACTAAAGTGTTTGGATCATGCTTACTGTTGAGGGGAGGCATTAAGGGTGGAGATTAGCCAGGAGCTGCTTAGCAGACTCTATTAGCAGACTCCATCATTTCTGACATTGACCAGAAAGGATGTGAGCAGATGCTGTCCTTTCCTTGGTAGCACTGACTCCCTGGTTTCTCTTTTGGTGGAGGGGAAAGAAATACAGGAAGTTACCTTACCTTTCCCTGAGCCACAGAAGCAGCTAGCAGAGGCAGGGTTTTTTAACAGCTAAGAAAAGGAAGATACATTAATAAGCAAAAGTGTTGACCCTTTTTCTCTTGTTTATTGCTGTTATTTGGTGAGCTGTGTGGTTTGGTTGAGTTTTTATCTGACTCAGCTGAGACATTTCAGATCAAAACTGTGAGCTATGCTATTTCACATCAGTTAGCAATAGTTTCCAGCTAATGACAGCTGAAGGGTTAGTTCTCATCAACCCACACAATTTTCCCATTACGCAGCAGGCTCTTCCTGTCATCCGATGTGGGGCTGTACAGAAGGGAAAGAGAGAGGAGGTAGAAAAACCCTTTTCCCGATGCATATACCTTCAGGGGAATCATGCATTTTTAAGGAACTCTTCAACAGTGCCTTATAGAATATGGAAAATGAGCAGACCAAAATAAATAAAAAAACCCTTTTCCTAGGTCTTGATTATATGTTGTTCATGATGAAAAGCTGGCCAGCATTATGAACAAAGTCAAAAATAGTACTTCTGTGGGTAAGGAGAAATTTTCAGACAGAGCACAAGGCCAAAAAGGTGATTAAACTTTCCACTTGTGTCCAAGCTCCAGAAACTGCACAGGTTGTTCCCCAGAAATAAACAGAAATTAGTGAAGCTCCATTATTCATCCAGTGGCCTACTAAGAAATATTTGCCTATATTTGCAATCCTTGCTCTGGTAAGACTTCTATATTTCAGTTAAGTCCTGAGACTAAAAGTAAAATAAATTCGTAGTGGAAGAATTGTTGTCCTCTAAGATAAAAATGTAAGATAATGGGAGCTGACAGTGGATTATAATGCATGCAGATAGAAAATGAGACACATCTTCCCCCTTTAATAGCAAAACTTTCCAAACCATCATCAAACCTTTTTTCTCTTTCTTTTTTTGTCATACAGCAGTTCAGGGTATTATTGTTTAACAACTTGTAATTTACACAACAAAACAAATGTTAGCAGCCATGTCAGTATCCCATATCTGATAATCAAATGTTTTCGCATCAAGTGAGATTATACAGCTGTGTGATTTGAATAATTAAATATATTTATTTAAATAAACATAAAGTAGATTTGGGGGGATGAAAAGGACAGCTGTAATGTCAGTGTATCAAAACAAAATGAGATCATTACCACCATATACTGTAGGAATAGAGGAGGATGAAAACCAACAGTTCAGCCATAATGATTTCATTAGGATATATATGTGGAGAGATGAAAGGAAAAGATCACTAACAGATTGCTAGTGAAACAGAAAGAGTGTGAAAGCAGCTGAATGTGGTAATACTTAAAGAAATGAAAGTAGAAATGCTTCAGAAAATAAATATAAACTAAATCTTTTTCTCTGTTTAAGGCAGGGCACAAGCAAAAGATAAAATACACATTTTGTCAAGTCACCTCGGAGTCATTGATCTCTTTTGAGCATTGAGCCTAATGAGGCAAGTAGGAGAAAATTGTAATGGGTCTTGCAAGTGCGTATTGTTGGGCTTGGATTATTGTGTAGAATTGTCTTTCAAATAATGGCAGGATTCTATTACAAATAAGATTATGAATATTATTTCATAATCAAGAATTCCTGAGCTGCTTTAACTATAAATAAATATGCATTATGTCAACTCCACAAACACACACACCTTTTATAAAGTAGCTACATATTATTGTTTATGAATATCAACTCAGATGAGTCATTTGGGGGGGGCCATGTTTTATATAGACAATAAAATGGAACTGGAGACTTTTCCATCTTCTAAATAACTGCTTGTTATTTAATTCGGTGTTCTGCAGATCTATATGAGATCTATTTCAGCATTGGCTAAAATATCTTCATAAGGATTTATAATTTTATATCATACATCTTTACAAGGCATTTGGAAATCATCAGTAATAGGACTCTCAACGTGTAAAGTGAAGAAGTCTATATATTATAATTATAAACGAGAAACACTGTGATTTTTGCACACATTCATGAACAAAAGTGTTAGATTATATAAACTAAGCAGTGATGTTCTTTATATATTCAATGGTGTAATTAACATGTCTCTTAAAAAGCAAACCAGAAAGCACATTACTGAGTGGGAAGTCACCTAGAAAATAGCCAATAGGAAGTGCTAAGTGCAGGGATGTTTCTGAGCTGTCCCTGCTTTCTGGAGATTATGCTACTTTTCCCACTAGAGACTGTGTTTTCCTTAAACAGGTGTCTAACTGAGCAGTATTTACTATCTCTAACCATGCTTTTAAATAAAAGAGGACAGGAATCAATCACCKATCTACAGGCTGAGTGTCAATGTCTGGCTTGCATCCTTGACATTGCTTATAGCTAGTTTCTGTACCAGTTTCTTTTTGAGAAGAGCCATCAAAAAAAAAAAAAAAAAAAAAAAAAAACCAAAACAGTGAATTTTAAAACAATAACTAAATAAACACTTAAGAACCAGTTACAGCTGTGCACATCCATGTCCCTCTTCATTAGAACTTTGAATGTACCTGTTGGTTATTTGGAGATCAAGCAGGGCCAGAGCCCAGACTCAAAAACTGTCACAAAATCATTCATGCTTTTTGGCTTCAAGTATGCTTCCTGGAATGTTTTTACCCAAACCAGTGCCCAGTTACAATCCAGGATGTAATATGGGTTAGCACGGTTTCTGGCAGAAATTATGGACAGGATCATTGTTTTGGGAAGGGAGAGAATTGAACACAACATGAACACAAAATATGTAGTACTACTCTAGAGCACAAGCATTCAAACACCTTTCATGTCCTGTGCCAGGGTTCAAAACTCAGTGTGTACAAATAATGCAGTTTTCTATATAAACCAAGTATTGCTAGTAAAAGTTTCCTTTTGTGTAGTCCCAGGCCTTATTCTTTTCAGGACATATTAACTGGGATTAATAGTTACAGCGTGATAATATCTCAGGGAACTTTTTAAGGCTTTTGTGCATATGTAACTGTAGCTGCATGAATATTCATGTCCAGGATGCTATGGTGCATGATGCTGTATGAACACTGCTAACAATCTCAGTTCCCTTGATATTTCAGTAGCCTATTGTTTCATTTTCTTCAGTTATACTTCTCAAACTATTGCTCAGTGCCAATCAAAATTCTTTGGGAACCTTCAGCATTAACCTTGACAGACCTTTCTTTGGAAGTAGAAAATTAGAAGGTTGGTGTTTATCAGACTTACCTCATACCCACAAGACCTAGAATATTTGATTTTTTTTAAGCAATAAAATGCGAATGCAGATAGTCATGCCACTGGGTGTATGCAGACTCTCCAGACTGCTTCTTTTGCACATCTTGTTTGTTCCTTTTTTTCCACCTACATTTTCCCTGGCCACTTTGTCATTATGTCAATTACTAACTTACAGAGTGATGTGTGTGACATAAATCTAGAACTATGTGCACTTCATTGGCTCTATTATTTTAATGTCAAAATACAGGTACAAGAAAATCAGCAGCATGAAAGTTGGATTTTCATCCCCCCATAACTGAAAGGGAAAAAGTCAGAAGCACCTGCAAAAATTTCTTATCTTTTCAGATTATTTTTCCTCATATTTATGGGGAATTTCATTCAATAACAAAGAAAACGTCTATGCATATTTCTCGTGTGACTTTATAGTGCCTGTAATTCCTTTATAATTTTACAGTTGATTAAGAAGGAAACAGACACAACAGACTTCCTGTTGAAGCTTTTTATTACATTAATTGTGCTGCTTTGTCTGATTGCTCAGAACTTCTGCCTTACATACATACTTTCTATTAAAAGTAACTGGCTTTAGATTGCTATTATTACTGAGATAAAATCTACACTGATTAGGTGACAATGTGCAGCTACATTTATTGGTGCGTGTAAAAAAGCCGATAGTTCTGTAATTCAGTGGCTACTGAAATCTACCAGCCTCAGTGATCGGTGGATTGGGCTCTTCAAGAGATGTGACCCAAAGTGATTTTAATATGTTGGTAAAACGAAGATTTTAATTTCCTTCTATCCAATACAGAGTGTCCTTTCAATCTGGCAGGGCTTTTGGGACTCAGGGTGTATAAAATTAAGAGAATTCTAATTTTCTTCACATAGCTAAGTTGTCAAAGGAGCAAAACAACAGTGTTCTGGTATTGTCTACTTAACAAGGGCAACAAAACAAATGAAGATGAGGGCATGTGCTTCAGTACATAGTAGCAACTTGAATAACAGCATACATAGAACAGGGAGCCTGTATTTTGGCCAATAGTAGATGTCAAGACTTGGGCACCATGCCTGAAATGCTGTTATTAGATTGGGAAAACAGAGATTTACTGACCATGTTACGATCCTGTCTTCATTTTGCTACATGAACATATATTATACAGTGATGTGAAAAGGCTCTGATAAGGTTTGAAGTACTCTAAATTATCAGAGATAAACATAACTATGCAAATTGGAGATCTGGCCACAAGTGGCAGGACCCTAAGGAGGCCAATAATGGCCCATGAAGTGTTTGAGCTCAGAATCCAACTGATCAAGGAACATTTATATAACTCACAAACCAAGAACTATATATGCATGGATGTTAGAATTTCAGTTTTACCGTGTTAATAACCAGTGGGCAATATCTCTTTCAGCAGGGAATATAGAAATCAAGGGTAGTGTCTGGAGCTGGAAAGACTGGATTAAAATGAAGAGTTAAGAAATATTCTGGTGAAAGACAGTAAGGCATACTGTTGTGTTGGAAAAGCTAGCATTTGTCTATAGTAGGAAGCATCCATGTGTTACTATTGTAAGTTAGGATGTTAAGAATAAAACCTGGGCATGACTACCACTTTGCTCTTTCTGAGTAAGAAGAAAGTCTCCTGCAACACCTCCTGACTCATGGACATTTGCCAAATCTTACTGCTTTGGGGTCAAGGCWTACTCCCAGCTGTTTTACATAAACAAACAGCAGTAGTAACTGAGACTGTTGTTCGTTCTTAGAAGAAGAATCCAATAGCCCATGTTCAGATTTTCTGCACTGGATTACTGTAATATGCTTCACTATCAGCTCCGAATCCATTTGGAAGATGTTGTTCTGAGGGGGGAGAAAAAAAGTGAGTTCAATAATATTTTAGATAATATTTTTAAGGGAATATAAAGAAACTAGTTTACAATTTCACTGGCTGTCTCCTCTTTCCAGGAGGATGCAAGGGTACTGCTCCTGACTTCTAAGGCTCCAAATGGCTTAGAGCAAGGCACTCAGGAGAGGTTCTTTTCCAATTCTTCTACTAATCAGGAAAGAATTCCAAATCCCATGTCAGGAGCAAAGAGAATTTTCCATAATGTTCCTGTAGCTTTTTCCCTTCTTGTTCAAGAATAATCTAAATGTCTTGCCCTTCTCAGATTTTTACAAAGCCAGTCATATTGAACAGATGCATGCAGAGAGTTGAGGTTTGCTGAGGAAGAGGCTTCTTTTGGGGACCTGGAAGGGCTGGCAGTTTTCATTGCCAAGAGATGTTTGCTGATTGGTTGTTATATTTTGGCTAAAATTTGTTGCTGGTTTTGCTCTATGCTTAAGTATTATATTTTTTTATTAATTGGTGGCAGGATGCCTGGTATCTCATGTAGATTTTGAAGGACCATTTCTGCACTGTAGATATAGAAATAATACCTGCTAATTCACACTATGCAATGCTCTGAGAGAATGCTTGTATCAGACTGAAGGGTAGAGGATTCACACATGTGAACTGCAACTAAGAGAGATCATTAAATTAAAGACTCCCTTGGCCCTGATATAACATTCCAAGTCACTTCCATGCTGTTCCCATGTTATAATTCTTAGGTATATTAATTGTGAGGGAGGTGCTCCCTGTAGGCTATTGAAACTTCAAATTTAGGACCTTAGTCAGGCAAATGTCCTATAGATCTTCAAGGGAATTTTCCCAAGTAGTTTTCTAACAAAGGTTCTCCCACATATATGCAACAAATGCAGAAATATTTCTATATTATAATATGTGTATTGTGAGATGAGATATCTGATCTCTCAGTATATCAATGCAATTCTGCTCACAATACACATGGCAATATCCAATTTTATTTTATTAGTCAATGGATGATTTTCATTGACATCTGGAGATTAGGGCTTGTTCCTGAAAGTAGGAATTGTTCTTATGACCTTATACTTTGAGTCTAATCACACACCAAGGCAAAGCCAAGCCTTTACTGAAAGGTCTGTTGATTATGAATACACTTGATATTTTCATTATTTTACTAACACCTCAAACAATTACAATAGGAGGCAAAGATGAAACTCTAACCATCAGTCTTTCCAATTTCATTAAATACAAATAG
Organism: Phoebastria nigripes; assembly: GCA_035582835.1. Taxonomy (NCBI): domain Eukaryota; kingdom Metazoa; phylum Chordata; class Aves; order Procellariiformes; family Diomedeidae; genus Phoebastria; species Phoebastria nigripes. Next base: position 432,307 of record JAYKAV010001499.1, on the reverse strand, counting down.
AATAAAACCTGAAAGAGTTTATGGAGTCAGTAAACATGCTACACATAATAAAGGAAAAATAGGGGAAAAAAAAAAGATGGAAAGAATAGAAAATAATATTGCAAGGATGTAAGAGTCGCCATCTCAATCAGATTAGGCCAGTATTCTTCTACTGATGCTTGCCAGCCTCTGACACTTCAGAGATGTTTTCTGGTTTGACCTTCAATATGTAGAGGCCAATTCAAGTCACAGACCTTTAATTTTTTTTCCCATTTTTTTTTTATTTTTTCTAGCCCTTAACTCTGTCATTAATTCTGGATATTTCTACTATCCACAACAACTCTGTAGCTTGCTAAAATCTTGATTCTTAACTCTGTGGGATACTGGACAATTTATACAGGAATTTACAGACATGTCAAAAGGGTACTCTAATTTCAAATCCCAGAAGAATGAGTATGGAAAGGTGGAGATAGATCACAAGCTCTGTATCCTGTTTCTTTCTTCTTTTTCTTTTCTTGATGAGTATTTTCTACAATTGTGGGTATAGAGAAATGTCCACAGAAAGAAAACAATTTCTAGTGAAATACAACAGGGATGCCTAGGCCCACATATCAATGGGTTATTGAGATAGGCATAGCATCAGACTTTGTTTTCCTTTCCATCCCCTTATTCCGCCCCCCCAAAAAAAAGTTTATCGAGAAAAAAATATAGTGGGTTATTCTGGAGTCACATATACAAACACTGCTGTGATGTAATTACGAAAACTTACTTATTTTAAAATTACCTGGGTAACAGAGTGGATATACCCATGCACAAGGAAGCTCAAAACCATACATGCAAAAGTATTYTACATTGAATTATTTCCTAAAAATAATACATTGATTATAATTTATTGTGAAGTACCTTCTAAGTACTTATTTTTTTTACTAGAAATGCTCCTTAGAAATGTGTGATTTGTTATAAAATTAGTGAAGTAAAAGGTCAGAATGGCACACACACACGTGTATATATCCATATACACACACATATATATGTGTGAGAGAGAGAGAGATATCAATCGTATTTTTTCTGTCTCTGAATTTCAGACATTTTGTCTTCTGCAGACTGCAAGGTTTTTTGATAATGTTCCTTTTTTGCTTTGTTTCTTAAAAATATATCTAAGGATTTTTTTACTAGGGGCTTTAACAATTAAATTCTGAAAAAAATATTTGTATAAAAGTTTTCTGATCTTTTCATCACACTCTTTTTTCACTGCTTCTCTCTATGTGATTTGGTGATGTAAAAATATAATGACCTTACAGTCTAAGTGACTTTTCTGAGCAGTGAAACTAGTGATTTCATGGGATGACTAAGTTCAAGATTCTATCTCCTTGAAATTTGTTTCCAGGATGTTAACTGCAAAGCAAGTTATATATAGCAGTAAATGCATGCTTAATTTGTGCAGAAATCATGGTGTGATGAATACAATTAAGAGCCTCGGAGGGAATAATTATATTACTGCATAAAGCTGGTGGATCTCAAATTGCTTGGTGCCTGGACTTTAAATTGGCCTGCGTTCCTGTTGTGAAAGTCATTCATAGTAGTAACAAAACTGCAGTCAGAAATGGGGTAATTTCAAAGTCATATAAGTATATTTACTTGTTTGCTGCGAACGACAGAGCCTAGAAAATGGAAGCAGCATTTAGAAGTAAATGAACAAAAAGTTAATTTCATTAAAAATATGTGCAATCAATTATGAAAATAAAATATAATAAACAGTGTACATCAAAGCATTGTTTCATGCAACAACAAATCTTATAGAAATTATAAAATCTTAATGATTGCATTTTCTTTCATACATACACAAGTAACACGATGTAGATCTTACTTGGCCTTTCCAGACCATACTTCTAAGAGGCTTTAATGAAGATCTGTAATTGAATTAAAAGACACAAACATAGCATAAGTCTAAAATTTGACTAGTAGACAATTGCCCCACATCAGACAGTCAGGCTCTTTACCTAAGGTGTGTTGTAACCAAGGCCAGGAATTATGGGACTCGATTCTATCATCTTAACAGCCAAGCACAATTCAATGGGCTGACATAGGGTTGTATGACCTAAAGTATTTTTCATAATAAAGAAAATTTTGTAGCATTGCACAGCTAGTTGTTCAACTTTTTTTTTCCCTCAAATATTGAGCATCTAGCAGTAGTCTTACAAGAGGTTCACTTGACTCTGTGACCTAAAACAGAAATTCCTGAGCACAGGATACATCAGCTGCTGCAGCCCATTTAAGGTTTGAGGCTTTTAAATTTATTCAACTTCTTTCAGCATTTGGGAACCATTTTCTTATTCTTCTACTTCTTTTTATGCTTGTCAAACACACTACACGAAACATGAAATTGTGTGTGTTGCACTAGAAAAAAAAACGGCAAATAAATAGTGACTGGTTCTAAGGTCAATAGCTGTAAAATATTACCCAAGGGAGAAAAAAAAATTACTGAGATCTGAAACTGTGATTATGATGTGAAAATAAAGGCTATGGGCATTATTCCTGAACTGTGGTAAATTTTCTTTTCCCTGGGCAGTATTTTATAAAACTCTTTCTTGGAAACTAGACATTATTTACTCTTGATACATTTCTATTTGTTTGAAAAAAAGTAATGGTACACTGTCTGTACACTTCATCAGGCACCCTCTTTATGTGAAAAGATATATGCATAATTTTAAGAACTATTATTTTTTAGATAATGATATAGGACACAGGTATTAGTAGTCTAGAGGTAAAACTAGAGCCATAAAAGTTATGTCTCAAGGTTTGTGTATCCTAAGATATCATGGTAATGCTGCTGACATCATAGTAACAATGAGAATAGAGTATGACTCAACTATACCAGGATTTCATAATGGTGTCCATTGCCATTATTCTGAGTGCTTCCCACATAAAATCAATAGTGAATGAGAAGCTGGTTATGGACTTCATGTTAGAACTTTTTCTTTATCAGGTCAGATTTGTGGTTTGTTTGGGTTTCACATTTCTGTAAAAGTTTTATTCAAAGCGTGTGTTGTGTTAATGGAAAACCTGTCTCAATTTTCCTAAACTGTTCTTTTAACACACTTAGAAATTTCAAGCATACAGGCACCCAATGAAAAAATCCTTATTCAGATTAGTTATATAATAAGGTGCTTTTTCTGTGTAACTATATTTTACTATTTTAGAAAAAGGAACTGTAATAAGTATACACAATATGTTTATATTTTATCATCATTAACAATGTCGATGCTTTAGATAATATTTATCATCCTGCCTGAGGGTGGATAGGCAATATTGCACATAATGCTACCTTTAGTGGAACAAAAAAAATTAGAATATTTGCTGGTAAATTAGAATTGGAAATTTCCAAGAAAAGAGTTTTTAATATGAATTCAGCAAGCTTCATTCTCATTTCATTCTCATGAAGAGTCCCATTTAAAAGTTTACATTTCCAAAAATTATTTTCATACAGTGAAAAAAAAAAAAGAGGGGAAGAGGATTGATAAAAAGGTATGTTTAATTATTTCCATTGACTAAATTGGCCATAGTCTTACTACCTCCATTTTTCCTACTTACATTGTTCCAGCCAATCTGAAGTCTAGTGTTTGAACCATAGCAGAGCCGATCTGTACACCTATACTCAACCCTCACTTTTCTAGACTTTGAAGGGATTTAGTTTAGTGCTATTATTCCTGGACACATATCTTTTCCATTTTATTACATGAGCAGGTTTCAGAAAGCAGATGATATGTTAGTGCATAAGCCTTCCCCTTCATTATTTGCACAAACTATGACCATCCTACTGCTTCCTTTCCATTTAACATGAAAATTGTGACTGAAAAACAACATAAAATGTTAAGTTCTATTTGGTATAAGCCTATTTTATTCAAATCTTTTTCATCTGCTTGTTCTTTGTGCTGGAGAAGATGGCCAATGCAATGTACCATTCACCTTTATGCCTACGGTCTCATTCTCTCTCTTCCCACAACTTCACAGAGGACAAAATCTTCAAGCTACAGTCCTTAGAGAAAGATGAATCAAAATTAGCATGTGCAGCAACCATTTAATCACTGTTTTATTCAACACCTTTACGTGGATAAAGCTTATATCCAATGGAACTGCTAGGAAACAATGATCTCCAGATGAGCCGTAGAAGCTGCATAACATCACAAGTAAAACCATGCTTGCAACTAAGACTTCCTTTAAAGTCAAATAGAATCAAAATGACACCCACACATTAGCTGCCATATGGATTACAAGTCTCCTATCAACCACTCTTGATAATTCAATATGAGCACAAGGGCTGCTTTAAAATATATTTTAGAGGATACATTTCTATTTTCCTTCTCTTTTTAAACAAATTCAGCTACAAGTAAATACCTTCTAATGACTTTTTTTTTTTTTTAAAAGTGGCAAGTACCTGCTAGTGATAGGTACTTTAATAAACATTCTCTGTATCTCAGTATAGGATAGTTCTTGCCTTCATTTCTGAAAGGTATTCACAGTACCCAGATGTTTAACCATAGAAATTTCTTTTCCAAGAGTAGCATCTGGCTCATTGGCAGTCTCTACTTGCTGTTTTGTTGGCTTCACTGCAGTTGACTTTAAGCTGTGAAATGATTAGGATACTGATGTGATATCTTATTCACTAGAATCCCATTGCTTTTAGCTAACTCATGGTTTCTGTTCTGTAGCATTTCCAAAAAAATCTAAATAACAACAAAATTTCTCCCAAAGATCTCTGCATGAGCTGAAAGCAATGGGGGAAAAATCTAAAAGATTTCTCCAAGGATAAGGCAAAATGAGTACTTTTCAGAACAATCTGGGAAAGGGATGACAAAAAAAAAAAGATAATAGCTAATAGATATTTTGTTACTATAATGTGATTCAGATTTTCAGTATATTACATTTCTTTTTGAAGAAATTGTTGATAAATTGCTTTATTTTCTCCTCAGACAGGATTCACTGTATTCATAAGATGAAAGTTGGGATCTTCCTTATATCCTACTTCTAGAAATACCTTATAAAATACATGAAGTATTAGTACATAAAAGTTGGATGAAGCTCCACCATCAGGTACCTTATAAACATTAATAGAAAGTATATCAAATTTTAGAACTGTATGCAATAGGTTTTGAGGAAAGAAGCAAGAGTGGACAAAAATTTATCAGCTACATTTTAAAGCAAATTGCCAGCCATTTAAGGGTATGGATATGGATTGGGGTTTTGACCGAGTCTTCCTTTTGTATATACTCTTTCTTGCATGCTCATATGGATCTTTGAGGCTAAACCTCAATGTACAGTCTTTTAAATGACTACAAACTGTAGATTTAGGTATTAATACTGTCTTCTTTTAGATTCTCATAAACTTAATCTCAGCTTTTATTTTGAACAATGAAAAAATGTTTTCCAAAGCTGGAAAATATGAAAATTCTGTGATTATCAGACTTAATTTTGGATCCAAATTGCCATCTAGCCATATCTCTATTATATAATAATAGAAAAGATGGAGCTAATATAAGTAAAGCAGATGGTAAAAGGTGCTTGCTGACGAAACAGCAGCAGCAGAACTGAACCTGTTGTCATGGTTTAACCCTAGCCGGCAGCTAGGCACCACACAGCTGCTCTCTCACTCCACCGCGGTGGGATGGGGGAGAGAATCGGAAGGGTAAAAGTGAGAAAACTCATGGATTGAGATAAGAACAGTTTAATAATTGAAATAAAAATAAAAATGATAATAATAATAGTAGTAATAATAATAAATTGTAATGAAAAGGAAAATAACAAAGAGAGAGAAATAAAACCCAAGAAAGACAAGTGATGCAAATGAAAACAATTGCTCACCACCAACCGACCGATGCCCAGCCAGTCCCCGAGCAGTGGCCCCCTGGCCAACCTTCCTCCTAGTTTATTGCTGAGTATGACGTCATATGGTATGGGATATCCCTCTGGTCAGTTGGGGTCAGCTGTCCCAGCTGTGTCCCTTCCCAACTTCTGGTGCACCCCCAGCCTACTCGCTGGCAGGGCGGTATGAGGAGCAGAAAAGGCCTTGACTCTGTGTAAGCACTGCTCAGCAATAAAGAAAACATGCCTGTATTATCAACGCTGCTTCCAGCACAAATCCAAAACATAACCTCATAGCTACTATGAAGAAAATTAACTCTACCCCAGCCAAAACCACCACACCTGTATAGGTCAGCCCATCTGTAATAGATAATCTCAATTGTCATTGCTCATATCGATTGCTTTTGATGTTACTGTATGTCATTTAATGCCTAGGAGCTATATAGCTTTCTTTGAAACCTTTAACATAATACTGTTGAGATGTTGAAATATTTGGTTTATATTTTTGTGTTGAGTTTATATATGTCACCCACCTACTTAAGAAATTAATGTCGTTGGAGTTATTTTACTTTAAATTAAACATGCATTCTTTTGTAAAGATACAAGACCACTACTTGATATATATCCAATTTGTCTTCTAATTTATGAAAGTATAATGATATTGCATTATTGTTATAAAGTTAATCAAGACTTTAATGGGACAGCTATGTTACTATTGAGTGGGTTTTTTTTCTTTTACTATAATGCATGTCTTCAATGAGCTGATTATGCAGTGTAACAATGAATTCACTAATTAGAAAGTTATTACAACATCTATAGTGGCTAGGAATTCTAGCTTTGTAAGTTGCATTTTAAGATGCTTTCAAATAGAAGATAGAAATAAAAAATTTTAAACATACACATCAATAGTTACAGCAGGGTGCTTAATCTATGGGCACTTGGTCTGTTTTACTTTCCAGGTTTTTTTCACCTGATGATGTGTATTTCCCTGTATGCAAAGTAAACACAAGATGACTTCTCATAATACCTCTGTGACTCGATAACTTCTTTTACTTGTTTGGCATAGATGTGAGAAGCGCATGCCAAGGACCAAGAAAAATTGTGGGTTTTGGTTTGAACAAGAAGACAATTTGTTACATATTTTCAACCTTATTTCTGCTTTGAATTTCACATGAGGATTAAAATCATATTTCCTGTCAGAGCAAAAGCAGAAAAGACGATATGATTAAGAAAAAGAAATATATTTAATATTAGGAAATCCAAATGTTGACCATATTAGAAGTGATGATTTTTTTTTTTCTTTTTTTTTTTTTTGCTTTACCTTTAATTGGAATGATAATTGAATCCTGGTTATCAACAAACAAGTTTTCTTCAAGTTAAATGAGAACAATGTCTTCAACCAGAAACTGAATCTATGTGATATTCTACTTATAATCTGGAGCTTCTAGTCTCAAAACTATTCGTATAATTCATTCTTCTTTGGTTTATCTCACCATACACATCAAAGATCTAAGAATTCTTAATAACATTCTAGGCACAAAATGACAAATAGATTAAAAATAAATTCTACATTAGACTTAACAAATTATAGTATCATGAGAGCTAGACAGCAAAGGTTTAAGTCTTTAATTTTGTCCAGGCTCTAGCATCACTAAAATCATTATAAGTGAGACCTACCTAGTTAAGTGTTTACAATTTAGCACCTGCAATACCTCAAAAATTAAGTGCTTCACCCAGGACTGCACCTCTGTGAACTCAAGACTGCGGTTAGTCCTGGATCCAGCCTGAAGATCACTGATCTGAGATTCAGTTTCTGCACTATTTCTAGTTTTTATTGAATTACCATTTAATACAAAATGCGTAAAAGCATAATGGGAAAAAAAGATGGTCAAGGCATGCCTCCTTTACAGCTTAGTGACTGAAAATTAGGATACTGATTCTTTGTCTTATTCTTTAATTGCAAAACCATGGAAAGACCACAGATGTCTGACAAAAATATAGGATAAAACTAAAAAAGACTGCCACAGCTAGACTGACAGTGTGACCTTAGAGAAAAATGGGTATCAGCAAGCTGTTGGTAAAATGCTGATTTAAAGAAGCTTGGAGCTGTGAGCAGAGCATTATCTGGTATTATTTGACTCTTCTTGTGTTAGGATAGTAGGACTTTGTTAATGAAGAACATAGAAATACAATCACATCAGCTATATCTCATCTCTTTATCAAATTAATTAAAGAAACAGCATCCTCTTTTTTTTTCCCCACTTAAGAGAGAGAGATGAAGAAAAAATTGTTTTTATGAGTAAAGTGGGGTTCATTTCCAGATTGTAGACACCTGAATTTAAATGCATGTATCTGAACAAGGTGTTCAAATGTCTGTGATAGGTAACACAGATCTACTTAGTACATGAAAAGCTTTTGGACAACTATTTGACCCACCTTGAAATAGACCTATACATTTGATCTTCTCTAGGGTCCAGTTTAGGAATAACATTCAGGTATCTGGTGCCATTTGTGGTACCCGAGATATCTGTATGAAGTAGGCAAATAAGAGAGAATCTGCATGAAATCTGAGTCCTTTTAGACCTCTAGTTTTGGGTCAAATGGGATATATAAGAATTGCTTGTCATGTGGAATAGGTGTGGTATATGCCACTGTTTTCTTACAATAAGCATGAGCTCACTATAAGGTAAAGAGTCCTTGGTATCAGTGATGGCCAGTCAATTGCTCATTTAATTACTAAGTACAACTACAGCAAGCTAACTAAGAGGGCAGCTTTTAGATCTACATAGCACCAAATTCCACTAAGAATATGATAAAAGTGTCAAGATCTTTTTCAGTAAAATGTCCTGTACGTGTACAGTATCTCTATTATATGCATTACAAGGGTCATATTTTTCATTAAATATTTTATATAGGCACAAACACTAGGAATTACATTGCTGCAGGTTATCTGTGTACTTTTGATTTATTGAAATCTTCTCCAATACTTAAGCAATTTTGCAGGTTCTTACAAATGCCAGAATAAAAGTGGAAAAAGGTATCAGCAGGCTCTAAGGTCTAGTTCTGTACTTGATATACTCAATACGATGTCACCTAAGAACTGCCATTAGCATACACTCTGAATTAGGAAGCAAACTTTAGGGAGAAAAAAATCCTTCTTTTTTTTTTCTAATCTTAGCCCACATATAGCTGGGAATTCCAAAATCGCCCACCATATCTTGCATCAAAAAAACAAGAGAACAAATAAAGAAAACCCAAAAACTTTGGGCACATCCTTTGTTTTTCTGGATGGTACTTTTGGAGGCGGGGGTTGTTTGTCTGTTTGGGGAAGAACCTAGATGTGAGTCATACTGTTCTAAGGACTTGCTGTCTTGTTTTGGCAAACAGCAGCAACCTGCACTGCTGTTCTTTGGAAGATGTTACTATAACAGATATTACTCCAGTGAATTTGGCAAGCATAGCAAGTTGAGCGAGATGCTGCTGCATCTTTTGGCACTAGCAGGCAACTTAGATTTACAGTTCCCTGATGTCTCTTATTTTCTTTTTTTTTCTTTCCTTTTCCTTTTCTTTCTTTTTTTGCCCCCCCCCTACAGTTTAAGATTTGAACGACTGGAAGGGGCCAGTCAAAAAGTCATTGCTGTCAACTGCCTAGTGGAAAAAACTCCTGCTCCCATCAGAAATATCCCCCCCCATTATAAAGACAAATTAAGATGGTTTGGACCCATGGTCCCAATCTAAACTTCTCGTGTCCCTCACAAATGAACAGTATGCTTGAGCTTGTTGCTTGAGGCCGGGGAACGGCTGCTCAAAATAGTTCAATACATTCCAACCAGAGAGTCTGAAGGGAATAGAGCCTGTTCTGCTCCTGTGACTGCTTTCAGGAACCTCCTGTTTATCCCAGGATCTCATCCTGGCATCTCTTTGGATAAATAAATAAAATATTAGAGAAAAAAAAATTCAGACTCTTCTGATCATGTTTTAGCCAGATTTCCTTTTTCACTTCTTTTAATGTAATAAAACATATCCTTCCAAATTTTATTAACAAAATTATTTGTCACTTCCCTCAAACCCTCTTCATCAAAACCAAGCAGACGTGAACATTAGAACTAAAAAAAAGGGTAAAAAAAAAAAAAAAAAAGCATGGTATCTTTCACTCATAACATGCTTTTTTCCCCTTTGTAATTATAACTATGATGAATGCAAACTGTGTATCTGTGAACTTCTGAAAGATAAAGCCTCTGTGTGTATATTTCTTAGTAAATTAATACTATGGACCTTGGGATTTTCTTATTTCCAAATTAGACATCATTAAGAATCATCATTATTCAGACCTAACATATGTTTGCAGTCTAAGCACCTGCAAAAACTTGTCATGCAGAGGCTCCTCAGAGAGAAAAAATAGTATTTTAGCTGTTTCTGATGAGTAAGAGTTTCGGTGACATATGAGAGAGTATTAAACTTTCCTATTTTCCTTCCCTCCTCCAATTTCTTACGTAAGAGATAAGGGTTACAAATGTTTATTGAAACACTGAAGATGTAAACGGGCCAAAGGCATATTCTCAAAAGTGAACGGTAATACAAACAGCAGGTAATAAATGAACTTAGTGCTTGCACAGATTTCAGTCCTTAAATATTCCACATGTATCTTTAGCTTTGTGCATTTTATACAGCAGCAAAACTGCTCGTAAAACTTAATAATCACATAAGACAGGCCATTCTAATGTTATATGTCCTAGAAACAATAAATCTGTATAAGATTTCCCATTGTATTCACATACACGTGTGTTTTAACATACTAAGGAATGAGGTGAAAAAGGTAGATACCTTTGTGAAGTGTAATATCACAAATCAGAATAATTCTTTGTTATTTTTGAAGGTTCTTTATTGAACCTTTCTGATTTTGTTGATGATATGAAGAAGGATTTTATGCAAAGGAAATTTTTTCTGAAGGAACCTTTTCTTGCAATGTGTGGTTTTGGTTACGTTATCTGTTGGACCCTTGAACCCACTTCCAGATAAAAGCACAGCTCTATAGGACTTACAAAACCAGGAAGCATTTCAAGGAAGTTCATAGTTAAGGAACTTGGTGTTTACTGAGTGTGTGAAAACATGAGAAAGCTTGGCAGGCTCTGGTATTAAGCAGTAGCTGACACCTGTTACGGAATATAGAAATAAGTAGGTACCTAAAAGGGCTATTTTTTTTTGCTTGTTTGTTCTTTAAGGTTATGTCCTTACACAAGTATTTTATTGGTGTTAAACCTTCTATCACCTTCTGTTACTCAGCAGCTGGTACAATCCTCTGCTCCCTGGAGAAGAGGTGTAAAAGAGGCAGTCACCTGGAATATAGATGCATCTCCCTGAACTACAACTATTTATCTCCAAGATCAATTATAAAGAAATACTGTGTCCATGAAAAAGAAATCTTTTATCAAAAATTATTTTAAAAAATTGCCATTCTGTACAGTGTAGAAGTGAATTAAGCAAGCAGTTCATCACAAAGAATGGCAAATGCTGTCAGTTTTCAGAGTTTTGTGCAGTTAGCTGAACTGAGAATTTGATGCCCAGAGCTCCTGAGGCTTCATTTTCTTCTCAGGTGTTCAGGCAATTCAGACTGACTGAAGGCATTTCAATGGAATTTGACTGGATTTAAATGTGACTTAAACTGGACCAAGGACCAAGAACTACAGCAAAGGTTCACACCATGCACAGATATTCTAAAACTGACACTAAAGAATCGTAAGAGTATGTCTGAGATAGAAAAGATTATGTTGAAAAGCATTCAGAGGGTATTATGTTTTCCTTTCTGGGAAGAATGGGTTCTCTAAAATATTGGATAGCCTCCACTAAAACAGCAGAGGAATCAATCTAGGAAATTACAGAACAGCAAGTTTAAATTCAATAGCTAGTAAATTGCTAGAACATTTATTAAAACAGTCAGTGTGTAAGCACCTAGAGGAAAGCAAGGTGATAAAAAGTAGGCACCATATAGTAGTTACAGAGAAATCATGCCAACCTAACAATGTCTTACTTTTATAAGCCTTAGTAAATTAAGGAAATGTTGCAACACACAGTAGATCTCAAGCTAAAATCCTGCACAGTATTCTCACATGGCAATTAAAACACAAGGAGGTTGAAATATAGCATTATGAACACACAACCAACATTAAGATTGACATAAACAAATAATGATTACACTTCACTCCTAGATGGAAAGACTGCTGATGGAATCATTTTCCCAAGAGAACTATTGTGATTTTTTTATATCCTATCTATCTCATTCTTTTTAAAGTTTTCCTCATTATTTACTAATAACCGGAAAAGGATGTGTATTTGTATTCAATAGGAAATCCTTTATACATACAAGTATTTTCTGTTTGCTTTAGCTGAACAAAAACCAAAATTTAATCTTTATCTCCAGTTTCCTCTCACTTGGAAGAGAAATAACTGTCATTCGCATTGTACAGAGAACAGAGGCAAAATCAACTCACAAACTGCTTTGTAATATTGCTAGCACAGGGACAGGACACCCGCCCAGCTCACTGTCTAGTACAACTGACTGTTTTCACATGGAATTAAATCAGAGTTTAGAAATAAAAATCTCTTATCCCCACTGTTGATTGTCTATGAATCAGAAAGCTTTTTCACAGTTTTAATAAAGAGAGGTAAAGGATGTATAGTCCTTGGGCACTGTGGGACCGATAAAATATACAGCTGTGAGTTGCAGTCCATCTCCTTTGTGCTGCTCTCTAACATCTGCACCAAGTTTCTATAAACAACAGCTTAGTGAAGAGATAATCCAGACTTCTACACAGAGATGACAAGTTTTATTAGTTCTGCATATGTCGGACCGGAGCTGAGCCATTTATTCAACACCTGTTCCTTTACACTTAAATTCTGGGCATTTTATTCACTTGAGAAGTCTTATAACTCAATCTTAGCACTGTGCCAGTCTAATAAACTATCCCATCAAAGTGCTCAAAAACACAATGTAGAGACACCCATTGTGCCAGGTAAAATCTAGCATAAAACTGAGAAGACCAGTCCCAAGCTGGAGGTAATAAGGCTAGCTAGAAGACAGCCTTCTCTTCATCTGCTTCTCTGTGCTACAGGTACCAGAAGGCATGTTAGTTTTCATATAGTTCCAGGCTTGACCTGTCTCTATGTGTTAAACACAAACTGTGCTGAAGTTAATTTCCAGACACTAGATCACTGCAGGGTGTAGGAGTCAAGAGAGACTCAGCAAAAGGCACTGGATTTATGCGATTTAACTTTAGACTACAGGGTGGGATTTCTTTCCAAATTGTAAACAAGTTAGTTTATATACAGGTATCTAAACGGTGGTGACAGCATGTGGAACATGCTCTCACTATCGTCAATGGAGATACAGTCAACGGAGATATAGTCAGTGCAACCAGTGTAGTCTGCAGAGTGCAGCCTAAAGCAAAGACCCATAGGTAGTTAAGTATCTCTCCCAACTCTATCAACTAAAATGAGTATGAGCACAGTTCAGGAGTAGCAACTGAAACTAATCAAGGATAGAAATGGCACTAAAATGCCTATGCTTGGACAACAAAATCCCTTCCCTTACAGGGAAGTAGACTATAATGAGGGCTCAGAAATAGACCTCTCAGGTAGACATTCACATTCAGAGGTGTGCATATGGGTGTCTACAATCCTGAGCTCTCATTTTCTCACACTTAACACTGTGGGGCTCAATTCACTTTTATAACAGAGGCCAGTAATACCAGTTGAGATGCTCTAGACCTTCCATCTGGACTATGGCTACCATAGCAGAAGGCAACTGGCTCTTCTAGGTTGTGTGTCACATCTTGAACTGTTGTCTCAGATACTCTAGAGTGTCTCAACTGGCATAAGAGTCCTTTCTGCATGCAAATTAATCAAACCAAGATATATCTTCATATGAGTTCACCTATACTCCAAGGAAATAAGTAGGCACTCTAGTGTACAATTAATCTCTTCTCAGTTAGACATCTAAATACATCGGACAAATTGTACTTCAGTATTTCCTATTTCTTTCCACTTAGAACTTATTTTTATCACATTCCTCAGAGCTTCATAGCAGCACTTTTAATGCAGTACTTCCAACTCACCTTTGCCTCAGAAAATGCAAAGTTTGCTACAGGCTATAATACATTTGGTTTCTGAACTGACAGTTTAGAAATACTAGCTTTCCAGAGGTGGTTTGGGCATCCATCCAGCAGTTCATCACATGGTATAGATGTACCTGACCTGCTGAAAGTATTTTGTATTCAGATCATTTAATCACATTTTGTTTTAAGTAAATTAGCCCACTGGTCCCTCACATGTTATATCCATTACCTAGATTCATCTTGTGATGTTAGTGCTGTTAAATTGCCAGTAGCTGCTCTTATTCTCTTTGAGGTTATTAGGACTTAGACAGCAATTAAGCAACATGTCGGCTGTGCTAGTGTTTCAACATATAGTGTAAGAGTTTATAAGAAGATTGAGTGTAGCTCCTGTCTAACAGAGCATGTGGCTACATATTCTGTCGTAGATGCCAGTATGTGAAATCATTTTCCCAGGACAATATTGTAAATAAGGTAGAATATTACTTGACAAAACTTCAGAGAATGTACTGCAAACATTCCGTTCTGAATTTTGCAATGATTCATTAGGCAATTAGGACCAGAATCAGTGCCATTTACATGTCTCCTCAGGTAAAGCTCATTCTCTTTCCTCTCTTTAGGTGATGCAATTATCGCATCAAAAGCAGTATTCAGCATTAGGAGAAGCACTAATGCCATGAGCTTGTTTCATATGAAGAGAGTGGATAGAGAGGGTTAGTGAGGAGACTGCCAGGGAAGCTGGACTGAATGATAGGAAATGCTTGCAAAGAAGTTGATAGCTAAACTGGGGGGGTGGGGAGGGGAATATCTAAGAAACTGAATACCTAATGAGTGTTTGGAAAAACTGGAAAACAGCTACATTTTGGAGATAATTGGACACCCTGAGAGAAGCTGTGAATCACTGTATTTGTGAGGAGTTAGAATCATAGAATCATAGAATCATTTCGGTTGGAAAAGACCCTTAAGATCATCAAGTCCAACTGTTAACCTAACGCTGCCAAGTCCACCACTAAGCTATGTCCCTAAGTGCCATGTCTACACGTCTTTTAAATACCTCCAGGGGTGGTGACTCAACCACTTCCCTGGGCAGCCTGTTCCATACTTGATAACCCTTTCAGTGAAGAAATTTTTCCTAGTATCCAATCTAAACCTCCTCTGGCGCAACTTGAGACCATTTGCTCTTGTCCTATCACTTGTTACTTGGGAGAAGAGACCAACACCTACCTGGCTACAACCTCCTTTCAGGTAGTTGTATAGCGCAATAAGGTCTCCCCTGAGCCTTCTTTTCTCCAGGCTAAACAAGCCCAGTTCCTTCAGTTGCTCCTCATAAGACTTGTGCTCTAGACCCTTCACCAGCTTCGTTGCCCTTCTTTGGACGCGCTCCAGCACCTCAAAGGGTTATTCAAAGAGTTATTCAAAAGGAGCTGGGATGAGCAAGAAGGTTTGTGGCACCTGGATGGAAGATGAGGAGAACTGACAGGGTTCTGCAATAATATATTTGTGGGCTGAGAAAAAAATGCCACTTTAAGGAAAGGAATAATAAGTTATCCATGATGGGACAATGTGGGACCAGTTAGGTCCCATAAAGTGTTTTTATTTTATTTTATTTTATTTTATTTTATTTTATTTCATTTTATTTCATTTCATTTCATTTCATTTCATTTCATTTCATTTATTTTTGTTTTGGTTTAATGTTATTTCTCTTTTGCTGTTTCCTTTTCTACTGTTCATCTGTTTATACCTTTAGATTCGGTGGGGGTGGCACAGAAAGAGTATTGGTTGGTGACCTATGTCACCATAAGCACAGTTGCATTAGCAGCCAGCCCTGTCCTTGAAGCTGGACATGACATTCTGTCCAGTCTGTGGGAATGTGCACTCAACAGCTGTGTATCTATCACGTAACTTTGCAAATACACTACAACTGACCTTAAAGAAATATTTGGTCAGTGATTTTAAGGGTGGACGTTCCTTTACTGTGAACCTTTATTAGCTATGTGCAAAAAGTGATAGTAAATTTGGGCTGTATTTGGTAATCTGTGCTCTGATCATTTTGGCCCATTGAGGTTCRTTGTCGCTAATCAGATAGATAAACCAAATAGTGTTGCTGTTTAACTTTTAATTGCCAGGGAAATATTAATTAAATATTTAAAGAAGGAGAGTGAAAAAGTAAGTTTGACTGTGCAAATACAAAACACATTTAATATGTTCCAAAAATGCTTTGCAGTTCCATCAGCTCTTCCATAAACTTAGTCATGTGGTAGTTCATAATAGCATGATTCAGTTGCCTCTGAGATCACTAGACTGTCCTACCTCAATTTTAGCTGCCATTTTGGAAGGGTACGGGTTCTCTGCAGGTACTGTGTCATATCTGCCAGCCCCACATGGATTTTTAATWGAAAAAAAATATTGCTGTGATTAATATAGTCTGTTAGAGATTTTAAAGGAATAGAAGAGGAATAAATCCACTCATAAAAATGTTGACATAGATATAGGTTGCTATTAAGCGTTGTAGTTCATTATTAACTATCTGATATCTAGCCTTTTCTTGAAAGAAACCTTATAATATGCAATTTTGACTTTATTCATGTATTAACAACTTTTACTCTATAATATGTATTTGTCCAACATACCATAGTATTGCATTGGTGGCATTGTAGGTGCGGATAAGATTTTGACAATACCTTCCAGATAGTAAGAGGAGAATAACTTGAATAATATTTATTTGGCCTAATAATATCTCTGGCATAGAAGATATTATTTTTCCCTATTTAAAAAGATTCATTAAGAAGTCTCTCACTTGTGGGAAGAGATTAATCTCGCCTAAATTAAGTAATCTGAAATTTAAGTGTGTAGCCAAAGCTAGTTTTCCTGGCTCCCTCTGCAGTCAATGGAGAGCCATTCTTCTTATCTGTTTTAAAAGCAAACTTGTGCTCTGGAGGATCCCGTTTCTCTCCATGATTGTAGAAAAATTCTAGATGATCAACTCACACTAACTYTTAAAGAGACAAAGTGTATGTCAGAGGCATCATACTGAACGCCCATATTCTTCTCTGGAAGACTCTGAAAAGAAACCCAGATTCCCAGATTGTTAGTCCTTGTATCACTAACCTTAGGGTGTTATGGGGTACAGATTGAAAGAATAGTTTCATTCAAGTCTGTACTTCTTTCACATACATCAGAGTACAGGGAGAATATTTTGTAACGGGAAGATTTAGTGGAATGAGGAGGGTCTAAAATGTAAGTGTTTAAAGAAAGGATTAGTGTGATGTGTCTAGAGTACAAAGGGCTACAACAGAAAAAGGAAGCTGTCATTCTTAGGAAACAGCACTAGGACATTATGTGTTCTCACTGTAATAATAAGGAATATGCCTTGAAGAATAAAAGCTGTATATGTATATAGCTATATATATGTACATATATATACACACACATATATACCATTACCTATATATATAAAATATATGCCATATATGTAATTTATCATATTTTTTTCTTTTCTTTGTGATATTATTTTAAGTATATCAGKTGTTTAATGACTTTGTTTCTTTTATAGTGAAAAATAATTGATCATGAGATTGAGAGCAACAAAGACCACATAAAATAAATACAAAGTTCAGAAATAAATACTTTTATGGGAATAAAGTTCAGACAAAGTCAGTGCTAGTAGGTAAGAAGTCCACACTGCATGGCTGTCAAATAAATGGTCTATTGTGAATGTAGGTGTTGAATTTCTCTCTTACACATTGTCAGAGCACACCATTTTATTGTCACAGTTTTACATATGGAACTGCAAAAAGGAGAATTTTTTTGAACCACTGAAAATGTGGTTTAAAAAATGAGATCTTGAGGTAAATGAGCCTTTAATTTATGTGTTAGTATTATAGACCCCAGTATTTTCTGTCCAATGATACATACTCTATAAGTAATATTTTCTATAGTAAATCAGGGTGCAGACTGTCCTTGGAAGCTGGCCTGATCTTTCACCACTGTATTAAAAAAGAGAGACTATTTGATATACTCATAGAAAAAAGATGTTACAGCAACCCCATTAGTTAGCTAAAGAAATATGAAATTAGGTGAAGTTGATCACTATTCAGAAGAGAGAATGGACATTTTCTGATAATTTTATAAAGGAAGATACAGATAAACCAAAAAGAAGGTTAAAAAACAATCTTGAAGTGTCCTTTCTTTGGGAGAAGAAAAGAAATTCTTGTGTTGCTCCATTACAAAGGAGGAAGTGGATATTGCTATTAGAAATCTAAGGCAGTTTGCCCAAAGTTTTTATAACCAGCCTTCTCAGGGCTCTAAAACAACCTTTAACTCCTATGGAAATAGACTTACTTAATAAGATGACACAATGAGAAGTTGTCTTTTCTTAGAAAGAAGCAAAAAGAGTTGTCACGGCTAAAAAAAGAGAGACACTGGGCTACTTGCCAAATAGACTTGTAACAATAGGGATATATTGGACCTCAGATATAGCACATAAAAACGAGAGGTGCTGATATGTAAAAATGTACTTGACAAGATAGAAAAGGTATATTTAGGCACTCTGAAAGAAAAATTGGTCTCAGTTAAACTGAGGATTTGCATATCTGCTCTTTTATTAGAAACTTAAAACAACTGTACTATGTAAGTCTGTCCTAGTTTTGGCTGAGATAGAGTTAATTTTTCTTCCTAGTAGCTGGTATAGTGCTGTGGTTTGGATTTAGTATGAGAATAATGTTGACAACACACTGATGTTTTAGTTCTTGCTAAGTAGTGCTTACACTAGTCAAGGACTTTTCAGCTTCCCATGCTCTGCCAGTGAAGAGGTGCACAAGAAGCTGGGAGGGAGCATAGCCAGGACAGCTGACCCAAACTGGCCAAAGGGGTATTCCATACCATATGACATCATGCTCAGTATATAAACTGGGGGGAGTTGGCTGGGGGGCAGGGACCGCTGCTCAAGGATGGGCTGGGCATCGCTCAGTGGGTGGTGAGCAATTGTATCGTGCATCACTTGCTTTGTATATTCTTTTGTTATTATTATTATTGTTGTTGTTATTATTATTACTATTACTACTATTTTACTTTATTTTATTTAAATTATTAAACTGTCTTTATCTCAACCCACTAGTTTTCTCACTTCTACTCTTCCGATTCTCTCCCCCATCCCACCGGAGGTGGGGGAGTGAGCGAGCGGCTGTCTGGTGTTTAGTTGCTGGCTAGGGTTAAACCACGACAAAGTCCAAAAGAGGAAATAATCAGAAATAGTCATTGTGGTCACTGYTGTTTGCTCTAGCTATGGGCCCTCTATCAACTGTTAGAGACAAAAAGAATAAGGATGGATGGGAATTTAACCATAACATTGGTCTTCATGTTAACTTAAGTATTCAGAGGGATGTTTGAATAGATATTCAACAAGAGATCACAAAAACTTTTAAAACTACTTGTGTAGCATTCTGGTCTAAAATAAAGAAACCCTGTGCAATGGATAGGGAAAGAGATTTCTTGGGTGGCTAAAACAGTTATAAGTAAAACAAATTAACTTGCAAAATTCCTTTATTTTCATTCCAAATTTTCCATTACTGTTATCCCATAATATTAGAGACTAAGACTGACGCTGTTAATGTTGTAACTGTCGTTTAAAATGGGAGGTTTCGGATTATTGTGCACCTTAGGTAAAAACATAAATTAGTGTATGAATCCTTGAACAAGGTACAGATTGATATCTAATGAGATTAAGGAAGGAAATTAGTTCTTAGACACGTAATGGGTAAATACAGTTGCAGCCGCTCCCCACAAAAAAGATCACTACTTTACCGAGGTTATCCTCAGATCCCTAAAAATATGAGAAGTTCCTAATTATTCTTTCTGATAAACTTATCGTTAAAAATTAGTCGTCGTCTTTTAACCTACCAAACACGCTTCGCGTTTTCATACTTTTTTTTGGGAAATTCATTTCTCAGTGCCTAGGTGGGCAAGGTGTGAGTTGACATGGTATATCCCAAACAGGAACAAAAAACATTTGACAATCCTGAAAAAGTTCCCTTTTCACAATATCTTTAAGTTATAAATCATATACTCAATAATACGAAAAAAATCAGTAGGTCATTAATACCACTTTGAACATCCATTTCTAAAATGTACGCGTAAGTAATGTGTAAGCTATTTGCATAAATAAAAAGAGATGAACAAGAGTTCTGGCATGAAGGCTTGGCTACTCAGTTGGAAAAATAGAACTAGAAAAAGAAAGAAGAGAGAAAGAAGGTTTTTTTCTTTCTGACCTCTTCTCTAAGTATTTTATGTGAATCAAGTTTATGAAATACTGTACAGCTAGTTTTAGTTAGACCCATATATATTCTACAGGGACTGTGGGAAAAAGCTCTCTCCATATTTAGCCTCCTTTGTTTAAATACAGAGACCCAAATACTTTTGACGGTAGTACATAGAATGATAGCCTAGTTAGTTGATGGTGGTGTCCACTTAGACCTCTTGCTTTTCCAGCTAAGTGCTGCTCTTAAAGAAGCTGACTTTGTGAGAAGCGAAGAATGGATTTTCTTCTAACTATTAGGTACTAAATGCTTAAATGCATAAGCAATTATCCACAGGCTCCCCTCTTTTAGAAACCTGACATGCTAACACATCCTTTGTAATAGAGCAATTCCACAAAACTAGATCGTTACTAAAAATTCAAAGACTGTTATCGAAAACCAAACATCCCTTCACACTCAGAAACAAAAGTTGACAAGCGAGTAAGCATGAGGCTTTGTATAGATTCTCTCAGTATTAATAAATAAATGCAGAATATAGCACTAGGTGATTTCTCTCTTCCTTTATAATACAGTCCATAAAATGTAGGTACTTATTTTGTTGTTTGAGCTTCATCCTTATAGCTTATCCTTATAACCTCAGAATGGCTGATTTGTTTCTAGTTACAAATGAAACACCTGTTGGGTTGTATCTAATAAAGGCAAAATGAAGTGCATGCTTTCTTCTGTAAGTTAGATGCAACAGAGTGTTGGATAATGGTTAATGTCTACCATCTGGTACACAACTTTGGTGTTATCCTTTTGATAACACAAGTTCCTTTTGTAAAATGAGCATAGTCATAACATCTTTTCAAAGCACCAGCCTTGTTTCAAGAAACATGGAGTTATCTGCCTGTCATACCTGCTGTAGGAATTGCAACCCTGAGATGGCAGCACACTCTATACACTCCTACACAGGTAACACATACCATTATTTGAGATTCTGTGCTGCAAGCAAGCAGCAAGACACAATTACTACTGACAAACCCAAGACCCTGTTCCACAAATACAGTAAAAGACAAATTATCTGGAGATGGAAAGTAAAGCCAAAACCACATCCTGGAGCACTGGTGCGGTGCAGCTCAAATATAGAAGGAAAAGGAACTTAAACTGTCTGCCTGGGTAAAACATTTTCATTTGATAGCTTAGTACTCTCTATACTGAGAGAATGTAACAGTATATAGTCAATAATGATATTAGTGACGAGAAAAAGGTAGCACTTTTATTGAGTGCAGTAGGGGTTAAACCTATAAATTGTTGCATATCTTCTGCTGCTTCACAAAACCACAATACTAAACAAATGCTGACATTGTAGAAATTCTAGAAATTTACCTTACTTCAGAGGTTGCTGTTGACTGTAGAGTGTTTACAGACTGGTTAAAGAAAACAAAAAGAAAAAACCCAAACTTTAATAAAGTTGAATTAAAGAAATGCATTGCCAGTGGATAGGTGATTTCAATGAAGAGTTAAGGGACGATTCTTAATTCTAAGGGGACATATAGTATTTAGTATGCAAAATTAAGAAAACACAAATCAGCTATTGACCATGGTTGCTTTCATCATAAAATGTATATTAGATATTACTATTTTAATTTGGACTGGTACTGAAGATGGCAAGGCGTCACAACGGCATCAGAAAATCTGTTTATCAACAAATATATCAGGAGAAGAGTGGGAAGGACATTGTAGGGAACACTTACAGACTGTATTTTTTTATTATGAAACACAGTCTCACAGTGCCAATTATTGTTGGTTCAAGGACAAACACTGTTCAAAGAAACTGGGACATACACAGAAAAGATGTACAGGTCAGTGCAAAAAGCACCTCATGGGGACAATACCTGAGAATTCCAGAATCATCAGCTTGCAGACGACAGCACAGAGTCCATAGAGAATACCTTACCATCTCTACAGCTGTTTAATTTAGAAGTTATTATTTGAGTTCCTTTGCAAGTGAAAGCAATGCAATATAAAATTGAGCTTGATCCAGAGTCCGCTGCTTCTGTAATCTCAGAGCAGGTTTGTCAGAGGCTACTTAAGAAGGTGAAATTGCAGAAAACTTCAGTGTTTCTAAAATATATACAAGGAAAATCCTCACTCCCCTGAGTGTTGTAATGGTGAAGGTAACATATAACTGTAAACAACATATGTTAAATCCTTATGTTGTGAAACGAGGAGGTCATGCATTATTTGGTAGAGGATGGCTGAGAAAGATTCAGTTGGATTGGCAAAGCGTAATGTGTTTGCAGGSTTGAAAATAATTATGGAATCCAGCCCAAAACAAAAATAACTGTTCTGAGTGTTTATACAATGAAAACTGTCTTTAGAATGGTATCAGAACCATAGGCATAACTAAGAGCCATCAGCATAATGTAGCTGTGAAAAAAGGCAAACAGGATAGATAGGGTGTACTAAGCAAAGTGCCAGCAGCAATAGAAAAGTATTAATGTCATCATTCAAGACAATCTTGAGGTCTCCCCATGCTATAAAGTGTGTATGGATTTACTTTTTTTTTTCTGATTAAAAAAAGTTACAGTTGTTCCTGTGCGTGAATCCATCTATCCTTCCTAAATGACACACATTTTAGTAATCAGAATGGATGTGTATTGTAAGCGTAACATACGTTACTGTTGTCGAAACTGTTGTTGAACTGGTGCTCAGAAAATGTCTTTTTCATCTTTTTGATTTTGTATTTCTACTTTGTAAGACAAAATGTTGTTGCTATCCAGGTTTCTATCAATTATGACAAGGATTTCTTACAGGCTAATTAAGCCATCACAAGTTTGCCAACRCAGACAAATTCATATAATCTAAGAAATTTTCACTCCTCAGCAACTAGTTATTGCCCTTTTGCCTGAAGTGTAGTAACTGATCCAATGGATACTCTTAGCCTATTTCAGTGCAAAGCCAAGCAGAGTAGCTTAAATCACCACCAGAGCTAAGACCACAGTAGGCAGTACCACTTTGTCAGTGACTAACGATAGTTTAATGAATCTTATATCCCCGTTTCTTCTCCAAGCTACTCTGGCACATGAAAGTATGAAGGCTTTGCTGATATAGTCACATGAGGAAGAGGGAGGCAGTATTTTCTTACATTTGTAATGACGTGATTTCGGCATAGTCATTTTTAGGAAATTTCACAGCAGAGATGTGGGGGGACTCTCAGGAAAAGTTCACCAATCCCATTTACTTCACATTTGCACTATTTAACAGCAATCTTAAATTTCATTTCCCTATTCAGTCATGAAGGCTTGCATTTGAAGGGCTAACATACCCCTTCTTCCTCATAAGTTATTATCCATAGAGAAACTACATTTCCCATGAGACTTTGTGATCTTCCTCAGTAGTGGGCATTCTTCAAATTCACAGTTCCTGTGACTGATGGGACAAAATGTTCTCCGGAGAGGAGGTATAAACCAGCTTAGTCTGCAGCATATTCTGTATCATGATAGAAATGCTGGCAGTAATGGATTTGTAATTTTTGTGTGACATCTTATATGAAAGTGGTAAGACTATTTAATATGTAAGAATTAGATTGGTTCAATGGATATACTGAAGGCCTCCCTGAGACTTGCCTGTTTTCTATTACTGTAGCCATTTAGGACCCTACTAGAGCAATAACATGTATAAATAAATAGGCTTTGCATACTCCTAACCTGTGAATAAGTACAGCTAGTATTGATACAGCCGTCTTCCTGTGACTTATCTTCGTGTTGTGAAAAGGGCAAAGTATCTTTGTCTTTGTTTCACAGTCAGAAARTTAAGCCATAGTGGTATCAAGGTTTCAGACTAGATCTAGACTCATTCTTGTACCCCAGTGTCCCATTCCTCTCACTGTTGAGGTTGGCTAGGTTTTGGAGTAGGCCATGGATACCATCTGATCAATGCCTCAGCATTTATTCTTTGTGGAAGCTGGTTAAAAACACCAAACAGACAAACAACAACAGCAAAAATAATAAAAAAAATAATAATAATAAAAAAAAAAAAAACAGTGAAACACACCTAGGTCTCACCTAACAGACTTAGGATGCAGCCAGTGTGTATATACGATCATGGGACACAAGAAACACTTTCAGGTTCCTTAGCCTGGAGGTACCCACAAAAACAAAATGAGTGACAGGGAAAAAGCTATGTTTCCTGGGACACAAACTGCTTGTCTGAATCACACAACCATCTTTCAAGCCTGTCTTCTAAACACATGTTTTGCAAATGGCTATTACATTCTTATTGGTGTAGACTTTGAATACATTGCAAAGACAAATTTATCCCTTGTGTGGGAGAGGTACGGTATGTATATATAAAGGGAGATACAATTTTCTTAATCATAGCATGAAGTGCTGTGAAAGTTCCAAAGCTAAGGTGACAGTCTTTGGGAGTCTGTTTTTCTACTAAATAAAACCCACAGTACTTACTTTTAATTACATGATAAATATTTTAGCATTTATAGTGTAATTATCATATGATTCTAACAGTAATAGCTGCAGAATATACTTTTTTAATCGAGATAAACAAGCATATGATTTTCTTGTAATTTTATTGTATTTACTATGCAATTACATAGTAAATAAGTTGTGAATAAAAAATAATTGTATTTCTGTTTGCAATCTAGCCAATCCAAATCTGAGACATAAAAGAGTGACAGAACTCAAAGCATCTCAAGGATTATCAGATGTCATCTGCTTTGTTGGAACTGTAGTAAGAGTGGGAAGCAATTGAGCTCTCAATATGAAGTCATTACACATTAGAAATATTGTAATTGTAATTAATAGAGATACTAACAACAAAAAAACTCCTAATGCTTTTGATACAAAGGCAGTCTGGACATTTTGTATGTTAGCATCTTCAATAAATATTTTTACAGTTAAATCACATGTGAATTTAGGATAATTGCCCCTCAAGTTTTAAGAGGTAAGGGATTATCATTTTTAAAATGCATGGTTAAAAAGTTACATGCTCTTGCCCGTGATCAAACTGGTTTGTATGGCTCCGTAAAAAAAAAAAAAAMAAACCCACAACCCAACAAAAAACCTAACCAACCAAACCAGCAACGTATGTGCATGCTTATCTTTAAACACCAAGTGATAAAATTAAGTCAGAAGGAATGCCAACATGCTTAAAGATAAGCTTAAAAGCAATTTTCTTAGTTAGGCTTTGGATGGAACAAAACATTCCTTAAATCTTCCTCTGCTTAGTTCAAGATTCTTCTGAAAGAGAGAACTGTTAACTTGTGCCAAGCAAATGTGGTAACTATCCTGGTGAAACTGCCTTGTTGGACATACAGCAGGCTCTTGTGCTGGCTTCTAACTTAGACCCCGGTCATCCTTAATTTCCTTGAGTCCTAACAGAATCCAGACAGTTTTACTTATTGGGGTGTTTATAAGCACTCTCCAAATACCTGGAATTCATTTCACCTAATTTGAAAAATTTAACACATAGTCTACTAAGTCTAAAGTGATCATCTCGGTTTCCCTTTCCAGTCAGTGGAAAGAAATAAGCAGTTCAGAAGTATGTTTCACTTTTGCAATCCCATTTAGAGATTAGGTGTATTGTCCTTTGGATGTTTTTCCTCATATATTATGTATGGGTGACTTGACTATACTTAGAAAACTAGCAATGACCCTACAGATACTGAACTTAACATGAAATGAATCCCTACTTTTCTCTCTAGTGCACTTGCTCGAGAGCTGAGGTGCTGCAGCCCAACTTCTTCAGCCAATACTGGTCCTTTAGACATACACACAGCAAGACAAATTCATAAACCTTCTAGATGTTTCCCCAAATGGTTTATTCGCAATATCAGAGCATTTGTATAGTTCAAGTCACTGTATTGTGCTGTCCAGGATTCTTCTCTGTAATTCAAGGCATTTCTTCTGAAATACAGAATTTCTCTTCTATGTATCTTAGATTCCTTATACTCATCTCAACTACTTTGTTCTGGTCATTCCTTTTGACCTGGGTTTATTTCCCTATTAAAGACAGTCACCTCCCCTGAAAAGTTTTGGTTTCCCTCCCTCCCACCCATTTTTTCCTGTTGATAGTCAGGTTGAATAGGGACTATCCTTGGGCCTGATCCAAAGCCTGTTGAAGTCAATGTAGATGTTTCCATTGATTTTTAAGGTATGTTTAGCTTTTTTTCTTTATTTTATTTTATTTATTTATAATAAATCCCATTGAAATCAAAGATATGACTTGTTGAATAAGATACCATGAATGAGCGTGGCAGAATCTGTCGTTCAGTAAAATTTCTCCAAGAAATCTTTGAGATTATTCACTAGCACTTTAAGAACAAAGTATTGAACATAATGTATTATAATGTAAATTCTATCAAACACTGTGTCATTAACATTTAGCAATCTTGTTTATTCAAGTCAATCCATCTATATATACAAATCTGATATTTGCCTTTTTAAAAATTTAGCATGCGTAAGTGCCCATAAATCAGTTATGACAATCATTGTTAAAACAATCAATAGTAAGGAATATGCATTAATTCAAATAATATTGATAGCCACATGAACCTGCATCAGTCTTCTGTGAAATAAGAAAAATGAGACATCTTCTTAAAATCAATATTTTCCTTTTTATGTCATTCATTTGAAGAGTATCAATAATACATTACTTTATACCTTATGTGTTAGTGGCCCTACTTCTAAACGTAGAGATATTTTGAAAAAATATTGAAGTGAAGCAAAAGAAAAAAGTCATCAAAGCAATGACCTGCTAAAAAGCTTGGATTCATCCATTGTATTGTGGGTATTCATCTGAACTAAAATATGTATGGGCAGCATTACTGGTTGAATATATTATTTATAACTCAGACCTCAATAACAGATGCTTGTACACTACATTTGTCCTGGAGTTAAAGAGCAAGAGGAACAGCAAGAGAACTCGGTATTGCCTTTATCTATCCTCAGACTTAAGAACCAGGAAGTTAGGCAGGTGTGCAGACCAAAGTGGAAATACAAGATGTGGAATTACAACATCCATTCATCACAAACGAAACATTTTAATTGGTTATATGTGGAAAATATCTACTTGACAGTCAGTTTCTCACTTTTCACATAAGTGCTTTGCTGCTTGGATGCCTAATCTTGTTTAGTATAGGGAAAGTAATTTGACATGAAAGTACCTAGATGGCTGCCGAAAATTAATTGCCAATTAAAAAAGAAAAATGTTTGTGCTACTCTATAAACAAGCCAACATATAAACCTTTCAGTCTTGTTGCTTTATTTATGTCTTTGTAGATCTGGTTTCAAGCTATTTGCATACAATTTACAAATTCATATTATAATTCTCCAGTATATTTATGATTTTATAGTTGTATATATTTTACCTCTATGAAAAATATTTATTTCTTTATGCTTCTGTTGCTTATTATTTAACAAAAACATTTCATTACATTTGATAGTTTATGTCTCTTCCTTAGAATGAGGCATTTTTATTTGTAGGGCTCAAAAAGAGAGGTTTATTTCTCCCCCACATTTAAAAAAAATAGCCAAACCTCAAAACGATGAACTCCTGTCTGTAACTTTCTATAGCTTGCTCAGTCTGCTTTCAAGTGAAGATGAATACCCCAATGATTCAAAGTATAAAGGTTAATCTGAGTGGAAAATGAAGGCTTTAACAGGATTGTAAAGCTTAAGGACTCCTTTCAGCACTAAGGAGACTTTTGAAAGTGGCTGAGCCGTAGAAGTTTCATGAGTACCATGGAGTAGCCCCCTTAGATCCAAAATACAATTCAAATGGCACAGCTGGCTGAATCCATCAGTAGAAATGGATATTGACTTCCATTTTCTTCCTTCTTCCCCTCCCAAAATTAACTTTCTACACTTGTCGGGTAGATAGTGTGAATCAATGTTATGTCCACATAAACGTTAACAATTATGTGTAGGATAGATTACTGAATATCATAAATTTAAGGTAGTAATAGAAAATTAATAGAATTTCAAAGCTTGTATGATTTTTAAACAGTAACATAAGTATATCTCTTTTACATTTTAAAAGCTGTTTGGTTTTGTTTTGGTTTTTTTTTTTTAAATTGAAATGTGTTCCCAGTGGGTGAAATTCAGTCATTTTACCTTCTATTAATAAAGAATTAGAAATATCTATGGTTATTCAAAGCTATTACTCCTTATATTAACCTTTTTATTCAGTCTTCAAGTCCAAATGAGTGAGGCAAGCCACGGCTCATTTGCTAAAGCCAATCCAAAAGCCAGATTTTAACGGAGGAGGAAAAAAAACGGAGCAAAACAAACAAACAAACAAACAAAAAAAACCAACAACAAGCCCACAAAGCTTTCAAGAGCAAGTTTTGACGATTGTGAATCTCTTGGCAAAACATGGGTCCAAGACACCTGATCCACAGATTTAACCAGAATGAAAGACTGACTACAAATTATTTGTGAAGATCTTTTAGGTTAAAACTACCCCATAAGAAACTTCTACGCACACTCATACACTGCTTAGTTTTCTCACAAAGCCTACGGTTCCATGCAAAACATCAATAGTGTGGAGATAATGTCAGGGTCACTTATTCTGACTGTGCCAAACAGCAGTGGAATCCTCAAAAGACAGACATGTTACATACAATAGCTGCCACTCAAGGCATGAATGAACAAAGAGTGACCTGTCTTATTTTCCTTTTATCTTTTAATTAGAATGATAAGAATAAAAATAATAAGAAATCATATTCCTTATTATCAGATTTTATTGAATGCAACTTTTTACTGGGGAAGAAAGTTAATAAAAGAACATAAATGTAACATTAACATTTTAATCCTAATGAAAAATAATATATAACATTTCTTTATATTCAAGATTTTCAAGTTTTTGTTGTTATTATCCCCATTTTCTAATTCCTATTTATAGCCCTTTAAAAGATAAAGGATAATAAAGATCACAACAACATGCCAAAATTATCGTGTGAATAAATAAGCAAGACCTATCAATCTGCAAAGTTATCACAAAATTCAGAGAAACTTGTGTTCAATTAAGTTCTCTTGAACTTAATCAACTTGGAGTGCATTCACCATTATTACAGCTTCCAAAAAAGTTTCATYTAAAGTGAAATATTTTATGGATCTTTAGTTAATGATCCTATTTGATCTTCTTTAAAACTTGTGATAAAAATAATTCCTAATACAAGCTTTGAATCACTTACGGATCTATAATACGGATGTCTTTGAAAGTATTGGGTAATATTGTATGTGGTCTTCCTTTTCTAATATGTGATACCAGAGAAACTAGCAAAAATGACAAGCCAGCTGTCAAAATCCTGGATCAGTAGATATATATGCAGTCATAATTAAAGAAATAGAGACCTACATGATCTTTAGTAGGTGACTGCTTTTGCCTGTGAGCAAGGGATAAGTGCAGTGATATTTCTGTGTAATATTCCATTACATTAGGTATTTTGCACCCAAATTTTTATGTGATTCCCCCAGTTGACTGTAAGAAAAGATTCGAAATTTTGCATTTTTTCCTCCTTCAATTAAATGTGGTTGGGTATGGGCTGCTGTTCTTTACTGTATCACAAGTATCACAAGACCTTCACATTATTTATCACAAGACACATACATACACAAAGCTTGTGGGACATCAAGAGGCGAAACACAAACGCCATGTTCCTTCATTTCAGTTATCTACTGCAGCTTTTTAGTCATTCCTTCAAATCAACAGGATAGTGAGGTAGCTATAGCTGCAAGTAGGAATAGCATTTGAAAAAGATTATCTTCTCTATGATAATCCCTATTGCTGAGAGCATTATTAAGTTGGTTTGCAGTCTTGTGGTCTTTTTGGTTTCCTTAGTTCTGTGAGGAGTTATAGCAACCATTGTAATAAAAACAGACAAACACGAAGTATCTACCCCTTACATTCTTAAGAGATTACTGTGGTCTGTGCTTTTGGACACAGATCTAGACGCAAGATTTAGACTTAATTATTTTAGCTTCCCTCTACCAACTGAGACACATATCCTGAAAAGCTCCAATTACTTCAAATAAACACCAGAATTCTCTTAGCTATGTAGGTCACCACAAACCCATCACTTGCTCTTAACTAACTGTAGAGAGCAATTCAAAGTCCTCTGTGACTGACCTGCTTAAGATATCATACCTTCCTGTGGCCCATAATACTCTGTTAGGTTGCTTTCCACTGGAACAATAAAATAGTATATTGCAAAGGAAATCTTGTGAGAGTAGTGAATCTTTCTGTGAAGGGGAATTCAGTGRTAAACATCACCTGTGAATTCACTTGCCCACTACTTAGGAATTTGCTATTTTCATCTCAAAAACTTTTTCTTTTATTTTACTTTGTAAGTAAGAACCTATCCATCCTCAGCTGTACCTAAACAAACAAATGAACAAGTGAACAAACAAACAAACAAAAAAATCCTGCCAACRTGGTCAACACAGTCCCTTCCTAGGATGGAAAAGAAACAAGAGAAAGACAGTTTTATTGTCACACAGGTATTTAATAGAGACATTGACATACCTCAACATACGCCATTTTAGTAAAAAAGGTCAAATAAACATCAGTTATCTAAATAATTTGCAAAATCATCTGCAAAACTTAATTGTAAGTCACACAAAAGTAGTTGTTGTTTTGAAATCCTTATTATGCTACCTTTTCACAGACATAATAATGTTGTGAGCAGATAACTGCCAGCAGCATTTAGCACGTCTATTTCTATTTCTGCCTGTAAGAAGAAATTGTAAAAGTAGATTCAACTTTTTTTTTTTTAATTGTTAGTATTTGGTTTTCTCAAAAACATTCCCGTTTGTTAAATGTTTGGAGCTGAGCCACAGACAAGTGTCAGTTCTATTCTCACCTTCTTATCCTTACGTCTCCAGGTGCATTTATAATTATATATATATAATATATATATATTATATAATATTATATATAATATATATTATAATTATATATATATTCTTTTATATATATATATATAATTCTCCATTAAGTGTGTTGGGCATTTCAATACCTATCTATATTGGGTTATATTCTTAAAAACCAGTCATTAGCTGAGGATAGCTTTCAGTTGTTACGTGTTTTGTGATCAAATTCCTTAAACATTATAGTGATGCAAGATATATAATCAGATCAACATAAGCCTCACGCTTACAGCAATGTCTATGAAAGACGGTTCCACTGAAGAAATGATTTTTCCAGTAGCGTCAAATCAAAATTGGGCCAACAATTCACGTTTTCAACCTTCTATGGTTCTTGTCATGTCACATGTTGAAAACCAAAATAATAACTCAGCAGTGATCACTGTATTCAACCTTTCAAAGAAAACAGAATTTCCAATTTGGATAAAGCAATGTATACAAATTTTCAAATAGAAATTTATACTTGAAAAATATGACCAACTATTGGTCAATAATTGTACAGCTGTTTTGATTTGACGTGATGGGACTGATTCTTTCTTTTCTTGCTGATTGTGGTTATAGGCAAATAAAGATGGTCCCTTCACTTACCTTTCTAGTGGAACAATGCCTGTTTTTCAAGTAAATAAGCTCACAAGGTTATTTCAGTGCTCTGTTCCACACCAGCTATCAGAATTAGCAGCAGCAAAGGTGGAACAGTTAATATCTGAATGTTTTTGAACTTTTTAATTCATTCCTGAAGTTTTTACAAAGGAGGAAAAGAAGTCTCAAAGTCTTAAATAAAAGGAAAACTAAGTGACAGTGAAATAATCTTCAGGCCTCAGAAATTCCCATCACGGTACCCACATATATCTCTCAGCCTTTCCATTTGCCATGTTTCCTAACTTGTGATACCTGCCAGAAATAGTGTTTTGAAGTGAAAAAATTCATTTTTATTTATGTATAAAATATGCCCACAAAAGAGAGAAATCGGGAGCTGTCCATTTTAGGAATAGCTTTACTGATACATAGATCACTTTTTTTTTTTTTTTTATTTTCCCTAAGAAACTCTGTGACCTAGCAAATAAGATAGAGATTGAGGTATTGTTTCCACTTTTATCACAGCTTTCAAACAAGCCACTTAATGTCTCTGTCTCAGTTACACAGTAAATGGGAGGAATGATATTGCTCTACCTCCTAGGCCTTCTCCATTAAACCCTAGTAAAGAAGAACTCTGAAATATAGAGAATTAATACAGTCAGACAGTAAAGGATTTTAACAAACATTTAGAAATTTCCTATTATATTTGTAGCAAGAAAGAGGGGGAAAAAGGACAAATCTTGTTTATCAAAACCTCTGTTTTAAAGAAGTGTGAATTCAGCGAGCATGAACAATGTAATGCAGCAGAATTATTCATACAAGCTTTAAGAATATTCCTTACTAGGAGCAGTATAGCCACACTGATGCAGAGCCCCATGTAGCCTCATTACTTGTACTGAGCTGCAGGATTTGTGAGTTTAGGCATAGCACCATGTCCATTGCTATACTGCTGCTCCTGGTCCCAAACCTGATTGTTCATAGTTGATACCAGCAATTCCAACACCGCTTTGGGTTGTGCATACAGATGTAGTCTTAGAAACATACTGATTGTCTAAAGCTCTCCCCCGCCAACAGAAAAGCATCTAGTGAAACTTCTKACAATATCTGTTAGACAGCATTGGCTGTCATGACTGCATCAATCCTCTTCTTAGAAAAAGCAGCACATGGCTGTGATGTTGTTTTAATAAGCAAAGGTGAAATCCAAGTCATTATATAACTTTTTTTTTTGCAGAGCAGTCTGACTTTGTTCTAGATAGTAATGTGACCAAAGTGAAAAAACCTAGTTTTTAATGAGCTGTCTCAATAGTATTCATCAAAAAGCAAGCGCAGGATTCATCAAAATCAAACATGTTTATTTGTGTAAGCTGTGATATTAAGTGGAGCACTTCATGCCTTAGTACACAGCTGATGAGAAATTGTGAATTAGGAATGTATTTCTAATGCAAAATRTCTGAAGTGGCAAGTCCCAGCTCAGGTGTAAGGTGCAATTTGGAACACTATTTTACGTTTAATCTATATAACATTCTTCCATACTGTCTGTCTCTCACATTATTATTCACTCTTTTGTACTTAAGCAGCTTTTCCTATTGCTGTACCAAATATGACTTGTGTGATGAAGAATATTTATTTATGTGTTATATTAGTCACTTGTAAAGTAAATACACAATGCTGTTCTCTTACGAGTTATTTATAGCTTGAAATCCAATAATTCTAAAATATAGCCTCCTTATTTCTAACATTTCTAACATTGAAGATGTGATTTTTCCACATACTAATTTAACTGTAGAGAACTTCCTGCTAGTTCTTCAACACATTTTGGAGAAGATCCACAAAAAGATTTCAGGGACTGAATGAAAATTTTATTGAAACTATTGATGACCAAGTATTTTGGTATTAAAGTTTTTCCCATGCACCTAACCTTCTTATATTAGGTAGTTCATTGTCTGCTGTGTATCTCAACCATGTGGCACCTGGACAGCTCCGTCTAATAAATAATCTCAGAGCTCTTATAACAGATGAGGAGGCAGTGTTAATATTGCCATAATAGTTGAAGCATTCACCTCTGCCTCAGTTTCCAACAGACAAGTTTCCAGCAGAGCTGCCCAAGAATATGCCTTAAAAAGAAAATGGAATGATACTGTGATTCTCACAGTCCCTCCATTAGAAATGTTAATAATTTTACATGAGTACAATCACTGCGTAGAGAATAGACGCAATTTTTATAACCTACTTCGTAGATACTGCCTATGTTTGAATCCTTTCTCTGTGCTTTTACAGTTACCATCCAGCAGTGATCATCTCTCCCTTTTTTAAATATCCTATCCACTTCTTCACATTTATTTGAAAGAATATTAAATTATTTTAAACTGAGTATAACTAGGATAAACTGTGCATTCTTCC
This sequence comes from Phoebastria nigripes, assembly GCA_035582835.1. Classification (NCBI taxonomy): domain Eukaryota; kingdom Metazoa; phylum Chordata; class Aves; order Procellariiformes; family Diomedeidae; genus Phoebastria; species Phoebastria nigripes. Next base: position 398,203 of record JAYKAV010001499.1, on the reverse strand, counting down.
TTTTCACCATATATTAGAAAATACTCTGCACAAAAAGGCATGTTCACAACAGGTGAGAAATATGTAAAYCTCTTCAGGCAGAAAAGGAGCTGAATCCAGGATTCTCACAATCTGGAGGAAAATTTTAACCACTGAACTGCTGGATAAAAAGAGAAAGCTTATCTTTCTTTAGTCTCCTAATACCACAAGAGGACTGAGGAAAAAGAATCCTATTTGCAAGTGCTTAGGCTCTAGAGAAGGCAAGATTTCATTTCTAGACACTTTCTCCCCAAAATCTCTTACACGTTACTTAAAAAGACAGAAGCATTACTCAATATACCAGTTTCTTGCCACCCTTCTCTTCATCAGGTAACTCTTACCATAAGTTGTATGAAGACACTAGTTAGAGTTGTTTATTTAGCTATTGCAACTAGGTGCTGCAAAGTTGATTTTTTTCTTACTGGGATACTTCCTTGTAAACATGCAAAAATATACCAGACTTGATTTCAGTCACTCCAAATGATAATTTCTCATCAGTATTTGTAAACAATAAAAGTAGCAAGTATGTTAAAAAATAAATAAATAAAATAAATTTWAAAAAAAAATAAATAAAAAAAGCAAGTATGAAGTTCTAAACTTACATAAATGTAATTGTTAATGTGGAAGGACTATTACCAATATTTTGGATTCACTCAACCGTGTCATACTATCCTTCCTCATAAACTTTGATAATTGTGTTTCAATCTGTGCTGCTTCTCCGAGGTGTAAAGAGCATTATGGGCTTCTGTTAGAATGGCTCGTTGGCTGTTCTGCAGCATCGCCTAAAGTCTGCAGGATTTATATGAAGTGCAGCCATATAACCTTGGGCTGTGATCTTGTCAGCTTTTACAAGCTAAACAGCATGAAAGCTGGTCAATACCTGTATGGCAGACTTCCAAGAAAAAAGAAAAAAAAAAAAAACCTACTGTAGGAAGTAGTGTTGATCATCCTCCACGTATCAAGCTTCCCTGTGAGTCAGTACTCAACCAGCATTGCAGCGTTTTGTCAGGATGGCTGGTATTAGGCATATTGCTCAAAACTGAAGGAAAACGAAATAACTGGAGATTAGACTTAGACTTTCATCTTCATAGTTAGGTAAATAAAATGGTCAATTTTCAAAATGCCTTATGAGGCTCCCATAGGGAATCTCCTGTAGGGATTAATTATAGTGACTAGACTTTCTGTTACGGTTTTGAAAAAAGTCAATCCCTTTATTTATATGCCTACTTACAGAAGTAAGGAACAATCTTTATATTCCTACTCATAAAATTCTCATTCTCAAAGCCCTATTAGGTAGGGTTGCCAGGACAGCTTAAGTCTTCCTAACTGCAGGAGAGTGATGAAAAAACTTTCTGTCTTCCTTCACCCCAGCCACCTTCTCACACATCCCTCTTTCCCTTGTGGGTGTTGTAGAAACTGAGCTGAGCTGACTCGGATAACAGATAACTAGAGCTGTCAAATGGAAAACAACAGACATGTATGTCCTGGATGAGGTAGAAAGAATAGCAGAGCTTTGCTTAGTTACACAGACCTTTTTTTGGCAGTAGCACAGGCTAACAACTTAAGCCAATTTTGAAACTGCATGTTAAGTCCCTTGGGTGTTACAGAAGACAAAGGTCTCACCATATGTGGTCATGAAAAGCCAAAATTTATTAATTTTTTTCTTAAAGTACTATATGATCCTTTTCATTCTGAATAAATCAGAATTGGTTTATTTTGTTAATTTATATGACTGGCTTTATGGACCCAAAAGCTTAGCTTTATTATATTAAAATTGATAGAATATGTCATTACATAATGCTTTGTATAGGCTATGTTTTCAGAAAACAAGCACTTTAATCCAAATGCGTAAGGAAAATTTAGGAACTGTTATGCTTAGGGGGAGAATTACAAGATGAAGCAAGGTCATTTCTGTCAAAACTGTGTTTATTTACAAAGAATACCAAACTTCTGTGTCTCTGAACAAGACAAAAGTCAAACAGCAGAAAAGCACTTCTTTACTCTCAGCTCTAAGCTTACTTAGCTCTCACTCGGAGCTTTTTATGTTATCCAGAGTTCTCAGGCAAACTTCTCACCCTCCTGCATTTGCTAATTCTCCCATGCTTATTCCCATGTGGATACCTGTCCACATACATGTATATTAGTTTTGAAATCCAATAATATTCCTCAGCTTTAGGTCAAAGAAACTATTGTTTTAGGCTTCTGATTTTATAAATGAACCTGACTGTCTTTCAAATTTTTTCCTGAAGTGAAAGGTTTTTCATAACAATCTATATAATACATAATAATATTCCCTCTCTATCCATCTCCATTTTACACCTTAAACAACTAATGGCATCCACAAACAAAAATAGTAATAATTTAAGAAAGCAAAAAAAAGAAAAACTCTATTTGCATTAAATTGAGGCCAGAACGGGGCTTGGGATTATAAACAAGAAGTAGTGTTCTTCTGATTGATTGTTATTCTCTTCTAGGAAATTTAAAAGAATACATTTGTGTTCATCAAAATTGCCCAGCTACTTATTTTTTCATGCTGAATGTGTCCTTACTCTGTGAGATCCTAAATTTGGTTACTATTTCCTGCCAATATGGGTAATAAAACAACATATACCATAAAAAATTTGTTGTTTTTAGTTTCCAGAAGCCTTGGGAGGAGGGGAACCCTGATAACTTTAATTCACATCTATCATAATTAATCTAGGCTGTAAGTACACATAAAAGTCAGAATTCAGGAGAAATTTCAAAGTTAGAGAAACATTTTGTCACTGCTAACAAGGCCATTTGCCCTTGCAAAATATATGAAGTTCCAAATTTATCTATGCAAAGTCATAAAATGGTGGAAACTTAGAGCCCAGAAAAGGATTTAACTAGGGAGGAATTTTGTATCTTTTGTGCTGCTAGCCATTCTATACAGGACAAAATATTTCCTGGAAGACTTTAGTTCTATTTTTCTAAGAGTTAATCTGCGAAATTAAAAAAAAAAAAAGTTCCTGGGAAATTATATCAAATGCACTCTTCATTGGAAAATCTGATGCTAATAATATGATCAATTGCATTCAAGTAACAGATACATGACACACAGCAGTTATCTTCAAAAACACTRCATCTGCATTCTGATCAATCTTTTAATTTATGTGAACATATCTAAGGAGGGTCCGTACATAATGCTGGGGATGGCTCTTCATGATGCAAGTTAAAAGCAAACAACAACAAAAAAAACCCGTGCAATCAGACAGGTGGGAGTAGAATCTTCCAGAGGAATTAGAAACAAAAAATCTGGCAAGGTAAATAAAGATGCTGTCAATTACAAGGGGAGTGTAATTATCCCACTACAATCTATTGGGAGTGAGAGGTTATAAAGTCAATGAGATGACAGACCTACCTTAGTGTTATATCAACATTCTCAACCGCTGTCTGTGACATCTATATATTTGGGTATTTGGGGCAAAACCTTCAGGAGGATAACAAAACCAGTAACTTAACAGTGACTGAGTGCTTGACTTTATTAAGTTTCATGAACAGTTGCAATAATATAGTAAAATTAGATACRCCAAAAAACAGCTATAAAAAAATCAAACCTTTTAGTCCTAGTTAAATTAATCCAAGCTTTTAAATTATTAATTAAATTGTATCAATAAGCCATGATGAAACACTGTTTATCTGATCTCAAAAGCTCTCCAAATTCATTATAAAATGTAGTACTTCTTTTTGCTGTGGAGAATTTTTATGGTGACCTGTTATAATGTAGTGATCTGATTACCCAAAGATTAACAAAGGAGAGACTGTCTTCTCTTAGGTGTTTGGGCTTTTTTTGTGAGTTATAGCCCAATCCTATATTTTGTTTTGTTTCTTCCATTTTATTGATAGAAATCTCTTTTCTGCAGACATTTCCTTGGCCTCTGCCATATTGATTGCTGCTGTTGAGGGAGAATGAGTCTTCTGATTGCACTCTACTTGAGAGACTGTTAAGGCAGAACAAACCTGGAGATGCTAAGCAGGTCACTGGACAGTCCTTCATAAATATTCAGAAGAAACAAACATTGTGAAAGACACTAATGCTGATAGAATTCACAGATATGCTAAGTAAGTATTGCAAGTATTTCCTGCAGAGAGCTCCTGTAGGGATTATACGGCCTTCTGCTTTAATGAAGTTACACTTCTGACTAATGGCAAATGATGTTAACATTTCCCTTTCAATACCAAGGACTATTTTTTATTGTTTTAAAAAAATGATGGGGGAGAAAAAAGAATGCTAAGCTGAATTACAAGTATTTATAAGCATTCTTAGGAAGAGGGTGCATTCACTTACAAAGTCGATTTCCATCCAGAGTTTAGAAACAAGTCTTTAATTATGAGACACAAAATTTACAATACAAGGGACTAAATAGGATTATTACGTTCACTGCCACCTAAATGATAGCTAAAGCATATGTAAAATTACAAATAAACTTTCCCCTGTAGAATGATTTCATACAGATTAGTATAAACACTCTAGCTTTTCCATTTGATTATTTGATGAACAGCACAATTCATACTGAGGATTTTATTCTCTGTTAAATTTTACAGACTTGTTTAAAAAAATCAAAAGGAAGAATGTTTTTCTGTCTAAAAGTCTGCATTCTTTTTGTAAAATTTTGCCTATTTTACTTCTAGTTACCATGCCACACTGCTAATGTACATTTCATTTTCAGTCAAGGGAATCTTCCTAGCCTTTATCCACAGTTCTGGCACCAAATTGTGAGAATCTTCCTTGGTCTTTATTCAAACAGACAGTCATTCATTGGATTGGACAAATATATACAGAAGCGGTTGGCTAGAGTCCTGATCATGTACTATACTTTACTTGAATATTTTTAATAGTTTCAATGAGGCTAGTCAACAACCGTCAAGTAGTAATGCAAGCAAGGATCATAGAAATCTATCCTCTGAAAAAGGCCCTCAATCTTTCTGCTAAAAATACTTTCCTTTTTTAAATTTCCACCCTTTTAACTGTGACTAAGTAACAGTGAAAACTAGTTGCCTTTATTTCATTAGACGATCTTTTTACAAATGCTGTTATGATTAAGACATATACTGAAAGTTATATCAAATGAGTAAGAATTTTCGTAGAAGGAGAGAAAAAAAATTGAGGGTTTATGGGTGTGCAAACAGACACATGAACTAACCAGTCTAATAGCAATGAATCAGACAAAGAAAAAAGGGTGTTAGATTCTGTCAACCACCAGAAAGTGTCCACTCAAGTGTGCAAATGTGCTATATGTGTTAGCATGACATATTGTAGGAGCTATAGATTTCAGGAATTAACTCTTGCTAGTGTCTGCTTTTTCCCCTCTACACAATATATTTTAAAGCCAGCTTGGTTCAAAGGACAGTCAAATTTAGGCCCAGGTGTCATAAACAACAGTTTTACAATAGAGGAAAATCTTTCTTTTCTGTGGCTTTGGTTAATCAGTTACACTGAGGAGTGGTAAGAAAAGCTCCTTTCAGCTGCTGTGTCGTAAGATTTGTCCTTACTACTGCAGATAATACCATTTTAAAAAAGACACCAAAACCCCCAAAAAACCTGTCCACAAAGAGCATTTGAGGGTGAGCTAAACTATAGATGTTAAGAGGGAGAGGAAGAGAAGTCATGATTCCATTTTATTATCCCACCACAAGAGGATGGAAGAGCTCTGAAAATTACTCTTCAATAACTGGAAGGGCAAATACAAAGCAACTTCGCTGCTGCTCTCAGTTTCCAGCAGGGAACTAGACTTGCCTGTGACTTTTAATTCTATCTAAATCTGTAAGCCTCAAAACCTTCAATATCAATAACCAAATGTAGATAGGAATCTTCTCAGTTGCCTTAGAGATTTAAAAGAATAACTTGTGTAAATCCAAGCCCATCATGTAGATTCAACATAGAGAAAGAGGGTTTCTGATATAGAACAGATTAAACGTCCTCCGGAAGGACCTGTTGCTYTCTGTTTGCTTTATGGGAAACCTCAACTTTCAAATGTCTAAGTTAGGTAAGACAAATCCTACCCTCCTATGACTTAATGATTGTCCTACTGAGGGTTTAGGCTAATTTATTTCTATTTGCTAGCTGGGAATATATATCTTGCCTATTCACATCTATTTAGGCAGTTACATTGTCCAGTAAATATCTAATTTTTTTTATTTTTTTTTTTTTTTTAATATGTTGGGAAATATTGGGAAAGTTTTGAATTACAGCTACTAAATTTGAATGAAAGTAAAAATAAATTAAACACATTTAAACTGCCATTTTAGATGGTTTTTATTACTTAAGTAAAACTCTTAAATGTGCTCGAGAAATAAGAATAAAAAATATTTGATTAATTTTGCCTTGGAAACTAATTGATATATTAGGCAAAACAAAGTATTAGCTGTGTTTCAGGAGCTGATTGATTTTCTCCAATCATCATGTAATACCTCTCATCCTACACAGCTTGTTCTTTTTTTTTTTCCTCATAGAATAGAAGAGGAAAAAGCACTCCTGCCTCTAACTTCTGATCAGTTTCTCATGAAACTTGCAAAGAAGAAAATATTTTCTTCACTTCAGAAAAGGAACTGCTCTTAAAACTTAGTTAAATATTCCTACACACTGTTTCTGAGTACTTAGCCAGTATCTTCCATCATCTTAGCAGACTAGGGGCAGTACTTCTTTTTCTTAATTTAAATTACTTTGACGGCTTGTTGTTCAGTTAGGCAATAAAATACTTGCTGTCATAATTTCTGATTTAATTTGAAATTGGTTTATATTGATTTTTTTTAACAATATACATGAAAATCATTACATGTTACATATTACATGATATTTTTGAGCCTGCCTCAGTGCAGGAGGCTAGACCAACCAATCTCTGAAGCCTTTTTCAATCACGTTGATCACAACTGATCACGATCAATCACAATTGATTAACAAAATAATTTGCAGTGTATTTTACAGAGTTACATGTGTATGTATGTACACATACATATTGTGTATATCATAAATKATTTATTTATATTGCATATGAAATAATTAATAAAATAATTCAACATTTTTCACCTAGTGGTTGGGCATCCTGTGGCCAAAGTTAAGTCAGCATATAAATGAGAAAATAATTTTAAGTGAATCCAGATTCTAATTGTTATTACAATTGCATGTGTACAGGTTAGTTTGTTAATTTTTGTCTTAAAAGTCCCTGATATTTATTAATAAACCCATAAATTGCTATACCATTTGTAAATGTACAAATAACATTTCCTGATTTTCATCTTGGTTTGTCTTTGATCCTTTTAATTATAAATGTCTAAATACAGAGCTTGCAAAAAGAAAATACCTTTGAATTGGGCAGTGAAACCTAGATCAGGTCATTATAACCTCTATTTCTGTTAATTAGGCAGTGGGTGTCCTGTGGCCTTCTGACATTCATGCAAATATCATTAGCCAGCTATGTTTCTCTGTGACAGTTATATCACTACTGTTAGACTCAATCCCAAACTAAATATTGACATTGATTTTTCTCTCACCATCCTCTATTCAGAAGTAAAACTTCAGAGGAACAAGGTACCTTCATTCTAAAATGAAGGTGGTCAACAGCTCAATATCTGGATGGAGATTGGTGACGAGTGGTGTCCCACAGGGGTCCGTACTGGGACCAGTACTGTTTAATAGCTTCATCAATGACRTAGACAGTGGGATCAAGTGCACCCTCAGCAAGTTTGCAGACAACACCAAGCTGAGTGGTGTTGTTGACACGCCTGAAGGACAGGATGCCATCCAGAGGGACCTGGACAAGCTCGAGAACTGTCAGCCTCGTGAGGTTCAACAAGGCCAAGTGCAAGGTCCTGCACCTGGGTCGGGGCAACCCCCGGTATCAATACAGGCTGGGCATTGAAGGGATTGAGAGCAGCCCTTTGGAGAAGGACTTGGGGGTACTGGTGGATGAAAAGCTGCACATGAGCTGACAATGTGCGCTCGCAGCCCAGAAAGCCAACCRTATCCTGGGCTSCATSAAAAGAASCGTGGCCAGCAGGTCAAGGGAGGTGATTCTGCCCCTCTACTCTGCTCTGGTGAGACCCCACCTGGAGTACTGCGTCCAGCTCTGAAGCCCTCAGCATGAGAAAGACATGGGCCTGTTGGAGCGGGTCCAGAGGAAGGCCACAAAAATGATCAGAACAATGGAAACACCTCTCCTATGAAGAAAGGCTGAGAGAGTTGGGGTTGTTCAGCCTGGAGAAGAGAAGGCTTTGGGGAGACTTTATTGCAGCCTTTCAGTACTTAAAGGGGGCTTATAAAAAAGGTGGGGACAGATGTTTTAGCAGGCCCTGTTGCAACAGGACAAGGGGGAATGGTTTTAAACTAAAAGAGGGTAGATTTAGACTAGCTAGACGGAAGAAATTTTTTATGCTGAGGGTGGTGAAACCCTGGAACAGGTTGCCCAGAGAGGTGGTAGATTCCCCATCCCTGGAAACATTCAAGGTGAGGTTGGACGGGGCTCTGAGCAACCTGATGTAGTTGAAGATGTCCCTGCCCAKKGCAGGGGGTTTGGACTAGATGACCTTTAAAGGTCCTTTCCAACCCAAAGTATTCTATGATTCTATGATTCTAAAATAATCTGGAAAGTTCTTTTTCAGCTTGCCTGGCTCTGAAAATGTCATCAGACATAATGGCTTCATATTGTGTTAAACGTGCAACAAGAAGGTAAGCCTCGTCTCAGAGAGCTACAGTCCTAGCAAAAGGCAGCAAGTGAGTGAAACACATAGATGTAAGACATTAAACAGCATCTGTGGGTGACTGAAATCATTATAGACACATATGAGCATAGCTGATAAACAAAATAGCCCAAGTTGGAATTTTGAGGATTTTTAGGAAGGAAAAGTTGGAGACTTTGTCTTTACGTACAAAGAATTGCCTTTATCTGTAACTGGAGGATATGCACATATGTTTAGCCTGATAATTTTTATTCACATCCAGAAATTAAAAAAGAAAATGTTTCAGAAGACAGATAATCAGTTTAAGACTGCAAGTGATTGCCATGGTCATTTAATTTAACCAATGTAGCACAATGCATAAGAAAATCCACCTGATAAACAGGGCTTTATGGTACTGACTTTGTCCCAGCCAGTAGATATTAGAGCAATCTGAAGTATCTCCAGTCACTTCTAACATTTATAGGAAATAATGCAGTTTGGAGATTTCTAAATACATGGACACCTGCTTGCAGTTAAGAAATGCAAGAAAATACAAGGAAAATACTTTTCCCAGCACATTGTGAAATGGTTCTGTCTTTGCTAAGGCTGAAAATAGTCCTGACCTATTTTTTTTAAAATACCATCACCACATACATACTGCTAAAGTAGCAGAAAAAATAAATGTGTTCCCTTGGATGCAGAGTGCATGTAAAAGCTTTTATGTGTTTAAAATGCTTTCTTTTAGATGATGTTTAATAAATGCAGAATATGGGAAAGGCAGAATTCCCTTCTTCCCCACTCCCCTTCACAGTCAAGATAATAAAAAGGTTTCCTATAGAAATGAGCTACAATAGCTTCCAAGAGCGCAATGACTTTGTAGACAAATGCACAGTCATAACACACAATAGTTCACATTCAACACTGGATGCAATAATTATTTTAATGAGAAAGATAATGACTAGTCAGGACACTGGAGCTAGTCCCTTACTGTATTAAAGAAATGTTTTGTGAGTTTAAAATTTATCATAGGCAGCCCCCCAGACAGTGAAGGAAAGAGCTTATGCTCAGTGACCCGACAGTTACCGTATCTGGTGTGTAGAGCACAATGGGCGCTGAGCATCGTCCCATGTGTCAAGTAAAGAACTCTGAATCAGAGCATTCCAGCAGAATATTAGTTCTTTAAATTAGTGCTATGTCCTAACATTGCTACAGAAACTGCACCACATTGAAAGTATTAATTCAGGTCTAGTCCAATGACTGTGTACAGAAATGCACCCTATTTAGCGAAACGAAGTCTCATTACGCTCACACATTTAGTGAATGCTCTTAAAAATCTATTTGTGGTGCACCTTAAGTAGTCATCTGTGATTATGAAAAGAAGATAGCAATGCTACTAGCTCCACATGATACCATTTTATTTATTTTGCGGAGGACTAAATGACTGCTGTAGGAAAAAACAGTGGTGATTCAGGACAAAATCTAGCATTCACAAAGTTTTTGTTTCTTTTTACTTTTCCTTTAGTTCACTAGTAAGCTGCGAAAAAGTATTTCACTATTTTTCGTTATAGGAAAATATATCATGCTGGATCCAACAACACAAGAGAGGCAAGACTGCTGCTGCTCCGTGCTCCCAGATGCAACCAGTAGTGAGGCTGACGATGTATTCCCAGAAAGCACATGCACACATAGCACGCATATACCCTACATATGTACATATATACAGTTGCTGGTACCATGGACACACAAGCCCTCCAACCTGTGGTCTGACTCCGCTCTCACACCCCGATACACACACACGCACACAGAACAAAGTGCCCCTCTAACCCAGGAAAGAGTTAGAAAGGAATTTAATAAGATGATAAAATAGATTGTGCTGATCAGGTGCAGGGCGTAGCCAGGCAAGTGTACTGACTAACAAACTATTTACATGAAACTGGCCCTTTCTATCCCCTTAGTGCTCTATTTTCCTACACTTGTTCCTCCTCAAATCACCTCACCTAAGCCCCTCCTTTTTCCTACCTTCGGTTTCTCCCTTAAGCATCCTGTAATAAATCCTGCAYAATCCCAAACTGCTCTTCCCCTGCATCCCATAATGTGTCCCACCCCTAGGCAGCAATTAGTCTGAAAGGTGATCTGGAGAGCTGTTCCGAATGACTGATCTTGATGCATTTTATGCCTAGACCATGGGGCTGATAGCTCWGCTGGGACAGCCCTGAGAGGGGCCCAGACAAGATGTTCGCTCCTTGGAGGTCTGTAATTTGGTCCTGCCTGCCCTGTGCTCCTCTGGGTTTGTGGAGATGGGCCTTTGATGGTCTGATGGCCCCTGTAATGGGCCTGGGATCAGCTCAGCAGGGTATTATTTGGGCTCCCCATACTGCCATTTTCTCTCGGAGCTCCTCTGAGGAGCAGGTAGTCTTTATCACATAACCTAAGACTTTTGAACTACAAGAGCCAGTGAATCATCATGTGTGTAAGTATACTTCAACCAATATAATGCACTTGAATTTCCAAAACTTTTTGAAAAGGGTCCTCACCAAAGACTCTTGAAGAAACTAATCTCAGAGGGAAGTAATCATGTCTTGGATTATTACATGATCAAAAGGTAGAAATAGGTGGTTGATTTTCACAAAGGTCACCAATGGAGAAGTATGTGAGTAGTGAGGTGACAAATTTACAAAATAAACAATACTTTCCAGAACTAAATCTGCTAAAACACAAGTAAAAAGTGAATGGGCAATAAAATAGCAGGTGATACACCACATTGGTAAGTGCAATGGAATCCTGACTGTGCAAACAAACTGATGGACTCAGATTAGGTATTACTGCGCTCAGGAAAGAGATTTTGGCACCCCCTGTGAACAGATACCTGTTGCTTCATTAGCACGATGGTGAGGCAAACAGAATTTTAGCAACTATGAGAAAAAAAGAATACAGATAAAAATAGAAAATGTGATTATGCTACTGTATAAATGCATGGTACATATTCCTCTTGAGTAATGTACAATTCTCTTATTATCCTGCTTTGAGAAGGATACAGTGACACACAGAATGGGATGCATCTGTGTAACCAAATAATTTAGACCCCTTTTTCATTGCAGCATACAGAACCCCTTATCTTCTACACTKCATGCACGTTACTTTATTATTGGGCTCTCCCTTTTGTAATGAATGAACTAGTCCCTTCCAAAGCAAAACTGAATGAGGTTCTGAGAGCACTTCAGGAAACACTTCAGGTAATATGTCAAAAACTGTACAGAGCTTGTCTCCCAGCATCTGAAACAGTCCTTCAATGCCGTCTGAATAGAACTTGCACCTTCAAATACTTCTCATGCTTTCCAGGCATGTCTTAGATCATGACTCGTAAAGATATGGTGTAAAACCAACTTTCTGATCGGTAACACTTTTGCTTCTGACATAGCAGAGGAGCAGGGAGTTGGACTCGATGATCCTTATGGGTCCCTTCCAACTTGAGATGTTCTATGATTCTATGATTCTATTGCATAATTAATGAGTGAGTTAACAAGTGTGTGGCTAAGTGTGAACCACTGGATAAATGGGAAGCAAAAAGGAGACCTAGTTCAGAAAGAAACTGGACAAAATCATAGGGATTAGACCATTCGTGGTTCTGCATCACTGCCATCTTCAGTTCAGGGAGCCCTTAACCCTTGACTTCCAAAAGCTCTGGTGGTACATTAAGGAAAAATCATTGAATAGATAGCTTCTTTCCTCCACTCTTTCTCTAAGCATCCACTTTCTGAACCATGATCTTGCTTGCATGGATGTTAATTCTGATGCATTACATCAGTTATACTTTTGACCTTTAATTCAGAGGGATTTAAATGCAATATTGGAAAAATAAGGGACTTCAGTGATCCTTTTTTTGGAATGGAAAAAATATTAGTATAGAATCTACGTGGAGGAGAGAGGAAATCCAGCTGGACTGTCTACATAAAGTCTGTGAGGGAAGAGGGGAGTGAACAATATGCCTTTTCCCTTTGTAACTTCTATGATTCTTTCAACCTTTATCCAGTTGCAATGTGACACTCCCACAAGTATACTTTCAAGTACTGAAAGGACGCACACTAGGATAACTTCACATTACTGCATATTCAAAGGAATCATTATGTGACAACAACCAATAAGTATTCCAAAAACATTTTACTGTGATACGTGCATGTAAGAGAAGCCATTGAAAAAGCACTCATAAAACTAAATCATTCTAACTCCTACCTTCCTATTCCATCTTCAGATTTCTAACACCTAAGAAGAAATCATTGTACTGCTAGAAAAGAATGCTGTAGTAGATAGACACCATAAAAGGACTCATTACATGCTCATTTAAAAAAAATAGCATTGACTTTTATACCTCCAGTGTAGGAGGTACTGTGAATAATCTGCAATTACTCGCGTGTGAAGAGATGTCCATTTTCCCACTTCGATTACTGAATTTGAAAACTACAGTGGTTTTCATGCTGGAGTATGTGTTAAAAACCAATGGCCCAGGTTTGGTTACTTGAATGGGAAATTAAAAGCAGAAGCAGAGGGTAAAATTGAAATGTGTCTCTGTTATCTTCCTTAGCACTGTGATGTGAAGAATAAATACTAGCTTTTACAGAATTCAAACACTTACACTAAAGGCTCACAAAAAAGAAGCAAACCAAAAAGATGGAAAAGAATGACCAGAATATCCCTTACTTGAGAAGCTTTAAGGGATCTTGGTTTTTAAGCAAGTATTTATACCCAACCTYTGAAATTCATAACCCTTAGAAATACCTTATGCTATTTTTTATATTAGTTATTTCGTTCATTCTAGTTTATGCACTGCTATGTATATATTCTGTTATTCTTAGTAATACACATATACCATATATAATGTATACTTAGAAATATATATTACAGATATGAAAAATATTTTAAAAATCTAAAAGAACCCAAACATTTGATGGCTTATAGGCCAAGTCCTGAAATGTAAATGCAGCCAGTACCGACACTCAGGGTAGTAATCAATGGATAGTATGTAAACCATAGTTAGCAAAGAAGTCATGAGAAGTATCCAAGGGCTAACCACTACTTCTGCAAAAGGTGGCAAGGAAGCTTTAATCACACTGTATATTTAACAGGAATTAGAGTTTGAGAGAGCTCACTTGAAAAACTGAGAGCCCCTTTTTCATCGTGTCAAGTACCTAAAGAAGTAATTAATAGTTTTTTTAAAAGTACTGGGGAGGCTGGTTGTTTAAAGGAGACCTGTATCAACAGAATTTCAGCATTTAATATCCTGATGTACTTTTGAATATCCCAGTGAGGCCTTCCTGCACCTCTCGCACCCAAGACCATTTAAACTCAAGTTTTATATTACTCAAAAGGGTAAAGGGATGAAGTGACACAAGGAGAAAAGGAGTCTTGGCCCTGATATATAGACCATTGATTCTTTCTGTCTATTCCAAACAAACTTATTTCCTTAGAGAAATTGAGCTCTTGAGCCTGTAAATTAATAAAGGTAAGTCAGGTTTAACATAGCTGCAGACAACCATTAAAATGAATGCAACTGGAGTTCAATCGAGGCATTTATAATATGCATAAGAAATTATTCATTTTTCTCTCTTCACCTTTACATGAAAAGAATGTCCCCTTTCTACTCAGAGATTGCTGCTGTTTTATTTTTGCCTGTGTTTAGTACAGTGCAAAGACATACACACTTGCATGCTTTCTCACGGATGCTTGCCTTTGTTCTTGCTTGTTTTGTTGTTCAATTAATATCAAACAAAGGTCAATCTGACAAAGTATATGGTTGGTGTTTGTGTATGGAAAAACATAATGGAAAACTTGTAGTAACAGGAGTCCCATGTGCCAAAGAAAATGTTAAAAAGCCTCTCTTTAGTGACAAAGTGAGCTTCATTTGTACTGCATAAGTACCCTACTACAAAAGCAGTCTTGGACTTCCATGGGACTACTATGAATATGTTTATAATATGATTAGGCAGGCAAAGCGCTCCTAAAGTGCTGCATCACTGGTCTTGTGACTGTTATACTGCTGTAGTGGGACCTCTTAGACTTCTAGTGGGCTGAAATAGCACTACTTATAAGTGTACTTATATCTTACTTAAAATGAAGAGAATCTTGCTGGCTGATGGCATGAGGCTTGAAGAATGGTATTAGTATTACAAATAGTGACAGATTTTTACTCACTTTACTTCTGTGACTCACATGGCAGCGTTACTTTGCAATTTTTGAATCCCATGGAATAGAGTTCAAAATAAATCCCTGTTTGCCAAAAAATAAAAAACACTTACTGATCAAACAGATTAATTTAATGCACATTTGTGAACCACTAATATGGTATTCTCATGGGGGGCTGGGGAAGTATTGCTGTGGGACTACCAGCCATGGTGCTACACCACAACTGTTAGAATTTCTGGAGACTTCTAGATTTGCATTTTCTTTGTAGTTTCATTAACATAATTGGAAAACAGACTTAATTAGTGTTTTAGCACTATTAATTTTGTTTTATTTTTATTTTTTTAAATTCCTAAAGAGATGTTTTTTCACTGGGGTAAGATATTGAGCTGACAACCCTGAAAAATCAACCTCTCTTTGCAGCTACACAATGAGTATGTATGTATAAGGCTAGTAAAAAGCCAGGTTTACTGGTCAGGGGTTTTTTTTGTGGTTTTGTTTTTGTTTCTGGTTTTTTTTTTTTTTTTTCTATTTGTTCATCTGCTATGGCAGATCTTGTTCTAAGTTCCTAAATGTGT
The DNA here is from genome assembly GCA_035582835.1 of Phoebastria nigripes. Taxonomy (NCBI): domain Eukaryota; kingdom Metazoa; phylum Chordata; class Aves; order Procellariiformes; family Diomedeidae; genus Phoebastria; species Phoebastria nigripes. Next base: position 382,757 of record JAYKAV010001499.1, on the reverse strand, counting down.
GAATATCTGGGCTTCATTCTACACTGACTGCTAAACAAGAGCTTTCAGAAAAGCACACCTTTTAAGCTCTCTCAAATCAGGCACACAAAACCATTACTGCTCTAGAAGAACGGGCTGTTATTCCTAAGGGTGGGATGACAATAGGTATTTTTATGCTTTTCCTCTCCATGACATCCTATGTTTAGTGTTTTCCCATGTCTTTGGTTCATGAAAGTTTGTAGTCCATACAAGTGTATTGTTCTAATGGAATACTGCTAAAGGAATAGTCCTGAAAATGCTGTTTACCTCCTTGAAAACCTTTATCCCCATTTCCATTTATGGTTTTTGTATTCCTGTTTTTCCTCTGAGTTTATTTTTTTTTTCCCTTCTGACCAAACTGATCTTGGCAGAACATTTTTTCCTCTTTTTTCACAGAATCTTCACCTTTACAGACAAAACTGTCAGTTGGTGTCACATATGATGACTTTACTGATCCACCAGAACCATGACTGAGATTGTCAGCTCATTTTATGCAGGACTTCAAACAACCAACAGATGGTAAAAAATCTGAGTTACTTATTACTTGGTCAGACATGAATTAGCAACCTGAAGCTGAAAGACTCCATATCCTTCTACACTTTTTCTTTGTCATTTAATCCTTCTATTTAAATTCATTTATTTATTATAACACAAAAACAATTTTTGCAAATGAAAACCAAATGTAACAATCACAGTAGTAAAAGTGAAAGAAAAATTAGTCTACTTACAAAGATACTTCATTATTTTATTGGCTCAATAAATGATATTTCCTCCAAAACATTAATTGTAAATGATGCTGAGAACTTGGGCATAAAAAAGTAAACAAAAGCAAAAAGGCATTTGCAAATGTTTGCAGCAGATAACTGACATCACCCAAATACTTCCAGTGTGGTCCCCTTAGCCTCATCTGGACAGTAACATATGACTAAAATTTGGGTTCCTAATAAATCAGTTGTTTAACATAGATGCATGAAATCCTCACGCAGTCAGATTATGTGTCTTTCAAAGCCGTCAGGAAGATTTCTTCTGGCTAACTCAGATACCTAAACAAGTCCACGCAATGCTTGAACTGGAAGACTCAAGAGAATATTTTCTTGAGAAAATGTTTTAGTTTCTCATGTAAGACCTTAAATTTTTCCATTCTGATTTTGTGTAGATCGGGTTAATGCAGGTGTAACGCAGGTTCTGCTTGTAGAAATAAATTACAGATTAACTTAAGAACTTAACCGCAATGCCAAAATATTACAGAATCCATAGTAATCCGATGCCAGATTTTCAGCAGGACTAAACTGCTATAGCTTCGTGGAAATGAATCACAGTGGCCACAAGGAATGTAATAGCAATGGGGACTGTGGGAAGGGAGCTAGCTGAGCAATGATAATCCGAGATGTCTCTTGTGAATGTTAGAGGGCAGCTTGTTAATCAGAAGTTGTTAAAACAGTTGTTTGAAATGTTGCCACTGGACAGGATCTTTCTAAGCAAATGAGTAATCCCGACAGTACTAATGATACCAATTTATCACTGAGGTTCTGTTTGTATGTTTTGTAGTTTCCAATCTGTTACAGGAAAATGGTGGTGGCTGGTTGAATGTTGTTGTTTTTTTTTTTTTAATGAACATTTTAAGTACATAATTTTACTTCATTTGTGCCAGAAAATTGCCCAAACACCTTCATTAGAAATAAAGCAAATCTGTTCAATACTATCTGAACAGCAGGCAGTATATGCTTTATTGAACAGAAAAGCTTTAACAAACCTTATCCTGTACACGTTTGTACTTTCAAAGTCTGTTTATTTACTCACAAGTTTAGGGAAAATATGGGTGCTGCTACATAATAAACAGTGTTTTGCTACCCTTCTTTTTTATCCAGGTGGTTGATTATATGGTATGGGATATTTTTGCAGGTGGTATAGAAAATCATATATACCAGCTGCTGCACCCACTGAGCAACACTTTGCTAAATGACACAGCACCGATCACATATAACAGCATCTAATGACTCTAGAGTGGTATCTTTACTAGGTGTATCTTTTCTTCATTGAGAAAGAGCCTTCAAAAAGACTTTTACCTGCCTCTGTTTTTCTTGCATGCTGTGTTAGGTAAAGGGAAAAAATATTCAGGAGAAATGTAAGTGGTTAAAAAAAACCCACAACAGTACAAAGCAAGCTAGCATAGCAAAGATGAACTGTGTACTGGATGGCTTGGCATGCTGCCACTAACACTTGGCATAGCTCACTTGCTGCTGGCACTGGAGATGTTAGGTGTACTAGCCACTGGGCCCCTGCTATAAGCATTTTACTATGTAGAATCAATATCGACATACTGCATAAACAACTGGATGAACCTTGTACAAAAATGATAGCAAATAGCATGTCAATCATTTCACATAAATCTGAAAATATAATAGTGCTTGACATTACTATTAGTATTGTATCTGAAGGCCCTGATTATCACTGAGCAGCATTAAATTTAGTCTATTGAACATCAGCCCTGTGCTTGCTTTGCCTATGAGTATGATTGGTGTGAAGAAAGCAGCAGTACAAAAATTCTCTTCAGCTGGTACCTTATGGGAGGGCAGCCAGGGTATTTGTTGCTGTTTGTGCAATTAACAGTCATATTGATCACTTGCTTATTTCAGTTAAAAGTGGATAAGCTGTCTGCTTCCCGTCCCTGCTGTAATTAATGAAAGTAGACATTAACTATTGCTAGAACAACATAACTGTTTCTTTACCTCCTGTACTTCTTATTCTGAAGCATGGGATATGTTAGCAAATGGCCGAGGTTGGTCCTGGAGTGACCAGTAGATTAAGAACTTTTCATAGCTAAATGGCGCAGGTTTGTAGTGGAAACACTATCATTGCTTACATTTTCTCCTTAACTTTGGTAGAAAATTTAATATTTTTGAGAAAAAGATTGCCCACGCTTCAATTCCCTGAAATTCCTTGTATTTCAGGTAATGGCAACACTGCCTCTGTCTCGTGAAAAACAACATGGTTACTTCTTTCTCATGAAACATGGTTATAGCACAACTCAATGATGTAACAAGTTTTGTGTGAAAGACGCGTGAGATCACGCGCTTCTGCCACAGCTCCAAGTTCTTGAAGTCAAAGGCTGGGCTCCAAGTCCTCTAAATCCATCTAAACGTGGACTCTTTTACTCAGTTGGAAGCTGTCAAATCAATGAAGAAGATTTAGACTACCACATGCAGTATTGCTTCCTGCTGTGGCTGATGAAGGAGATACACAGTAACTTTAGTAACATTATTATTTTCTTTCCTGTAATAAAGTGTTCGCTTTTGTGCAAAAAGAATGTGACATTCTGGACAGTACTTTGCCGTTGTTAAATGATACATACGATTAAGCGATACTAACTACGGATAAGTTTTGTAAAAGAAGGAAGCAGACCTGCTTCGCKTCTGACATTACACTGGGCTGGGTGAATATGATGAATGCAAACTGATGTTGACAAGGACAGAAACTGATGAAATAGATGGACTGTGTGATGTACGCATCTTTATGTCTCTAAAATTATGAAACAGAGGGGAAAACACTACTCCCTTTGTTAATTTATTCAGATTAATTTAAAAAAGAAGAGGAAGGGAAAGGAAGCAGCATATATAAATATACACTCATTTACATGAAACTAAGTAGTAAAAGATGCTTGAACTTTTCCTGATTCTGGTCACCCTTTATTTTATTTAGCTATCCAAGACCTTTTCTTTTTCCTATTTTTTTTTTTTTTCCTTGCTGCCACAAGCAGTCCTTTCAGGAGCACGTTGACAGCTTTGAGCTGACAGAGAATCATTATAATCAGTGTAGAAGATATAAAGTCACAATGAGAAAGGAATTCATGTTTACAGTAGTGGGGACCACACACTGTGATAGTTTGCATTAGAAACTCAGCAGGGGGAGTGTGAAAAGCTGTAGCATTATAGTAGATATGGGGGCTTTTTGGTACGAATAGGTCGCGTGTGTTCAAGTACCTGTCTAACATGTAACAATCACAAAATATTATCATATTCAGCAGGGCCATTATTGCTGCTACATTGAATATGTAGCCTCTTAATATTCCCCATGCTCTCAAAATATGGAAAAGATACAACCTCAAATAATGGATTCCCCCTAACAATGTCAGTAGTACATTTCAGCATACATTGCCACAAAAAGAGGAGATTGAGGCATACACATGAATAGATCAAAACCATATGGAACAGGTATTATGTCAGAGTAAGGTTATTCCTTCAGGTAATTAAAAAACTTTAAGCCCAAATGCAGAAACAAATGTGTGAAACAAAAAGAACAACCGAAGCTTTACCTCTAAGCTCTGAAAAAAATATATTTTTTAATGTCATAATGAGCAGAAGCTTATAGCAGCTCAAGACAGGTTCAAAAATCCAGGAAGTATTCTCTGGGGAGATACATACACGGAGCAAAGATTCAAGTCTGTGATAAGTCTCTGCAATTTTTTATTTCTTTCTTCTCTGTTTTTTACTTTGAGCTTATGAGATGAACTGTAGACAGTTTGAAATTACAAACAAATCTCTAGGAGACAGAGATCAAGCAGCAGAAGTTTGACTCCAAGGTCCTTGTTACGGTAGCAAAAGCTACATTTTATCCCTGTCATTACACACAACACCATGTTGGAAGAATGTTAAGGTTACACAGGAAGGCACTTAAAAGTTGAGAGATGCCAGAAGTACTTTTCAACTTTCCCTGGTGGAATGGAGGGGTGTTACTGTCTTTGTTTTACAAATGAACAACTCTTAACAGGCAAAGATTGAGGCCAAGGGATATGTTTATTTTGGCTACCCAAATGGAGATGCCATGGACCTGACTGTCAGAGCACTTAGGATTTAATGGAGTAGATTAAATCTACTTTAGGTTAGACACCTAAATGGCTTGAAATTAGACATCTTAACTTAGTAGTGGTGAATCACAGAATCACAAAATCCCATCCTAAATGTTCAAAGAACATCTCCCGTTTACTTCAGTCAATAAGCATTTTGGAAAACAAAACTGCCTCCAAGAAAATGAAGAATGGCCCATTATAAACATCTGTGAAGAGATATCTGCTGATAACATGAAAGACAGTTTGCCCACAATGTTAGCGGTCAGCTATCTTAACCACAGAATCATTGTGTTTTCTCCTTTGCCACAGCTGATCTGAATTACCATCACACTAGTATCTGGGTATTTGACATTGTGTAAGAAAGAAATCACAAAAGGAGTGCAGATAGATAGCTAAATCAAATACATTTGCTCCACAGTCATAACTCCCTAAGATCAGCATGTATGTCTACAGTTACATTATGAAAAAAAAGGACACAGGAAATAAACTTCCGCACAGGACCCTGATCACCCACTATACTTAATTCTTTGATTTTAGCTTGTGTCTGGTTTGGTCTGTTCCAAGCAGATTTCTCTGTTACAGAGAGACCTAGCTCCTAGTAGAGTGGATGCAAGTTAATAAGCGCTATTTGTTCTTAGGTTGAAGGACTGGTCCCCTTTTATTTAGCTGATAAACATACTGATATTTATTGATGTAACCCCGTAGGTGCCTGCTCCTAGACATTGTCATCAGCAGCTATGYCCTGACAAACCTGAATGCTCGACTTCATGGTTACATTTTAGCATTGTTCACAAACTCATGCGCCAAATCTGAACTGACAGACATGCTCAGAGTTATGACTTTCCCCCCCAAGAAAACACTAGGGCAGGTTATTCCCAAATACTCTTCTTCTTAGGACACTTTCCCAAAATGGTAACCTACGCCTAAGTCTCTCCTCTACAAGATGGGATGTAAGACCATGTCCCAAGTGAACRCTATAAAAAACAGGCTACAAGTATTTCTGGGGCAGGCATTTCTCATTCCCACTTGTGCAATTTGCTCTGCTATGCATAAAGTAAGACTCACTGAAGCAAAGAATTCAATCTTTCCAAGTAAATGTCCTAACCACTGGTTACTAGAAAAAGTGGGGGGAGGGCATTGCCACCCACCCTTCCTTTCTTTAAGAGTGATCTGAAATGCCAAACTCTCAAAGAAAGGGCTTCAATGCCTATTCCCAGAAGAAAGTGGAAAATAAATGAATCTTCTAAGGGAGGAAAGCTGTCTGCTAGTCAAAGTTAGGAATCTAACCGCCTAAGAGGGAACTTACTTAAATATTGGCATTATTCAGAATGCTTTCTTCAAATCTAAATCCAGGATGGAAAATTTTATAGTCAGATTCTTAATTTGGGAGCTAAGGATTTCAGGAAGATACAAACTGTCTAAAAAGTATCTCAAAATCCTAAACACTATTTGTCAGTCTAGTCAGAGGAGGAAAGCTGTAAGAGAAATACATTCTATTCACTTCAGAGGCAGAGAATTTAGGCACAAGCTACTATTAAATAAAACTAGGTAAAAGCACATGTTTTAGCACTGACCCTTGCTCATCTCTGCCTTTTAGGCAAAACGTAACAAACAGCAATTGACAAAGCAGTTCTTTCTCCTGAAGGGGAGCGAGGACCTGCTGCAGGTAAGCAGTGATATAGATCAGGCATAGTGTCCTTAACTGAGAGAAACAACACTTCAGCAATTCCTCTCTTCTTCCCTTTTTCCCATGTTGGTAGAAGCTGTGGCAGACTTCAGTGCATGTATATTATCTCCGTCATGTTTCACCATATGAGAGATTCATTACGTATGTTAGATGCGTGGGTTTTTGTTCTCCTTGTTATACTCTAAAGTGAGGTCTACCCACCTCTTAAAGTTTCATTCTTTTATGACCATATGTGATCTTTGTTTATACCGTTGTGGCCTTAGGTATTGTCCTGTACCTGTATTTTCAAGGCCTTTGCAACCTTCTTGAGCTTTTACTCTTGGGGATCGCTGTTATACAATACTCAATTCCAGAAATAATACAAGGTAAGAGCCTTCCTGATAAGGTGGAGCCATGACTTTAATGTCCTCATCTTCTCCTAGTGTTCAAAATTAAGTTTTCTTGCATCTATGAAAATGAATTTACCACTGTGCTATACCAGACAGAGGCATTTTCACTTCTTTCAGTAAGGTAGATAAACTATGCAGCAAAGAGATGAAGAGTTACTGGAAGAGGAGCAGAGAGAACAAGTCCACACTGTTGTTTTTTGGGTTTGTTTTATTTTGGTTTTGGTTCCACCTTTATGTTCTATGGCACCTACATGGGAAGAGGAAAGCCTCTGTTACTGTTCCTAAGACTACACTTTGTTTGCTATGTATTTAATGTAAATTAGGCACCTGAACTCTACATAACTCATTTAATGAGTCTCAGTATTTGCTGAAGATCCTAGCATGAAGGGATAGCAGAACAGGATTTGGTAACACCCCATGCTACTGTAATTCTTTAACCATCAGACCATGCTGCTTCTATAATATTCTTGAGATTAAATTGAACTCACCTAATTAAGTGGAAATATTTCATAAACTCTGTTAAGACAGACTTCAGTATAGAATTTATGCCATATCTAAAGTTACATTATTACACAAAATTAAAATATTTCTTTTCCTCAAGACAGTTCTGCATGAGTTCTCATTGCTACATGCCCAGCACAATATTCTCTGTGTTCAATTTCAGAACTAGCAAGTAATAATAGAAAAGGTAAAATTCTGTAGATAACTAAATAAATTAAACATGCCACAACTCCTAATTGCCCACACAACAACTAAAATTGGGTTTGTATAAGCAACATTCTGTGTGCTACCTTCATCTGTGCTAGCTACCCTAATTGCCTGGGCTGAGAGGATTATAACTTGGAGGAAGTAAGGTGTTATGTTGTATTACTCCATAGCTAAGAGCTTTTTCCTAAAGGGCAACAAAGGAAAACTATTAGAGCCACCCATTCACCTCTATCCCCATTAATATTGACATTTGGAAGAAAAAATGCATGTTCATTGAAATGAACCACGTTTGATATCTGAAGGCTGATTTATTTTGTATGAAAAACTAAACTATGTTGTAAGGATTTGTGTACAATGCAAACCTGTTAAATACTTAACAGGGCATAACAGAAAATGCATTCTTTAAGGAAGAATGCTGGCAGCAACATTGCTTCAGTCTGATTGGTACATTAGCAATCCTGGCTGTGATAGAAGAACACCAGTGTCAAGGAAATCTCATTAAAAATCCTTTCCTTTAGTAGATAATGGACTGTGTAGCTGAACTGTACTGCTGTTGGTTTTCTGATCTGTGCTTTCCAATTTTAGTCACTAAGCAAGGTTTCCTTATTAGCAAAATCTTCTGGCCAGAATATGCAGAACTGGATTAAACATCTGATGTTTACAAAATGTATTTGATTACAATTCTCATACCTTTTCAAAGATCAGGGCTAAATCCAGCCTACTTCTAAGTGAATGAATAGCTGTGGAGTGAGGTTGGTTACAAAACACCATGTGGCCTTTGCCGATAATGTTGCGATGGGAATTGTTTTCTAAGAGACAATGGAGGCCCAGGATCAAGACAAAGAATAGACCCCAATTTATAAAATTACAAAGAAGAATGAAAATTAAATGCCTCTTATTAATAAAAAAAGTGCCATTTGAAACATATATTTTATTTAACTTCTTATAACTAATGACAGTTGATGAAGTCAAAGTTGGGAGTCTCCAGGGAATAGGAGACCAAATTCTATTCATCTGTTGAAATCCCAGGACACAAACATCAGAAATAAAGTATTTTCAAGTATCTCTTGCTAGGAGTCACAGTTGCATTGTTGTTAAATATAATCAATGGTCTAAGTGAAAATGCAGGGTAAGGTTTATGGAAAAGGTAATTAAACCAGACAATATATTTGGCAAGAAGTAAACAAACAAACAAAAAGACTGGGCTTCAGACACACAGAAGTCTTATTTTTTCCAGCTAGGTTATTGATCTAATGAACGATATTACCCCTTCCTATGAAATTTCCTCTTTTAGAAGGGATTTCCTTTTGGGAACAGACATACAATTTCTCAAAAGAAGTTCTTTTCATACAATGCGTAATTAAACTAGGGAACGCAATGCCACAGGATGTTCTGAAGGCCAGATGTCTAAATGAGTTCAAAAAGGAACTTCACAAGTTCATGGAAGATAAGTCCTCCCAACTGGGACTATTAAAAATGTCATGCCTGACTTCATACTCAAGTTTGAGAATTCCCAGAGCCATTCATTTGTGTAAGTTGGGAGAGCCAACCAGGAAAGTAGTTTCCTTACTCCTCTACTCTTTCCCTAGCAACCTGGGAGAAAATTCGGGGTCACACTGACCTATTGTTCCTGTCTTTATATTCCTTTGTAATTTTATTACCATCAAGGCCACTTAGGCACATACATTTGAAGTGAGCTAGCTGAAGCCAGTGATTCAAGGCCTAAAGGTTCACATTGCTAAATTTACTTTGTGAGGTCTAAAAGTGAACAGCTGCATTATGTGAATTGGTTACTGATCAATACTCAGTCAGCAAGACCAGGAGTGGTAAACCATTCCTCAGATCACAGCTGCATTCTACCCAGCCTAAAGTATTACACACACACATTTATATACATACAAATAAAAAAATATAATTGTATATATGTATAATATATTTCAATTTGGAATAGATTAGATACAGAAAGCATTGCTCCCTGAAGTGTTTGTTCATTTTAATATTAGACAGTTGCTGAATAAAAGTGAAGAAGAATTAACAGGAGAAGAATTTGCAACTATTCTTTCTTAGAGTAGTACACCTGAGCTATGGCTACTTTCCAGTTGCTTTCTCTTCTCTTAATCCCCTTCTCTTGCCTCCTGTCTTCACTGTGAGCCAGCTTCAACAGAAGAGATGGAAGGTGTCCCTTAGCCTCCTTGAATCCCCTAGTTTCTGCTAGTAGGAGCTTTGAATCCACCACTTCAGTTCCATAGTTGTTGTACAAAAGGTGGGCACTTACTATATTACCCTCTTCTCGTCTTCTGACACCGAAAAAGTCTGTTTATTTAATCACGTGCCTTCACGTGAGAACTCCAAGGTCTGGATCCCCAGAAGGAAGAAACAGCTCTAAAGACATGTTTATGTAGTCATTTCAGTAAGACCCTAAATCTTCCCTTTGAGGTTTACCATCTGAACCATCAACCTCATAAAATGTATCATGGTGTAATTTGGAGCTTCTCTGAAAGGTAAGCATAGCACTGCAGGTAAACTGATAGCACTCAGAATCGGAAACTAAATCTACCCTTCCTGCTGCAGGGATAATGGACTGTAACAGGTCTGTAGTTCAAAGACTTCCAGCTGAGTGGTGTTTAGGAAGCTGGTATTTACTTGGTTAGCTACAACTCCCAGCTAAGACACTGAAACTGATGGGGTGAAGCTCCCAGTTAATTTTTTTAAAAAGTTAAATTTTTGGTTGTGAGCTTTACTATCTTCTTTCTTTCTTTCTTTCTTTCTTTTTTTTTTTTGTTTGAATTAACTAGAATTGCTCACAAAGCTTTTCAGAACTGAAAGTAATTTAAGAAGCTGTTCCTTGATGCCTTTCAGCTATTAGATTCCAGCTCCCAGCTTAGACTCCATAACTGACTATGTGTAGACAGGCTTAGTGTATGTTAACATATCAAACATGGACATAAATTTGATGTGTTAGCAGGTCTGCTCTGATTAAACTTAGGATCAAGAACTTAATTGCATCACTATATAAGCACAACCTTTATCAGATTGCTAACCTGCAGAGAAGGGCAGAAAGGCCTCTCTGTACATGTGTCTGTACGTACCATTTTATATTGTTTAGTCTTATTGACTACACCCTATTCATCCTCAGAAACACTTGCTTCTTCCCAGCGATTGCATAGAGAACATAATCCCTCAATTTATAAAATCTGAATAAACTTATCTTGGGGCTTTCCGTTGTCAGAATAATTAAATTGGCTATGGAAACAAGCAGTCTGGATCTTGTCCTATATGGCTGTTCTTATAGTCAAACTTAGAAGTCTTTTTATGAACCAAACCCTAACACCTTTTGCATAAATAGGATAGGAACAGACCGTTTTGCTAATAGGGTTCTCCTTTCCTCTGAACAGCTCATTACGCACAGTGGGGAGATGCCTCTAGTGGGCAGATAAGTGAGACTGCATCCAGGAGAAGACCCTGGGAAACTCCTGACAAGAACAGAGGATATATTAGAAAGCAGATTCAAGCCATGGTGGTAGAAAGGAGGAGACTTTCCAATGTAACCAGTGGAGTCGTTCTAGTATTGATAACTGCCTGGAGCTGCTGAGTGAAAAGCAAGCGGAAAGGGAAAGGTGTGTCTTTCCTACACAGCAGACTAGATTTTATTAAATTAAAAAAACAGTTTTCCTTCTTCTTGCATTGTAATAAAACATAAATTTGGAAGAGTTTTGGTCTCTTCTGACATATGAACTTCAAAGGAAATGTGGTGTAGATCCACTAGAAGACTCTGGCTGATTCCAAGTCCCACAACAAAGACCCTTGATCTTCACAGGTTTCAGAAAATAGGGCTTTAAGGATATGCAACTTTCTGTACTCCAATATTTAGTAAAAATAGCTCCTGTCTACATGATGATTAAAAGATTCAGGCTAATTTAATAGTCACTCCATGAATGGCTACTTCATCATGTGTCTCTGATACCTGCAGTTTATCTCATTTCATGACATATGTCAATCTGGCTCTTGAACTGGGACCAATGTCTTCAAGCTGGCTTTTAGTGTCCTGTATATCAGCTGGTCTAAGGAAAAAGGAACATAGACACTAGATCACTAGATATCTCAGTTTTATAGACACTACATTTGTTAGAAAAGAATATAAAGAGTTAATTAAAAGTAAATATTCTGTTAGAGATGGAATTTTGGCTTTTTAGAAAGAGTAYACTTTGTACATATGTTAAACTACAAAAACAATTACACAATTTAAGATAAACACAACAAAAAGTCTATTTTTTTCAACCAAAGACACTTCTTCTTAGTAGCCTCTAATCATTCTCAAAGAAAAAAATGAATAGACTAGTTAATGTCGAAAGAATATTTTACCATTCATCAAGAATAATAAACGATTAGAATTTTCTGCATACAGTGTTCTAATTGAAAAATATAGTTTTCTGCTCAAATGTGATAATGCACTTTGTGTGAAGGATTAAAAAACCCTGAAATTCTACATGTCAGAGAAAATAAACTTTATTTTTTGCTAATTAGAAAAAATTACGTTGGTTTGTTTTACAATATTAAAAGTTTGGTGAACTGAGTAAGATGACGTAAGATCTTCTTCAAGCCTATTCAGTATAAAAGGGAAAAGACAAATACAAACTGTGTAGTTTATCTTCTCTGAGATTCTCAAAATATATCAATTATTACAATATAACAATTTTATACAAAAAGTGAAGGAAATAAAATGTAAGTATGTTTATTGCATTGTGCATGCTTTGGCTTCKTAAAAGACCTATGTACGTGCTTAATATGCAATTTCTACAGCACCACTAATTCTGAAGGCTTATTTTAAAATGCGGAAAGTCTCAAAAAAAATTTTTATATTATATGTGCACTCTCTATGGTAGTTGATGGATTGCCATGTGATGGCAAAATAAGGTTATCCTCATGAAAGCAGAAAGGAAAGAGCCTGAATTTTTACTTTTTTTTTTTTTTTTTTTTTTAAGAGTAAACAAAGGTAACTGGACAATAACAGGGAAAGTTTATAAAATATGGATGTGATTAGTCTCACCTAGTTTTTGGGGTATGTGAAAAAGATAGTTTACATCTAAGTTGATTTTTCTGGCTTCCTGCTATAATCAGTAAAGAGAAATAGACATCTCTGAAGGGCAGTTCATCCCTTCCTAAGACACAGAGTCCTGATTCAGTGGTGGTGTGCAGAACACCATTCTAGAATCAACTTTGATRCTATTTCTTTACTACTGGTTTGCATAACTTGTACTTCTAAGTTCATTTGCCTGTTTCAGGAATTGTCTAAGCTAAACCCAGTGGAAAATCTTTCAATCTTTGGTTTGCTATTCTGTTTCTTTAATACTTATCTAAAATGATTTGCAAACCAACATCTTCCAGAGTGTATATTTCCCTCCACCGTGTGTAAAGGGAGGCAAAGAGCTCAGTTCAGCTGTCCATATGTTTCTTTTGTGATGTCCTGGACTCTACTTCTGGCCTCCGTCAACAGCTCCAGACATCTCTCCCAGGAGTCCAGTAACATCTGCTAGCGTTGGCAGATATTCTTGGACATTTTAAGTAGTACTAAATTCTCATACAAGTCAAGCTTAAGATGATCAGCTAAGTCTTAGCTGGTTTGAACAGGACTCAATTCATCTACATTTAGATGTCTACAGCTACATGTGATCTGGATGACCTAAACTCCTATTGAACTCAATGGAAATCAGGAGTGGGATTCAAAAAACCACAGACAGGTATCTCATTCTGTTTGAGATGCCCTAAGCTCTCTGAGGCAATAACGTGGAGCTTGATTGACAGCCAACAAGACTTGCAAGAGACTTGAACCCTTCTAAAGAAGCAGTTAAAAGCCAGGTGGAATAACCTCATGGCATATAAAATTGCACTAGATGTTTATGTGTCACCAGCTTAATTGCTTCTCTCATCACTGCAGTCCATGAGGTGCAGAAGAGTTATTTGTCTCATCCTACAGTGATCATCTACATTTGATCACCTGAATAGCTCTCCAGTTTTCAGTGACTATACTGTCTAGAACCGTGTTGGTTGTGAGGGAAGCTTAGACACTCTGCTTAGAGGTAGACTCTTTTGTGTGAATACTTAAATTCAGGTGCCTTATTCTGAAAGTTGATCCCACTCAAAGGAGTTAGGATGAGCAGAATCCCTTCCCAGAAGTTAAGTGACAGAAATTCCATCTTGCCTCTTATTGATGAAGTCGGTAACGACAGAATTAACCCCTAAATAATACAGAACATCAGATATTTACATGATAGGAAATGTTAAAACATTCACAGACTTGGAGAGTTTTTGAAGCTGCATCTGGATGTATCTGCTGAGGGACATTGGCAACGCAATCAGATTCAGAGCCTCTTCAAAACTATGATTCCCATTCATTATATTCTTTCTCTGAAAACCAAGATACAAAGAAATGTTGGTTAATCAAATTATAAACATTTTATCATCTGGCAACATATATCTTTAACTTGAAATTTTGCTATGAAGTCTCTACTGCACCTAGTAAGTCCATCTGAAAAATGGGGCTGTCCCATAGTGAGGTTATATAAAATCACATAGCTTTAAATTTTAGATACACCATCCAACTTTTATTTCAATCAATATGCACTATACATATAGTAGTTTATATGGAAGTAAATATCTCCCTTTTACTTTGGGGAAAATAATATTTATGGTAGCTTTTTCAATGACTTGAACTATTAAGAGTCTAGTGTTTTGTTTTGTGTTGTGTTATTTTTTTCTGTGTTTTTTAAAATACCACGTTAAAAGCAGAGTTAAACATACATCACATAAACACAAATGTACGCATGTGTATATACATGTATACGAGATACACACTGCCCCAAGAATGTAAGTACAGAAACAGAACTTCCCATGTCATCAGAAAAATATTAATATTTAAAACTATTGCATGCCTTTATCTCCTGCTGATAGTGGTTTTCTTTAAAAGAGCTGTAAGAGACATTTTGAACAGATGGTAACTGGTTTGCTCTATGCTACATCTCTTCACAACTGCCACAGAGCTTTACAATTCATTAATCTTCCATAGACTTCCAGTAGCACAGCAACTAAATTACACACATACACACTCTGAGGCCAGCACTGCTGTCAAGCTTAAAATTAAACTGAAGTGCACTGTGCCAAGTCTTTTAACCAAACTCTACTATAAAACAGTTAGAAAAATAAACATTTAGCTTGGAGCCTGACCCATGAATGTTCACTCCTGAAAGAGGGAACACTAGCTGGTCATTTTATCTAGGGCAGCAAGTGGAGCTGCGATTTGTAAGTGGGAGTAAAACCAGAAAACATCTGGTTTGAATTCACCTTAACTCATTAAGGCTTAAGGAGAGAGCTATTTCCTCTACATTTGAAGCGGCGAGGGGAAAAAATACATATACCCACAACACCTCCTATGATCCTTGCATTTGTAACAAGGTCTCTACACAGCAGGTGATAACTAAATAAAATTGCAATCCATTTTCTTGGATTAGACATTAGGCCACAAATGCTAAAATATCCATGTTGCTTGGAGAACAAACACATGCATCAAATTCCTAACCCTCCATGCTTCACTTGAAAAAAAATAGTTCTAGCATTTACAGCCTATGAACTCTGCCAAAGCTTCTCCTGCAAGTTTTTCTCTAACRTATTTTTTAAACCCAGTGATGGTTCAAACCTTTTTTTAATGCTGAATTCTTTCTCACAAAAGTTTTCATAACTTTGCTCTCCACCACTTCAGAAAATCAATATTGGCACCTGCACAGGGAATTCAAAGTGAACTTTGATCCCGATACTGCACGGTGCTGAAAGGTCGGCTTTGCCATTTCACCCTTCTCCCTCCTCCATCACTGTTGGCTGATGCATACCCAGAAGACACTCTAAACTGACAAACTCAACAATACAAGCAGCAGCAGTTTGGAAGCCTAACTTATCATCTCTCTTTTATGGCAGTGTAGATATACATATTACATGTGTGAACAGATGTTCCCAAAATCGAGAATTGAAATGTTGCAGTGACTAGAACAAAGCTACTCTGTAAATAATTACATTGTTCCTTCAGTCTTTCTCTTCTGTTCTTTATTTCCTTTCTTTTTCCATGGGAAAAAAATAAAGATTACATTTTTACTTCACAAAGTTTTATTGACTAATCTAATTGTTATCTTTCAAATGCAAATTTGAGGTTTTAATTTAGAACTACTACTATCTTTTAATTGCATCAGTTTTAGTGGAGAATTAGTATTAGTGTGCAATCTCTGTAATCTCTATAATTATGGAGATTTCTGCAGTGGGAATCATAGAGCTTTAGATATTATGTATCTGAATTTCTCCGTTTACCTTAATACACTTTTGTGCAAAATACCTCCAGGTACAGTTATGCAAAACTGCAACGTTAAAAGAGAAGACTTCTTGAAATTTATCTATACACGCCGAATAATTTTAAATATCTTTGCTAATATTATTCTATTTAAATCTGACTATGTTTCTATTTAGTGTGTAGTTTGTACAGGTATTTCAATATCCAGAGTCTCATATTAATGTAAAGTAAAGAAATTAAGTCAGTTAGTTAAACTACTCATATAATCTCAATTTACTACATAACGCTGCGTACAAACAGCGTTCCTGCAGYAAGTAGAGCTATTTGAAATCTATACCAGAAAAATGACTTGTCGCTGAAAAGGTATATATATATTTCTACATACATTTCTCACATTTTATTCTTTGGTTGTTGATCTTAAAAAAAACAACAAAAAAAGTGTGAGACCAACCTGCAAAGAACTCCTCCTGAATATGAGACAGTCTTTCTAAATTTGCAGACAGAATGAATCCATGTTCAAAGATTCATGATCTGGTTAATTCACCAGGATGAACTGCAGACCTGTAAGACCTATGACCATTTAAACTGTGATCCTGGAATTATCTATGCATCTTGGGTTACCTAATAACACACTAGCTAAATATCCTTTGATTTTCCATTATATGTAAAGATGAAGAAAGATGTATATTTAGATGTACTGTAAGGCATATGGTCATGGTGACTCTTCTATTTCAGAAGATTTTTGTGGTATCACACAGAATACAACTTTTTAATATAAATTTAGTTTGTTACTATACCTGTTGGTGGAAAATGAAGAATAGGATGTACAGAACACTTAATATTTGTGATTTTCTTCTCATAGATTTTTCCTGGAGAGAAAAAAGAGGGACTTTCTGAGAAATCACCATCACATGGCTATACAGCRGGGAACCCAAAGTAAGACTACTGAATCTTTACCAGCTCCAAGGCTTTTTCAAGCTTTTATAATAAAAAACTTAGATTTTCATCCACAGAAATTACTTGGCATTTTGATCACCATCTAAGGCTGTGTCTATACTCGTGAACAAACTAATGGGATCATTCTTTGGCATTCATTATTAGTACTGCATCCATACTAATAAACTCATACCCTCCAAAACCAGAAGCTATATCCATATTGTCTTTTGGGAATTGTCCCTTTCTCAAACTGTCGTTGGGAGCTATTTGTGAGTGCTTTTTGCAACAAACCAAAAAACACACAAGGGATTATTATAATTTAACAGTATAGACGACTGCATTCCAGTGTCCAGAAAAAGTTCTCTGGCCCTGCTTCATTTACTAATACAGATGCAGGCCAAAAGACTTACGAGTAGAAACTAGGCAGATTGCTGGCCAGTACTACTGCTGCACAGGAAAGATAACCTTTTGCTCTTTTGGTGAGTGAGCTTTGAGTGTGATTTATATTTAATAAGGGTCAATAAAAATGTTCACTACCTGATGTAGATAGATACGAAAACTATGTGTAATTCAGGTAGTGTGCTTTGCCAAAGTAAATGCATTTTTATGGGCACTAAGAAMTACAAAAGATACCAAATTACTACTTTTTTATTGATTTACTAATACAACCCAGTAAATATGTAGGCACTTTACAGACAAGTAGAAGACATATCCCTGACTTGAAAAGCATGCACTCTAAGACAATAGAGAGAACAACATTATGAAGGTGTTAAGACCTGGATAAAGGGTGAGAGAGAGAATATTGTCTTACAATGGATTGACGGAGACTGACAAAATAATGATGTAATTACTGCATTTTGCTATTTTGGTACCAATATTAAAGAGATTATTTCAACCGTATAGAGTAGATTTTCTTCCTTTTTTTTTTTTTTTCTGAAGAAACTTCAGGAGGAAAAACACTTTATCTCTTAAGTTTCTTTGCATAGTGAGTATGATTATTTTTACAAAAAGTAATTGTAATAGTATGTGTTCTAAAACCAACTGTGTTCAGCACAGCTCCTTGTCATTGTTTTTAACTCCAGCTAAAATTTAAACAATTAAAGGTTAATCAAAGACAAAATGTTTTGAAGAGAGATCATAGCAAGATAGTGCATTTATCTGCTAATTGTCTGAGGGTAAATTCACAGAAAGCTGCTTTTGTTGGCTTTTGTTATCTGACTGGGGGCAATGAATTTCAGATTGTTTGTTCTGCCGGTAATCAAGTTACTCATCTGGTTGTTTAAGGATTAGACATCATTAGATGCTTGATAAATGTATGAGTTTTATTATTAAAGCATTTTTCTTCTGCAATGTGAAATATATACCCTCAGTCTAGTATTAACTTGCTATTCAAGGGCCAGTGTGGGATAGAACACTTTGTTCCCCTCCAAGTGGATGTACTTTGGGGGCCACGTATGGGGAAAGATCTGCAATATTTTCTCACTCCTATTAGGGCCTTTCAGGATAGTCTAACAGATGTGACAAGAGTGGTGTAAGCTTCCCTGATGTCTTTGGAAACTGGTTTTGTCTTGTGTGCTTGCATTCCAGGACTTTTAAATGTAAATGAGCCCAAACAACTCAATGCAAACATTGGCCAAAAGTTTTTATATGTCATGGTTCCAATTTCAAATCATAAACTTGCCATTTCTACTAAAATGCTGAATTCCTTCCCCTTATTCTTTGCTTTAATTCTGTGTTTTGTGACAGCAAAATCCAATAAACTTATCTCAAGTGTCCCCTGTGATTTCTTCCCAAAATTTTGGGAATGTAAAGCTTTACTGCTTTAAAAGTTCAGTGAGTGCTCCTRTTGCTTTTAGGAACACATTTATGTTGTAAATATCATTAAGGACTGAATTTCTAAGAAGTGTAGCTCTAAAGATACCATTATATGAGCCAAATGAGAAAGTAACTGGAGCCGAGTAATACATAGTCCTTCACCTGAGCTGCAGGAGGAAATCATGCCACTACTTTTAGGCTGTCTTAAATGCAACAGTTAATGCTTTCTTTTACCAAGACATTTCACACACATTAGCAATAATCAGGAGAGTGACAGAACACCAGTGTTGTGACACAATGAGTAGTGTCCTTTACATTGGCAGGGCTGTGGTGCATGCTTTTTTTTTAAGCCCCTTAGGAAGATGTGGCATGTACTTTCTTTCAAAGTTCCCACTTTGGGCTTTGGAGGACCAGAATGTAAACAAGTTTCATTGCTTTTCTGAAGGTAGAAGTGCAAATGGGTGAAAAGGTACCTCCAGCAACAGTTGAAGGAAAATACCTGCTGTATCTCAAAACCAAGTTTTTTGTTCTTC
The DNA here is from genome assembly GCA_035582835.1 of Phoebastria nigripes. NCBI lineage: Eukaryota > Metazoa > Chordata > Aves > Procellariiformes > Diomedeidae > Phoebastria > Phoebastria nigripes. The sequence continues at coordinate 363,496 of JAYKAV010001499.1, read as the reverse complement.
TCTTACTTAGAAAGGAGATACACTTGGGCTTGTGTACTTGTGGCAAGCTAAATACCTATTATAATGGAGCAAACAAAAATTACTAAGCTTTTAAGGGGAAAAAAGAAACCTCATCCAGTCATGCTTAAAGTAGTTTAGGCTGACAATCCAAAACCAAAATTCCCAAAATTTTCTACTAATTCTTGCAAGAAGTGTGATGCTGTTGACAATGTATTGAATGGAAATCACACATTCATTCAAAATGTCCCATACTTACATATGGAAGCAATATTTCTGTAATGAACAGGACCCATACACAGTCACTTACACAACCTATTCCAGTACCATTATTTTCTAGTTTCCCCTCCCAAGTACAGATCAGATCCAACAGTATTAGACCTCAATGTATATTTACTGTTCATTCTTTGAAATTGTACCTCTGTTGCTAAACATCCAACTAACACTTACCTCTAATTTAGCCCATTTTAGCCAAAAGGCTCCCAGTGTTGAATCTCTTCTACATGCATCAAAACCATGTCCTTTTCTGTGTTCATCCACTTCCTAGAACTTACAGCTAGGTAACTAAGTCATTCCTTCTTCCACTGACTTAGTGCAGTCTAGGAGTAACAGATGTAAATGGCTTCTGTTATTCTAGATACATACTATATGTGAGTTTCTTTTAGTATTATCTTCCAGTCTGTACACTGCACTGTGAGACTAATATTTCTTGACTGTGTGAGGTTTTTGTGTATATGGGACATTAATCTCCTTAGCACTGGCATACTTGCTTGGATAAGCTGAGGTCAGGAGTGTATGTTTATCTTGCCTAGATTTTCGTAGAATTTCTTTCTTTCTCACACATTTCAGATGTTAGCTTTATGTTTCTTGTAAAATGACATGGACAGTGGATACAGTCAAATGAACATTAGAAAGGCTTTAATTGTTTTTAAGAAGGAACTGAGCTGGTAATACTCTAGTTGAACAAAACTAAGTCAGGGTGCCTACAAAGATTATTAGCACCCTTGAATAAGGGAACAGAATATGCGGAATATGACACAAGCTTCTTTTTAGGGAATCTTGCAAGATTTGCTGCTTCTGGCTCCTGATACTACAAAACAAACTCAACGACAAACAGTACCTTTTCTGCTTGCGTGAGGTGAGCTGTCTGCAACTGTTTCCTACAATTATCCATTTTTTCCTACTGAGAATGGACCAGTAAAGCAAATACAGTTGTTGCAATGATTTGGAAGATGCATCTGTGTAAATGTAGCAACATCATTTTGTTTTCTGAACTCCAGTTATAACCRGAATCTTCCTGGTGGACTACAGGATCCATTTTGTAGCAGGCACTTGACACCTTGTGTCCTGGTTCCAGCTGGGACAGAGTTAACTTTAGTCCCAGCAGCTGGTGGATGTGTGCTGTGTTTTGGGTTTGGTATAATAGGAGCGTTGATGGCCCATTGATGTTTTGGGTGTTGCTGGGTGGTGCTTGCACCGGGCACTTTTCGGCCTCCCATGCCCTGCCAGGTGCAGAGGAAGCTGGAGGGGGGAGCATAGCCGGGGTGTTTGACCCAGCTGGCCAATGGGGTATTCCATACCATGCAACGTCATGCTCAGTATAAAAACTAAGGGTGTGGGGGGGCTCTGGGTCCCGGGACGGGCTCACGCATTTCGGGCACACGTCAGTTCAGCAGTGCATCGGTTTGGCAGGTGGTGAGCAGTTTCATTGTGCATCGTCTGTTTTGTGTATTCTATTGTTGTTGTTACCACTGTTATTATTACTGTTCTACTACTTTGTTTTATTTCAATTATTAAACTGTTTTTATCTCAACGCGCGAGTTTTCCTACTCGTGCCCTCCCAATTCTCTCCCCCATCCCACCGGAGTGGGGGGTGAGCAAGCGGCTGCATGGTGTTTAGGTGCTGCCAGGGTTAAACCACGACACCTTGAGAAGGCGTTACACTGAGGACAAGCTGTCATCATTGAGCAACTCTGCCCTCTTAGAATGAGGTATTTGCCAGTACCACATAATGGATGATATTTTTCTTGGAAAGTGCCATTTTATTGCCAGAATATCAGAATCAGAATCAGATATTGAAACTGGTGGTTTCAAGGCCTCCATCAATGTGTGAAATAACAGGAATGAGAAATCTGTCTCAGAGAACTGCATCTAGGAGTTTTCTGTTTTTCAGAAAGCTGCAATTTTCTTGCACGTTTCCAGCAGCATGAGTCCTGCATGATAAATTCCTCTGCTAGATCTCTATGCCTTGTTTCACTTCCAAGAAGTGTCTTACAGTAGAGCAGAAAACCAGAGTTCCTTTAGTCAGTGGACTCCATGATAAGAGTTTTTTTTATCTAAACTCTTCTGTTCTTTATGGGTGCCTTCTGGCTGCATCCTATCCCAGGTTTACTGTTGTTTTTCCAGAATACACAATGGGAGCAGTCACTCTACCATGTCGTCTTCTAGCTGTGCCTATCCAAGAGAGTGCTAGTTGGGGTGGGGCAAAACCATGTCAGGGAATACACAATGAATAGTGAAACAGCATGGATAATCACCTGCTCAAGCCCATACCTTGGCCATTTTCATTTCCTGATATGGCCTCAAAAATTCAGAGATGGGAGTACTGACTGGTCCCTACTTGGATCATAGGAAATCTCCTATGGATCTTTGATTGAAACCAGTCACAAAGGAGTAGCCTCCACTCAGAAAGGAAGACTGTGATGCCTTTTAATGRCATAACACAGAAACTGAACTTAATTCAAAGTGTGGCCACCAGCTCAAGCAATGTTTGCATCAGAGCACAGAGCATCGACAATCTGCTGAGGTTCAGAGGTTATAGCTAATTCACAAGCACGAAAACTGCAGACCTGTCAAATATAATGCCTTGAGCATTATGACCTTCTGCAGCAACAGAGGAGCATTTGTACGATGGAGCACTGCGGTGCCTCTCCACACCTATGATCACATGATGCACTGTGTCTCGTATGCAGAGTCATTCAGCAGAGAAGAGCCAAAGTTGAGGGACCATGGAGCGCCCACAGACAAACCTGTAAATCAGTTGGCTTTCATTCTCTCTGTCTTCATATGACACTTCTGCAACAGGGGTTAGCTAAAATAGCAGTTAGCTAGAAGCAGTTGGATTTAAAAGCAGTAGTCATGTCTGATCCTACCAGTTAGGCCACTACACCAAATTTATTACCCTTTGACATCCACTGCAGAGAACTCCCACACATTCTAAATTGTGTAAATCTTTAAAGATTTTCCTAAAATGTAAAACATGTTGATTAACACATCATATACATTATTCACCATGATACATGTTGGCAGTATACAAATTACGGAAGTTTTGCCATCTGCATAAATTAAGCAACCACTCTTAAAACACTTGAGTTATAGAGTAACTGCTGATTAGCTAGATATTCAAAGTATGATAAGGGCACAGGACAGCAACATCAAGCATTCCCCATTAGAAGCATTAGCCTGCATATATATTGTCACTTGGCAGTATGAAAACGATATCTCTGTAGTAGAAAAAAATAATGCAGCATCTGCTATATTAATAGCAGATGCWGTTCATTGGTACAGGCATTCTTGCTACCAGGCACTCAGATGGATACACGTTTGACACACATTCACACACACAAAAAGGCAATCACATACTACTACCTGCAGTTCAATTAGCATTAAAACACTGGCCTCAAGGTACCTTACGGACAGATCTTTTAAAATATTCTTGGCAATAACACATAAAAATAAGGAATTTCAAGGAAGTTCAAGGAAGTTAAATGATTTTAGAAGCTGGATTTTTAAAGGCAGTAATAATTACTGCCTTCTGTCCTTTAAAAAGAAAGACAAAACCAGCAAAAAGAAGGAAATCAAAGAAAGGTTTTTACAGGATGTCAAAAAAGAATTGCACAAATCAACAAAAAGCGAGGAGATTTTGTGAGCTGATAAACATACATGAACAAGAGGCTAATTGTAAACAACACTGCTGTAAAGTCAGTTTAATTGCTAGAGAAGGAAGAAAATCTTAAAAGACAGAAAGAAGCTCACACAGAACACAACGCAGGAGCTGAATGATTATGATTATTGCCATCAAGGAATTTTTGAACAGTGTACAATAATGGAAAATAATGCAGGCAAGTCACAAACTGTTCAAGCCCTGTCGAACCTTTAAGCAAGTATAAATATAACTTGGAAAAGAGGTACACAGAAGCCAGGGTGTAATTATATATGATACAACAGTAGTGAAACAGAAAATTAAGTAACCTAGAAAATCTGAGTAGAGATGCTGAAGGTAATCAGCTCTTACAAGGATAAAACCAGATTCTTTTCCTCTATTTTGAAATATTCTTGCTAATGAAAAATAAGAATACAATAAGGACTGAAATTTTTATGGTTATGATAAGAGAACATCTATTATTTCAAAATAGAAAGATGCAGTCAGGAAGTGTTTTGATATGACATACATAACAGTGACCTCATCTTCTTTCAAACTTCATAACTGTCATCAGATAAAAACAGTTCCCTGAATGTTGCTAACTCAGCATGGTGCTATTGGCCACTGTATTATTATAGCATGTTTTAAAAACGTTGCAAAAGAAATGTGGAATTTCAGAAGTGCTCCAAGGTGGATTAACTCCCCTCATCTTGACACCATGATAAACTCTCAGTGCATTTAGTGGAGAATGCTGACAGTGGATTCTTCTTCTCTCACTGTATCTATCAAAGCGTTAGGTGTCAATTCTGAGCAAGCTACACGGGATCCCTCTATGTTAAAAGTAAAAGGACAGGCCCCTTCGGAAGGTAAATTACCCTCCCTGAAGATGGGTACCTAAAATAGGCAAAATTCTAGAGGTGGTTCCCTAAGAAACATAGACGGAGACCAAGGCAACCAGGTTAGGCAAGTTACATACATTTTATACAGCACACTTCAGCAAGATGATTTTCATGGTGCCTGCATCTGGAAAACCTCTCATTGTTACATTTGACCAACAATAAGAACATAAAAGCAGGGTGCCTCATGCTGAAAGATCCAGAATTTCATTTGTTCCCAAGCATTTGGAAATGCTTTCAAAACAGAAGATGTTATCTTTTACCAGAACCATTGTATAAGCAATCTAACAGAAAACCAGCATTGCAAATTTTGTTTATTCTAACTGCTAAACATACAGAACTAGTAATTACAAAAAAAATCAGGATGGCATTGCTACAAAGTATTTTTCAGATGAAGAAATTTGCTGAAAATCACTAGGGAAAGCATAAAACTGAAAAGATTTTGGTGTTCATTCTTTCATTTTCACTCACATTCACTCATTCAAAATAGATCTCTTTAGTGTTAGCATTCATATTTCCCCTGCTGACCTCTATGTTTCAACCAGTTGCCTATGTTGTCAAAGTTAAAGTTAGTTTGGTCAAGTCCCGAGATAACTGGAAGCTGGAAGGCATGGCTAGGAAAATAAAGGTTACATATGTGAAGCTTAACACACCCACACATGAACCTTTTTGGTCTGCAAATCAAGCTCGGAACTTCACAACAGCCTGCAATTTTTCTTTAGATTGCCATTTTTTCCAAATTTCTGAACAGAAAGTTAGAAATAGTCGGGGATGGCAGAGCTAAAAGGAATTTCTGCTTCTATCCCACCTGAAACTGACAATTTAGACTGATCTATTGCTTAGGGGATTTGGACAGCAACTTCAGTCACCCATCTTCTTTCCAGTCAGCTAGTGACTCTTTTATAAAGCTTCTAATCTCGAGAGATGGCTTTATGTATTAGTCCAGCTGGATTCTGTGCAAACATTTGTATTGTATGCAACTGCTGTGTGGAAATCTGTTTTCTACTCACAGAGAAACATCTGTAGATTATGTCCTAGTTAGTGCAGAAGGTCTTTGTTCATTTCTTTGTTTCGGCTTATTTATACTATCCCTCTTTTTATTAGTCTCCCTGCTGTCTGACAAACTTCAGTTGGTATAACGCACTGCTGTGAAAAATCTAGACTGCATTAGTCGGATCAAACATATACAGTATCTTCAGTTTTCACTCGCTTAAGGTTATATTCTCCCTGCACGTTGCACATATAATTCCCACAAATGTTAATGGGCTTTAAGATTGTGTACTGAGGGCAAACTGGAGCTCTTATATTAGTTGCTGGTTAGATTCCATCATGCTTCATAAAGCACTAACTGGTAAAATGTAATTGTCAGAACAAGGTCCATAACACAAAATAATTTAAGAAAACAAAAACTTTTAAATCCCTGCTTAAAATAAAAATGTGTATGTATGGTTATGTGATAAGAATTCTGGGGTACTTATATTTAAATGCATGTACTAGCAATTAGTTGATCCTGCATGGATTCGCTGCTGTAATACATATTGTGGACTGATGAAGCAAAAGCTGTTATCAAAGTGAAAAGGAACACAGGCTTTTATAAGGTCAGCAATTTTTCAATGAACTGGCAGAGCAAGGATTACAGCTTCAGACATCTTGGTACCTATTTAAATATCTAGAACTTTGAACATTTGTTGGTGTTTCTGGGGATAAAATAAATCATTTAGGAAAAGAAAAAGAAAAACAGCCTCTTTATTACATGTATTTACTTCCCCTTTGAAGTTCATGTCAGATTTGCTCATTTAAAAGAAAATAATTCCACTACAGTCATTACAGTAATTCAGGTTCAAACAGCTGATGAAACCAAGCTATATTCTGTCTGCTTTGAAGATCTTCAGTTAGTTTTCTCACACACATTTTGAATAAATCTTCTAAAACACAATGCTATGGAAAAATTGACAGACTGGAAGGGAGTAAACCATGGTATCAGAGATATTAGAAATGAGAAAATAAAATCTTTCTCAAGAAGGTCATGTAATCTCTCCCTCGCTACAGCAGATTTTTTCTTCTATAAAGCTTTTTTCAAATCCAGTTTAAAAATGAACAAGTGGCATTTCCATCACTTCCCCTGGGAGGCAATTTCATACTTAATGTATTCTTAGTGTATATAAGGTAGGGAGGGACACCCACATCTCCCACTTTGTTGAAAAGTGCTCTAATCATTTGGGAGAGAGGGCAGGTGGGAGGGAAGGAAATGTATTCCACCCCTCTTGTCGAAGCTGTGTCACTATGCAGAAAAGATTTCAAGATATCATGGGATGGGGGAGGGAGAGGGAGAGGGGAAAGAAGAGAAAGAGCTGTCTTCTAGTTAGCACATTCAGTTTGGTACAGGGAATCCTAGGTTATCGCTATGAGTTTTACTCTAGAGACTTTATTTTATCCACTGGTCAAGATAAAAAAGGAAACATTTCTAGCTAATCTGTCTATAGTTCTTATTTTTATAAACTCATATACAGAAATACAAGATTGAAGAGGCACAACCATCTGTTTTTCTGAAATGATATTTTGCAGTAACATCATGCAGATAGATCTGGAAAAAAAAAAAAAACTAAAACACTTCTCTGGACAATCTGTTGGTGTTACATACAATGCCTTGTGCAACTTCCAAGTTAGACATTAATTCCACCTGTGGAGTCCTCCTTAATAATACATATTTAAAGGCAAAAAATATTATGTTAGCAGGAAAATGAAATCATGTTAATTAATCTTACTTTATCTACAAAGGTATTTTCTTGGCTTTGGCATCTCAGCATCCTCCTTCCTGTATTACTGAAATTCAAAGCCCAACAAGGTTTAAGCAGATTGAGTACATGCTTAAAGCTAAGCTGTGTTTGAGTTTCATGCTGCATCAGTGCTAACATTCCTAGAATGCTAGGTTTTACCAATGTTCAGTTTTGGTAAAGCTGTATTCCTTGCGACAGGCTCTTTTCTTGTCACATGCAAGTACAGCCATTGCTTCAGTACCTTCTGTAAGGAGGCAGGGATAGGACAGGGTTAACTTTAGTAAGTATAATAAATCCCCATGAATACCTGAAGGATTAGGGTTCTGTCTAAAAAGTGAACTTTGTGTYCCAATCTGTAAATGCTGAGTAGTGATCCACTTCAAGTTGTAACTCTACAACAAAACTAAACTAGCTTGCTTTTTTTTCTTTTCATATTCTGATTTTTGAGCAAGATATTTTTACTGAATGCCTCATCACAGGAGGATTTCTGGATTTTGTCAATGAAAGCACCTCTGTGCCTAGTGGAATACTTTTGCAGTGGGTAAGTGGCAGGAGGAAGTAATTAGAGTGGGGGGGACTATGTGAAAGTCAAAAGATGAAAGTGTTATGACACTTAAGCAAGCTCAGATAAAATACTTGAGAAAACTCAATTTTAGCTCCTGTGATATGTAGACTAAAGTTGACTATAACTCTCATTCAGTCATAATGATAACTCTTTGGCTCCAAACTCTMTCTCTGCACTTTATTCTTCTCCATCTGTTCAATCCAGTGTCGCTCTTAGCAGCTTCCYTCATATCTTTTCTTCACACAAACTTCCCTCCCACAATTCCAGAATGGATGAATACATTCCAACTACAATGAGCACCCACTAGCTGCTTTCTGTACCATCCTCTTCGTCTTGTGCTGAGCCATCTGTTGTCCTTAGAATGCAAGTCCTTTGGAGCAAAGTATTCATTAGTCATTGAGCACTGATTTCTGAGCAAAATTTACACTTAAAGCACCACAGGCATTGTTACATTTAGAGTTTGCAGAAGTTAGAACAGAACTTAATAAATAAGTTCATCCAATACCTATGGAAGTGATGGTTTGCATGATTATCTGTGCTATCACATGCAGTTTGAATGAATCTTCCATATCTCTCTTCAATTTCTACAGTACAAAGTACTTCACCTCACAAAATAGATCATCAGACAAAGGCTGTTATTGATTCTGGAAGTCACATCCCTGCAAGTGGCAGAAAGATGCTGTGCACCACTTTCTTTTCCTTCCATTCCAAGCACCCATTGTTGTTGCAAAACAGATGAGACTGAGGATATTTACTGCCTACTGTGCATAAACTCAAAATAGGTGACACAATTCTTAGTTGTCTCCCTGATAGTGAAGTAAGGTTTCCAAGAGTGAACTCATTTGTCTGAGTGCTCATTTCACTTTCTCCAGGCACATATCAAGATTAAGTAGGAAATCACTGTATCTTTATGTGCTTTTACAAAGAATGAACACAGACTTAAAATGACAACAAAATTCCAAATTGATATTCTCAGTGCAATGCCTGTCAATACAAAAGCAACTCAATTTTTATACACTCAAAAGAAAAACAGAATAGCAAATTGGAAATGTAAAGTAGGCGGCATAATCTAACACAGCACCAACCTCAAAAAGCATACTTTGATCTTGATCAAAGGTAGAGAAACTGGATGGGTACCTATCTTCACATCATCTATAGTGTTTCTCCTGTAGTATCAGATAGCAACTGCTGACTTCACAATGGTGAGTAGCAGTTACTCACACTGAAGTCAATGAAATGACTCATGTGAGTAACACCACTAAAGACAGAGAGAGATTCATAATCTGACATTTAGTGAGTAACTTCTAACGCTGTCCCGTAGTCCCCAATGTAAGCTGCTTGTAAGACTACCTCAGTCAAGTTCCAAAGTACTTTGTTACCTCAGCAAAAGGTAGTTCAGGCAAAATGCAGAGATTTTTAAAGAAACAGCCATCTCGGGGAAAAAAAAACACTGAAAAGTAGAAGTCCCTCGATGTAGGTGAGGGCTGTGACTATGACGTGATGATAATTATATATTTTTCAGGGTCTGTGTGAAGAAGATAGGAGAGGAAAAAGTTGGCACAGATTTTAAATTACTGTGACAATAGAGATCCAATAGGACTTGATTAAAACTGTCAGATATGAAATGCATGAACTATATAGTCCATGCAAAACGTACATACTGTTCATGATTTGCTCCAGCTCTGGTTTTCAAAACCCTAAAAGGACACCCTATAATTTCTCACTAATCTCCTTGGTGTGAGTTAAACAACACTTTAGCTAAACAGATTTATCCAGCAAAACGCTTCTGAAAATGACCCTCTTTTTAAAAAAAAAAAAATTCTTCCACTAACAATTAGTCAACCATAAACACCTTCCACAAGTGCTGTTCTAGTTCCTCCCACAATCTCTTCACCAGAAAATTGAACAATATGCTATGAAGTCAAATAGATTCAAGCTACAGAAAAATGTGTTCAACAGACAAGACTCAAGGATCTCTAGGTATGTGCTCTCTTACTCACACAAGTGGTCTGCAGCACAGAGGACCCAAACCAATATTTCCAAAAAAATAAAGTGTTTCTTCCTGAATGCATGTTATATAAATTTATGTTTCCAACATATCTGTGAAAAAACAAAAGCATGACAGCAGATTTCAGGTCCCAATGTCCATGGACATGCCACAGCAGTGGTATTTGGAGAGATTGTCCAATTAATGCTAGGGACTCACAATCCTTCCTTTGCCTTGGGCATTAGGACTAGCTGTATAGAGCTGTATAAAGTAGATGAATGACCACACCTTCATGCCTTGAAATATTGGGTTCCCCACTCATGCTATTTCATTGCAGACATCTTAAGAGTCTAATTTAGTTTCTCCCTTAGACTTCTATTCCCTCGTGGTCAATTGAAACTCAGAACTCATAATGATATCTGCCAGTGCTATGAGAGTAGAGAAACTAATACTGCAATCTTTAAAATTTGCTAATTTTTTTATGCAGCTCCACCAATAGGATCAAATTTAATTAAATGAGTTCAAGTCTTTGTGTTGCAAAAGGTATGAAAGCAATAGGTATTTAAGGAATGCTCCACCTGGAAATGATTTTTCTTTTCTTTTCTTTTCTTTTCTTTTCTTTTCTTTTCTTTTCTTTTCTTTCCTTTTCTTTTCTTTCCTTTTCTTTCCTTTTCTTTCCTTTTCTGTATTATTCATATAAGAGTTTTGGCCTTGCACAGCAGCAGTTCAGGAAGAAAAATATGAAAACAAAGACAGGTCTCCAAAGCTTATGAAAAAGCAGACTACGTACCAATTTTAAGCACAGTTTTGGGGGGTTTTCTTGCAAATGTTGTATGGAGTCCTAATTGTTTATGAAGAGTCAGGTTTGGAATATCTGTTGATGAGTTGAGTTTTGATGTGCTCACCTCTCCTTATGTCCCATCCAACCAGACCATAAAAAGATAATATAAAGGAGATCTTGGTCTTGCAAGAGTGCAAAGGACTTTCAAGAGTGTAACAATAACAGACAGTACAAGCTGAGGATGGTTTCAGATGTTTGCTTCAGTGCCCCTGCAGATTTACTCACAAAGCCTTGAATGTCTTCTGTGTCAAGACAGTAAAACAAGGAYCTATGTATGTTTATCTCCCTACTCTTAATTAGGGGCTGCAGGTTACTCCTTGGACACCGAGCTTTAATACACACTTGAGTTCTCTAATATCTTAGGAAATATATCTGTACTGCTCACAGGTGCAGGTATTATTTGCAAATACACAACAGCTTTTGGCTTCTTCCCAAGCCCACTGAAGTTCACTGTAGCCTATTCCACTGAGCTTAGTTTTCTAGTTTCAGTGGAAGGCATTGTTCAATGTATATATATGGTACATCATAGGTGAAATCTCTCAGACAAAATGTTTCATCTGCAGGAATTTGTCCTAGTAATGATTTTTTACTTCAGTCCCCAAATGAGGAAAGTGCTTACATTACATTAATTTATATTAAGGATATTTTTAAATATCATTTATTGAGCAGGGATATTTTCCTCAGTTACAGATATGATGTAAAAGTCTTCAGGAGAGAGACCATGTCAAACCCAGTCTTTCTATACTCTAAAACAATAGATCTTCTGTGTAATATCGTATTATAAAGATTCTGTAACAACAGTCAGCAATTTGGAGTTTGAGCTACCAGGTGATTTTGTGTGCCAAATGTATCAGATCTTTAAACAAACATTGAAAGGTGACACCTTTCCAAGTGCCTCTGCTCCTTTTATAGCCTATCTAGTGAAGGAGTGTTTAACAGAGCAATGGCTTGTACACTAAGGAATGAGGAGTTTAATGGTTCATACATACTTTACTTGAAAAATATCAATAACCATTCACAAGTCACTTCTTGCATAAACTACATGAAAATCTCTATGTAAATGGTGCATAGCTTCTTTACGATTCATGCTATGGGTTTGTTGGTGGGTTGTTTTTTTTTTTTTTTACAGTGTTAAATCACTTTTAAAAATGTGGCTTTACCTGCCAAGCTTAAGGTAAATTTCCATCGGTGATTAAATAAATGTTTCATTCCCTACAATTTTTTCAGTTACATAAATAGGCTGGATGGAACACTCTATTTTCCTTTGTTATTAAAACTCAAAATAGTCATATTGAATTACTCAATAATATCTGATTGGTAGATTAGCAGTCTAATTCATTCAACCAAATTCAAAAGCCAGAAACAGAATTGTATTATAAAAGCCTTGGCTGTTACTTCATGGCATTTAACTATGCAAAAAACATATACCAAGACTTAGAATGCTGATTTTCAGGTGTTCCCTTAGCAGACACCCATAAGTTTAATGATGTTAAGCCATGACCAAGAGGAGCACAGACCAGTGACTCAGACAATTGTGTGATAAGCTAAATGTGCAGTTTGCAGTTTTATTTAACAGCACTTAGATAACTGTCCTCAAGCTATCCACTCACACAAACATTTCAACTTTGGATTTCAAGCTAGCAACAATGAACTGATGTGTGGAAGGTCTGAATTACTCTCTGTTCATGGACCACCATGTAAGAGATTTGGCCTGCATAGCCAGAGTGCCTTTTTTTAAAATAAGTGAAGGTGTAATACTAAAAGACACCACAAGCTTCTTAACCAGGACCAGTACTTGTATAATTCCCTAATGTAGATTAGGGCTTTCTAGAATGAGATTTACCCCACTGTTTCCCAGTAAAGGTAAAACACCTGAAAACTAGACCTCTTGAGTGAAAAGAAACATTGATTTTTTGTGTGTGTGTGCATGTTTTGATTTTGTTAATTTGTTTGTTTCTTTCAGCTAGTTTTGCTGAATAGGTAATTCAGCTGATAAACATTGTAACACAAACACTGAACATGAATAACTGAAAGAAGTATTACCAAATAATTATCTTTCCTGGTGGGCAGGAAGTTCTTAATATCCTTTTTTCACTACAGATGCCTGACACTTTTCCAGTAACATATCTATCAACTAATTTCAGTGCTAGTGGAGCTAGGCTAAATTCTCCCATCCTATGGTCCAACCTCTGGCAGAATACTGGAAGGTGACCTGTGAAGTTTTATCATTCCATTGGAAAGGGGAATAATTTCAACATTGAAACTTGTCTTCAAAAATATCAAAATTCTAGGTGAATTTCAGATTAGATTTTGGGGTCTTTTTTCCACTCACATATGTCAAAAAACTGAAAACATTTTTAGAGTCAAATTTACTTTTACTTTCTTTACTTTCTTTATGAAAGTTTGAGGCATCCAGCTCCAGGTATATAGTTTATAAAAATGTTTTGTTATAGAATAGAACCTGTGCTTTTGCACAGTAGAGATATCTTTTCCTACAAACTATAATTAGGAAGGGTGTGGTCACAGAAAAGTGTTAAATTTTTGCCCACTCATGTCTACTTCTATGTAAAGTGAAATGTTACCTGGTATTGTCCCATGAAGCTTATGAACAGAGGGTTTGATTGAAGATTTAATAAAATTAGCACTACTTTCTTATTTTCCTCTTTTCTTCTTAATCTTCTCTTCAAGATGAAACTCATCAGCACTTGGCAAAAACTGCAAATAACAGCCAGATGCAGGAGCTGGTTTTATCTTTTTATGCAAGTATGTGGTGCTAATTAGTGCAAATTGATTAAACTTTAATTGCCTGATCCATGGCTAATTAATATTTATAAGATGAATGAGCAAGAAAACCAGACATTTATTAAAACACTTTAATGATTTTTCATATGTTTTGACAAAGCAAAGCAAATAGATGTTATGAGTTTAGATGTGCCAGACATAAGTACAGTATTTCTTATGTTTTCTGACTATCAGCATCAGAAAACTAATCATTTTCCCCCACAAACTACATATGAAAGTAGTTTTTCTCTTCCACACAAACATTACTGGTACAGTGTTCTAGTTTGTACTTTGTAATGTGTTTTGTTGAACAACAGAATGGCATAGCACTGTTATGCCTCATGTAAGCAAATACATGATTACATCAGATAGCATCTGTGCACAAGTATGTTCTTTAAAATGGGCTGAACTGAATTGAATAGACTCAGTTTCTTCTAGATATGTCTCCCTCAGTTAAAAAAATATTATGGTAACCCCAGTCTAACAATATGATGCTACAGCTATCAACGGATTACTTCTTGCACTTCTCTAAAAGCTCATCTCTCGTTAACATATAATATATTCAAACAATACTCCTTTACTAACGAAAACCCCAGTGCTTTGAACACAGTGTGATAAAAAGAAAAAAAAAAAACTTGTCTTACTATGATAGTGTATCCTAAAACTATTTTAAAGCCATTATGCAGCTTGTTTTTTCTCAGTCCAGTGGGAAGGTCCATTACTGCTCTCATTCGTTCTGATTCACCAAACTGGACAATGTGCTAGACAATTTTTTCAGTAGTTCTGGTTTGGAGATAGCCCGTTTCTAACTAGGCTTTCATTTCAGAAAATGTGTCCTCACATCACCTTCACTCAGCCTTCCTACATTCTTTGCCTTCCGACCAGTCTATAGTCTAAAAAAGAAATAATTGAGGTGGCAGGGGGAGGGTTTTTAACCTTCATAATTCCTCTAGTTGTGTATATGCTAGTAAATAAAATAGGAAAAATAAAGGATCTCTAGTTTTGGCCCATGATTATTCATACTGTTTCATTGTTACTGTTCTCCCCAGCAAAGTTTCAGCACGAATGGTCCAGATTTGGTTCAGATATGGTTTAATTATTAGAGTCTAGAAATGTAGCCAGTTAGGACTCAGATTTCCTGTTCCTTGGTGTAAATGACATTTGGGCACATAAGCGTCAACAAAAATGTGTGACAACTCTGGCAATCCAGCCAGAATAATCTCTATCATGTTTTATTTGGTAGCGTAGATGTCATCTTTACATCTCCAAAGAATAAAGTCAGGCTCGATAACTACCAACTCCTGATGGAACCTTCGGGCTACGTTTAATCGGGCAAATAAAATTATATTGCTTCTCTTTGCATAAAGAGATGAGCTAAATTCACTGACGTTGCTAAATAAAAGAGGGTGATCACTGACCACAGGACCATGTGGTGCAGACTGGCTTGCATCCACACTGCTTAAAACTGTTCCCATCTGTAACATGTCTAGTTGGCGTATCCAAAATAGTGACAGGGAGAATAGTTAAGTAGTTAATCAGATGCTAACTGCTCTCTCCCTAGTCCCCTTTCAGCAGACTAGATATACCCAAGAAACCTCAGCAACTTTAAGACCAGGTCATCTCTGACATTCCTATACAATGAAAGGTTTATATTTTTTAAACCTGCTGATGAAATTCCCTTTACTTTCATTTTTCATTTTCTCTTTTTCTTCTTTTTTTTGACACAAGCTAACTTAATGAATCAATTCATTTTGTTTTAATGAATGGTCCCCAAATAAATACATTTGGAGCAATGRTTGAATGTTAAAAACACTGAACTGAAAACCTTTCTATACTTTCTGCAGGCAATTAGTAATTCATTTCAGATAATACAGTTTTGAAGCCCTTCTGCCTACACCCTCACCCCCCCCACACGCACACATTTTGATCCACTAAAAATGTTCTGTAGTGAAAAATTTTAGTAAAACACCCTTACTGTCATCCAATTAGGCACTGCAAAAGAACCCCGCCACACAAATATAAAAAAGTAATCCTTTTAGAAAATAAAAATCACCTGGACTACTAAGTGATTTGCCGTAGCAAATATAACACAAGATTAGATTTTTAACTTTTACATTTTATAAATAAATATATCTAAGCATTAGAGAAAGCATTTTAAATGAATGAATACATGTACTAACCTATAGAGTAGTAACTATAAAAAGCTTGAAGGGCAAAAAATACTAATTCATTCACCGTGTACATGAAGAATTCAGAAAGTTTCTGATAAACTCAATTATAGATATTATTACATACTATAATGTCTTATTAAGAATTTGAACTACACAACAGATAGCATTTTCTGGAGCACGTATAAACAAATGTATACATATTCTGGGGCTATGTGTAAAGAAGGAATCACAGAATCACAGGTTGGTGGAGGTTGGAGGGGACCTCTGGAGGTCATCTGTTTCAAACCCGCTGCTTAAGTAGGGCCAGCTAGAGCCAGTTGCTCAAGACCATGTCCAGACAACTTTTGAATATCTCCAAGGATGGATACTCCACAACCTCCCTGGATAACCTGTGCCAGTGCTTGGTCACTCTCACAGTGAAAAAGTGCTTCCTTAATCTTAACTAATCTAACAAACACAGTAATATTTTCTTCTTGTTCATACCAAACTGAATGTTATGCACACATGCTTTCTTTCACTGACCTTAATGTTCAACAAAAACATAAGAATACATTTGAAATTGAAATTCAGTGACATTTCACATATCAAATGAAAATTCGCAAAATACTATTGCCATTTGAATCAATGAAGCTCCAGAAAAACTAGGACAGACTAAATCCAAGTCTACAGTTCCCAATCAGATAAAATCTTGATCAGGGTTAGGCTCCTAGTGTGTTCAGTACTAGTGTATCATTCCAGTCAGATTTGTCCAGTGTGTCTCCTGACGTTCACTCACTTGCTTACAGCTATCTATCTGTTTGTGTCTCTCACCTTCTACTTAGGGCTACACCTGATAAAGAACTAAATAGACAAATACAGAGATGCATAATTGTTCTGACTATATTTCAAGTTGGATGGCTTTAATTCAGTTACCTAAAGATAGGTGACATTTGAGGTGTGCTAGTGTATCCAAGATATTTGTGTGAAATGACACAATATTTCTTGAGATCTGTAAGCTTTTGAAAGGCAGCAGGACTCCTAAGGCATCTAAAATAGCCCTAGATACTTAAGTTCGCACAACAGAATCTCACCCTCCTTGACTCTTTCTAAACCACTCCAGCTGAGCAGTTCCCATAAGCTAGATGCCCCACTTTCTGTTCTCCTCTTAGCCTGGTTAAGATTTAAAAAAACAGACAAACAAACACAACCAAACAAAACAAAACAAACAAACAAACAAAAACAAAACAAAAAAAACCAACAGAACTTGCTCAAGCACTTTCCCTGAGGAGTGGATTCAGCCCTGAATTCTGATTGAACAGAAGTTCCTACGTGAAGCCGTGAACCAGACACCTAAGATGAAAAGAGACAGTTCAGACATGGCTGTGCTCTGTGCTCTGCTTTTTTATAAGCTGGTTCTACTCGTTCCTTGTACAGGAGCTTTCCTTAAGGGGTAGGGTTAAAGGCACCAACACATCTCATGTTGTATGTAAAGAGACAGAAAAACTTGTGTGCTCTGAATTTCTTCTCCGGTGATGCTTTAGCTCTCTGTCCATTGACTATATAGGAGACATGGGATGTTATTAATTACCTTGCTGAGACTAAGTATCCAGAGTAGATCTTTGCTTACAGTTCAATAATCTGAATTTGACTCCAGCTTTTAGACTATAGGCTATCTGACATGGAGACTGCATTTTGAATTTTTTTTTTTTCTTAATTCTTTTTAAATTTTTTTTGCAGTGAAATCCTTGTCCATGGCTGAACTTTTTGTGGGCTATCATAATCACTTGAAGGCAGACAGTGTTCAAGAAGTCCTGGCAATCTCAAAAGATAGTATAAGAAATTCAGTAAGTCTCTTCACTTCTCAGGTTCTTTAAGAACTTTATGCCGACAGTTCCTTTAGCTGTCATTTTGTTCTGACATTGACATCTTGACTAGATAGTACACAACCAATTGCTATGGAATGGCTATTTTTTAGATTCTATGATAAAGTTCTGTTTTATAAGATATATTATGGAGCATTCATTTTTAATGGAGAGAATGGGGTGGTTTGTTGGGTTTTTTGTTGTTGTTTTTTCTTAGTTTGTTTTAGGGGTTTTTCCTACAGAAATCTGATAATAGAAATTAATGGAAATACAAGGATTTGTAGATTAGGCTGTTTTTACTGATGTTAGAGAACAAAATCCACTATATAAGTCTGGGGCCTGTTGCATCATTTACTCATTAGAGTTGTCATGCTTGGAAATGAAAGTGGACAAGTGTCTGACATCCTTAAAAGTAATAATTTGGAAAAGATCATTTTCAGAAGTGTATACAATGTCAAAGGCTTAGTTTATGTACTCAGCCAATGAAACTTCATTTGTCTAAAATAATGTGTCAGTCTGGAATCTGCTGTATGTGACATTGAGCTCCATATATGCACTTAGATAGTCAATAGTATATTTTACCTGCATATGTTGAGAACACTTTTGGATACGGCTCCATAACAAATAAATGTTTTCAACCTGCTCAGTTGCAATTAAACACTCAGAGCATTCTTTGTTGTTGTTGTTTTAAACTATTCTGATTTTTTCTCAGTTATTGCTACTCCTGTCATAACGCTGGGGTGGATGAAAGCCTCTAAAAGTGTATCATAATTACAAATTTAAAATAAACCCCACTATAATSTAGAATCTCTTAACAGTAAAAGGTGAAACATCCCTAAGTGTCTTTAGGAAATCAAAGAGAAAACAGTAATCATAAAGCAGAAATAGGGAGGAGAAAAGGGGAAAAAGAAAAAATGTTCCTGACCAAAATTATCAGTTGCAGGATCTCAGAATCTTATCACAGTTTTTAAAAGAAGATAAAATTTGCAGAGTATGACTCTAACAAGGAAGGGAGAAAATGTGCTCCTAGAACTGACTGACCAATGATGGTCTCTCAGGCAATGTCATAGAATCATAGAATCATTAAGGTTGGAAAAGACCTCTAAGATCATCGAGTCCAACCGTCAACCCAACATCACCATGCCCACTAAACCATGTCCCTACGCACCTCATCTACACGTCTTTTAAATACTTCCAGGGATGGTGACTCCACCACTTCCCTGGGCAGCCTGTTCCAATGCTTAACCACTCTTTCAGTAAAGACATTTTTCCTAAGGTCCAATCTAAACCTCCCCTGGCACAACTTGAGGMCATTTCCTCTCGTCCTATCGCTAGTTGCTTGGCAGAAGAGACCAACACCCACCTCGCTGCAACCTCCTTTCAGGTAGTTGTAGAGRGCRATAAGGTCTCCCCTSAGCCTCCTCTTCTYCAGRCTAAACAGTCCCAGTTCCCTCAGCCGCTCCTCATAAGACTTGYTCTCCAGACCCTTCACCAGCTTCGTTGCCCTYCTCTGGACACGCTCCAGCACCTCCATGTCCTTCTTGTAATGAGGGGCCCAAAACTGAACACAGTATTAGAGGTGCGGCCTCCCCAGTGCCGAGTACAGGGGGACAATCACTTCCCTACTCCTGCTGGCCACRCTATTTCTGATACAGGCCAGGATGCTATTGGCCTTCTTGGCCACCTGGGCACAYTGYCRGCTCATATTCAGCCAGCTGTCAACCAGCACCCCCAGCTCCTTTTCCACCAGGCAGCTTTCCAGCCTCTCTTCCCCCAGCCTGTAGCGTTGCATGGGGTTGTTGTGGCCAAAGTGCAGGACCCGGCACTTGGCCTTGTTGAACCTCATGCAGTTGGCCTCAGCCCATYGATCCAGCCTGTCCAGGTCCCTCTGCAGAGCCTTCCTACCCTTGAGCAGATCAACACTCCCGCCCAGCTTGGTGTCGTCTGCCAACTTACTGAGGGAGCACTCAATCCCCTCGTCCAGATCGTTRATAAAGATATTGAACAAGACCGGCCCCAAAACGGAGCCCTGGGGGACACCACTTGTGACCAGCCACCAACTGGATTTAACTTCATTCACCACAACTCTCTAGGCCCGGCCGCCCAGCCAGTTTTTTACCCACCAAAGAGTACACCTGTCTAGGCCATGAGCCGCCAGCTTCTCTAAGAGGATGCTGTGGGAGACAGTGTCAAAAGCTTTACTGAAGTCCAGGTAGACCACATCCACAGCCTTTCCCTCATCCACTAGGCGGGTCACCTGGTCCTAGAAGGAGATCAGGTTRGTCAAGCAGGACCTGCCTTTCATGAACCCGTGCTGGCTGGGCCTGATCCCCTGGTTGTCCCGCACATGGCTTGCGAGCGCCCCCAAGATGAACCACTCCATAATCTTCCCTGGTACTGAGGTCAGGCTGACAGGCCTGTTGTTCCCTGGGTCCTCCTTCCAGCCCTACTTGTAGATGGGCGTCACATTGGCAAGCCTCCAGTCATCCGGGACCTCCCCTGTTAACCAGGACCGCTGATAAATGATGGAGAGTGGCTTGGCAAGCTCCTCCACCAGCTCCCTCAGCACTCTCAGGTGGATCCCATCCGGCCCCATGGACTTGTGAGCGGCCAGGTGGTATAGCAGGTCCTTCACTGCTTCCTCCTGGATTATRGGGGGTTTATCCTGCTCGCCGTCCCCGTCTTCCAGCTCAGGGGGCTGAATACCCTGAGGTATCCTAAGACAAAGGGTTTTATACCCTCTCATCCTAAGACAAAGAAGTAAAAATGAGTTCAAGATTTTTATTAGCATTCTAAATCACTTCCTTTGTAATAAATGAATAACATTAACAAAATTAACAGAGGATTTTAAAAGACCCTAAAATTAAAGGATCAAATCTGTTCTCAAACTCGTATAAAATCTAGAATAATTCTAATGCAGTGTCTTGTACATGAAAATACTGATTTTACCAGTACATTGACTGTTTTTAATACAACATACAATAAGTGGTAATGCACATCTGTGTTTCTGAAGGGAGAATTGAACTTCAGTCTTTTGGGGAATGAGCAGCTGAGTATTTAATTCATTTTTTTCTCATTTAAAAAAAAAAGCATTTTCTTCTCTTGAAACAGTCTGTTCCCTCATCTGTACGTAAGGGCTAGAAATCAGTTTCAGATATACTTCAGGGAGACTGTTGTCCAGCAGCTGAACAACATGTTATCAATAGGCTAGTTGGGCACCATGACAATCTTTTGCCCTTAGCTATTGATACACCTCCAAAATAGCTTCTTGTCTTTTGTTTTGTCAATTTGTTATACAGATGACCTGCATCAGGCAACATGGAAAGGAAGTATTTTAAAATATAAAAGAAGTATATACACATACATACACATATATATACAYGCATATTTCTCTSTSTGTGTGTGTGTGTGTATGTATGTATGTGGAAGTCCATTTAAGTTTTTAGTTTTTCTCATAATTGAGGAAATTTGGATGTCATTCTTGACATCCAAGATTCTTTTGAAAGGCTGTTGAGTCTGCACTCACTTTTGCTGATTGATGCAAGCTGCAAAGCATTTGAAGTCCTGGTCATCCTGTTGATCAATCAGACCAATAAGACTGTCCTTTTGTTTCAGTCTGGTTTATGAGTCTGGGGTTGCTTTTCATGGAAAGTAAAACTTGAGGAGGATGGGGAAGATCTAGCATGTGCCTGGATCTCATCCCAACATGTATTTGGAATATAACTGGATCGAGGAACCAGGAAACAGTCGTATATTCCCATGACCGATAATATAAAAGCAGAAAGAGACAATACAGGACTAGAATGGACTTCTGGGACCAAGGTAATATTATTGCAAGACACTGTGATATGCAATTCAATTTATAAACTTATCAAAACCRGTTTTAAAAATAGTTAAAATACTTATGCATTTTTCATGTTGGAAGACAAGCAAGATGTCTTTTACCTCTGATGATTAAAAAAGTCACTAAAACGCCAGCTTAATTTTGTTACTTAGATATTTGTTGATAGTTGAAGTCTTGATCCAGCATTGACCATTCACTCAGATATTTTTTCTCCTTCTCTCATCTTCACAACTTCATATATTTGTAGGAGAGTAATCTAATGCCATTTTAACCTTCACTCTAACAGGCTAACATAGTTATTCCAGTTTCTACATAATTTCCCCGAAGAAGTACTTACACTTCTTGTAGGGTATGGACCATGGAATAAACCATCACCTGTTACATTCTGGTTTTCCTCACTAACAGAGTTTCTTGTTTGCTCCAGAATGCAGCTGGTGAGCAAATTAACATGTAGAGAGGAGGGATCAGGGCCCTGGAGTAAAGCAGCAAGTACATTAACTTGGCAATTTCAGTTGTGGCTACAGCTTTTCTGCTTAATGCAGACACTTCAAAAAGTGATCCTTGGCCCTTAGGCAAAGAGATGCAGAGCAGCTTATGTCCATGGTGGTCAAGACATTTTATATGTTAGGCCAACTGAATCCCCCTTCAGTTTATTCTGAAATAGGCATGTTTAAGCCTATTTCTATATATGAGCAAACAAATTTTTGGTAAAATTAAAGTAGATGCTTTATTAAGACACTTTTTCTATTGTTAGCTCATTGTCTTGCATTTCTTAAATCTCCTAGCATATATCAAGTGCTAGATGACCAGTTTCATCTAGGAATGGAAATCATAGTCTGTGTCTTGATAGATGGATGAATGGATGGATGGATGGATGGATAGATAGATAGACAGATTAAAATGTTCCAGTACTTCCATGTGGAAGATCTACATTTATGGATGGATTTCAGTCTGGGAGTTCTCTGTACTGGGAGATCAGAATGCAGAGAGCACATCACACCCCTGTCCAGTGGGGAAATCATGGAGTGTCACTTTGAACCAAGTCAAGGGACAGAGAAATTTCTACCTTGCCATGATTACCAGCTGCACTGCAGGAGAAAAGAAGAAAAGAGACAAGAATGAAAGGTCACGAAGATGAAGGTATAGCTAGCAACTGTCCCTCAGTCTTCTTTATGAGCACAACCCCCCCCATAATAGATTAAAATAACTAGTTAAGCTGCACCAGAAGTTTGCTCTCTCTCTTCCCTTTCCTTCTCCAGCTCTTCTTTCTACTTTCAGCATCAGATGTTCAGCTGTGTTTGTCCACAAAAAGTTACTCATGAAACACTGGGAAGTTAGATGTTGCTGTTACAAAATTCTAAGTGCCAGGACCCAATTCTGTCCTCCATCAAACAGGCACAACTCCCTTCCCAGTTAAGTGAAGTGTTGGGGTGCACTAACACTGAGCTGAACTACAGGCAGAACCGGACCTTGATCTTTTAAAAGGCTCCTTTATAACTGGAGTGCTTAATTCAAAACTGTTCCACAGGTAAATCAATTACTGTGTTAAGTGAGTCTGCCTCCAGACCAATAAGAAGCTGTACCTGAGCTATTTATGTAGTAGCATATTTGTACTGAGCACTGTAAAATTAACTGACTGTAGGTGTTTGGGGTTTTGTTGGGGTTTTGTTGTTATTATTTTAAAGAAATAGAATCAGAAATACACCCAAAATTGTAGAACACATTTTCAGGCTTTGAAAACCAGCTATCACTTGACTACACTGGATCTATTCATTTTTCTCGGAGATGTAACAATTAAATGGGTCTATGAAGAACTGAGTATGAGGCCCTCGAGGTCATACTGGACGTGTTTTCTGAGTTTGCTCATGCTGAGCTAAAAAGCTGTTGTCTAAAGCAGGAGCAGCAGAAAGAAAATGCATTTAGGAAAAAAAAAAAAAAAAAAAAAGCAGGCTCCTGTGAATTTATGAGGAGTGCATCACAAAGACAAATATTTCAGCCATGCAATTCCATTCGGCCTTTTCAGCTGTGTGTCCATAGCAAGTCAACGGCTAAATTGAAAAATCAATTCCAATTTAAATTATTGGAATAAAGAACACCAGGAGTCAGAGATAAAATGGCTTTGTTCTCTGAGATCCTTTTTAATTGGAAAGTTATTTCTTCAGGGTATTCTAATGGTTCTGAGGAAAGATTGCAAAACAAAGTTGATCGGCTGGGGGAAGGTTAATAGCTAATGTGCTTTTCTTGCTGTACAGCAGCCTCCTGTCTTTATGACAGCCTCCATCATATGTGAAAAGAGTCATGATTCTAAATCATTTGATACATGTGACTGTAGTGTCTCCCTCAGTCTCCCAAAGAAATCATATTATGGATGTTACTCTGACATATTCATAGCACTTCAGCTGGCATTCTGACCAGAATTTCTTTGCTTACAGAGGCATATACAGTCATTTGCTTAAAACTTCCATGATGTTGAGTGGTTTTGCTCAAGATTAATATGATTTTATAAGTATCAGGGATATTTTAAATAAAACACTGATAGCCCCACATATGGAAAGCATTTTCCTTTTATTTCAAGACTCCTGAAACAATAACCTAGGTGGACAATCAGCAACTACAGCTAGAAAAACTGAAGAGAAACTGTGATTACAGAGAGGAAATGAGATTATGTTGACACAGGGCAGAGTGAGAAAGGGAAGACAAGACATTGCTGGAAAGAAAAAAAGCAGATTAATAAACAGTCATTATGTTTAAACTAAGGCAGAGCAGAAAGGAAAGCCTTGCTGTTCATATAAGTCTCATAACCAACACCTAGAAATGTCATGGTTTAGTTATAACATCACAGTAACCTTTGCTCTGTTAGCAGGAAACTGTTTAGGGCAGCTGTAGATTAGAAGCCTTAAATGGGCATTTAATTCGAAATTAATAAAACAGTTATGGTATGTGTTAAGAAAAGTTACTGAGGTTTGCTTAGTATATTTAATTAGTGTAAAAGAGATAAATCTAGTTGCCATGTAATGAACTGAGAACTGCAGATACAGTAAATGTGTACTTACGTTCCTATTATTAATGCATTAAACTTGTAAGAATGTTTAGGAATTTAATTAGCATCTAATAAGATAGCTATAGCAAATTACAGTAGTTAGATGTTAAATGTAAATTAATATTTTTAGTATTTAATTGATATTAACTAATTAATTACTGTTTATTACATGGCAACTAGATTTATCTTTTATAGAGTTATTAAATCTAAATTAAAAGTTCTATTTTAAGTGGCATCTACTCAATTAAAAAAATATAGTCTCTGGGATTATCAGGGTTTACCTTCATGCAGGAATTGGGTGAGCTTGGGGTATTAAATCTGAAACATAAATTATATAGCATATAAGGAGATTAAGTGTCTTCACACAGGAGGAATATTGTTCATGTGGATAATCCCAAGAAAATGAAATTACTCAACTGAGTAGAGACCTTTTGTGGAAGTATTCCCTGAATTGGGCAACAGAAAGGAAAAAGCTTGCAAAAACAAAAAAAAAAAATGTTTTGGAACATCAAAAAAAGTTTTCTCATCCCATTTGGGACTAACTTTCCAGTAGCTCAATGACATGTTAGAGAAGGAGATAAGCAATCAGATTTTCAAAGACCCTATATATGAGATAATTGCTTAAAAAAATCTCACCACAGGCAACAAATTATGTTTTTTGGATGTGGAATACTTTGGAATTTCTAGCCTTTACTTAAATGGGAGTTGCACTGCTCTGCATCCACATTTGAACCTTATATTGATCATTTAAGCTATGTAATACTGGTGCTATGAAATAGTTTATATGCCAATAATGACAAGAGCTTATAAGACTTATTTCTGAGAGAAAAACAATTTTACAGAAGCAAAAGAGAATATGTGTTAAGTCATCTAGTCCACTGATATGCCAAACAAGCAGTTGCTGTGAGCTCCTGGGGCTGTATTTCAATAAAAGGTTGAGGTACCTAAAGCATGACTAAGAGGAGTTCAGATATCGTCTTAAACTCAGCATGTGACCTCCTTTGTGACTTGACGATCCTACAAGTGCTTGCACAGACATGRACATACACAGAACTTTTTGCCATGTGAGAAATGCCATCTAGTCATTTGTCTAGCATATAAGGCTGACTGGGATGCCTCAGCTGAAGTCCACACAGAGTCTAGTGCAACAGCTATGCTCTAAGAACACCTGAAATGGCAGAAGCATTAGGACTTTCAGGAAATTCACTTCAGCTCCTGAGCTTTACATTCTTCAGCTGTGAAATGAGGAATATATTTAATTACACCTGTGGAATAATCTCCTGTTGACCAAAAATTATTTGTAAAGCCTAACTTATCTGCAAATTCTGCAAATCCTTGTATATTTTATTAGCTGTTATTTTATTATGTCCTTCCAGATAATCAATAAAGATGTCAAAATCAGACTAAAGAAAGATCTCTGTGGGGTCTCTAAATCTTAGGGATTGTAGAGAGTTGCAAAAATGTTACACTGATATTTTTTATTACATTTATTGCTGTCTCGATTCTTCTTTTAACCTTTAAGAATTTTATTGTAAAGCTACTTTGGCCTTTTATAATTTCTTTCATTTTCCCTTGTTATTAGAATAATACTTTCTTGTAATTTAATCTTAGTACTTTTTATATGTCAGTTTCTCCTCTACAGACATATTCAACTACTTCTTCTCATTGCCATTATCTCAGTATAAATAAAAACCTGATCTCACTCAAATCATCAGTAAAACTCAAATGGATTTGAGTAGGCCAAGGATTTTGACTGTTCCTTAATTCTCCACTCTTCCTAATTCTCCATTATTGAAATTGAATGCCCTTWTACTACTGTTTTTTACAAATCACTTCATAGTCCACTTACCTTACATTTAAGTATCTGAACAAGTACTATTTTCATAATCTTTTCTATCAACACTTCCTTAACAACAAAGGCTCTATTTTCTAGATAACCCTTCTGTCTGAATCGTGACACTGTCCTCTACGTACTTAACTCAGGAATGTCTTTGGTGATTCCTGTCTGGATGTACTTGTCACCCACCAGATGGCTGCACAGTTAAAAGTTTCCCATGAGTACAGCGCCTTGAGATTTCAAGATCCATGATAGTTGGTCCAGGAATTTTTCATACTTGCTCTTGTCTTGTCTTCAGGGTCTATAGCAGATGCTACTGCAGTTTACTTATTTGAGTGCTACCATACCTCTTCCATTATCTCACTGTCCTAACTGGTTTAGTAAATATTTTAGATCTATACTTCTAATGCAGAGTAAGTAGGGTTTAAATTATAGGTTGATACATCTGCCAGTGTGTGAAAATAACTCCTCTAAATTGAAATTTCTACTCATCCTTTTCCTGGAGGATTGCATTCTTTTGGATGGGGAGAAAAGAAAAAAAACAAAAAAAMCAAACCAAACCAAACAAAAMAAACAAACAAACAAACAAACAAACAAAAACACCAAACCAAAAGCCACAATAATAAAGTGAGAACATACAGATCGATTTAAATTAGGAAAGAAAAAAAGTTTCCAACTGCATTCTTTCTTCAGTTGCTTTATGCTTCATAATCCCCCAAATCCCACTGAATTTAATGGGGAAGAAAAAAATCCATAGGATCTGGATGGGGAAGGGAAGGACCTGAACTTGTTTCTGACAATATTTACACTCTTTGGACATTTTCCTGTTGTTCTTGCAATTGTTAAGCATTTCTGACACTTATTTTGCCATTTACCTTTGCAACAAAATGGCACCTTAGGTTGTTTCTGACATGGTTTTCACAAATTTATATATTTACACTATATATGTATGTATGAATACACACATATATGTATACATATATTATTTCTCTATGTGTCTGCTAAGTTCTTTGTTAAGAACAAGAATAATTAGATGATTCAGTGGCCATTCAGCCACTGTGGTTATAGAAAGCCAGGTTTCCAACCTGGCTGCAAGTAAGGAAGTTGTATAGATACCTTTATGTTCAGCTACTTTTGCTTCCCCATCTGGGCTGTTTAACATTTGACCAGACTCCAGACCAAATCTTCTTCTCACAATATTCTTAATGAGATATGACTGTACAAAGCCCATGTACACTCTATTTAACTTAGGGAGGCAGAGGATGTATGTGCCTGAGGTTACTAAGTGCAGCATCTAATAATTACGTTCTATGTTGATTGCCGTGTTTAGACGAATATGTTTTTGAGGTAGCAATTGTATATTTTTTCTGTTTTTGTTTTAGATTGAAACTTAGAAATCTTTAGGAGAGACTGTAAGACCTTAATTGCTTTAAAATACTATTTTAAACATGTTAAAACTGAAACCTGAAAACATTTAACATGAATTCTTTAAAAGCTTTTGGATTGTATCATCATCAATCTGCAATGCAAGACCTAGAGACAGCAATCCCACCTGAATCATGCTACAGTTAATATGTACTTGCTAATATAATTTATCAAGCATTCTAAATCCATATGACACAAATGTACGGCGTTCAGTCTGAAAAAGTTCATCAAGAGTTGTAAGTAAAACTGTATGAATGCATTATAGGCTCTTTCCATGCAGTGTTTTCCCCTATCTGTCTCCTTAAACCATTTCACACTGAATGGTTTCCTGCGTGCTCTGTTGCAGATTTATTCTTCTCTTGATGCATGCATGTAACTCCCCATTAATGTTAGTAGGAATGAGATTTACGTATGTGCACTGAGAGGAGAACAGACCCCATGGTATTTTATTCGCCTATACAGGATTATAGCCTCTGAGGATAGATTTGATTTTTTTGTTGTTAGCAAAAAAGCAGCTTGACAAGTAGCTTTTTGATTGATAATACACTGGGAGTCATAATTTATATAATCTTACACCTGCTACTGAACATAAAGGTCACTTTAAAGGTGTGAGTTGTGTGTGCTGGGGCAGAGCATAAACTAGAGGGTCAGTTTTCAGCAGTTACTGTACAATGGAGAAACAGACAAAAACTCCTACCAATGCTGATAAAATTGAAAATATCATGGCAAGCATTGTAATTAACAGCAAGTTTCCAGAACTTGACATTCTGAGCAAGTGTCATTCCCTAGGTTATTACAGAGGGAATTAGAGTGGCCTTTCACTGTCAAACTGATATATACCATTGGAGCATTGCTGAAGAAAAAGTACCATTCGTGATGTCTTTTCAGGATTTAAACATCTGCTGAATTCCATCTCTTTCTATCATCTTCTGAAAATAGATACACATCTCAGAAGGTCTCTATTTGGGGCATTGAGTGGATTTAATATTTCAGCATTTTTCTGCTTTTTAAAAAAATTAGATCTACTCTTTATGTAAGAACTCTCTGGTACACAGCATCAGCAGGACATTCTTAAGACTTAAATATTTTTGCGGGGAGACTGGTTTCATTAAATGTATTCCTGTGATAAATCATTGCATACAATCATTTTTCTAAAGAATCCTGTTCATACACTGGGGAAAAATAAGAGAAAAAAGCTTTCATACTATAAAGTAGAAAGATATTTGGTTTATTCTTGCTTCGCTTTTCTCTTTTTTTTTTTTCCCTAATAGCCTTGCAAATGTGTAAGGAGGTAACTAATGTCTGTGCAAAGCATTATTTGTTACTGGATAGAATCCAAATTATTAACCTTCTTGTTCTAACCTTCATCTCCTGCTGCTGCCTAGAAGCAGTAGGGAACTGTACTTTCCGGGTAGGGAGATATTCATCCTTTGAGTTTTTCAGTCAAACATTACCAGTATGTGTACTAACATGTTCACATTCTGTGGTTCTAATTATTGTGTCTTCACGATTTGCTGTAATTATTAATTATATAACAGATAGGGTTAATTTCACTTCAACTTTCATGTAGGAAAATAACCCGAAGTCTGAAAAAAGCCAATAAGAGCTTTTTAATTGTCTTTGGGTGCTTTGATCAGCTTTCTCCAAGCTCTGAATATGACCCAATCTTGAATGTGTTGGGTGATTTTGACTTCGGTATTGATGATTAGGACTTCCAAGCCAATTTAGGATTTCTCGTCCATGCTGGCAACTATTGAACTCCTCCAGGTGACTGGGTGACTGTAGTCTCTATTGATTTGAATCATTTGTTTGGGTCAAGATCAGAGGCTTAGAATTTGGACGTAATATCTACAACATGGAGTGTTCATTGTCTCCTGTCATGAGAGGAGAATGTATTTCTCTTTTCAGGGTGGGGAAATGGTTACAAGAAATGACTTCTGACATTAATGGAACAGGGAAAAAATTCACTTTCCATGAAAATAACTGCTTTTAGGCCTAGCTTTGTCTTCATAGATCACTATGGTTTACAAATGACCTACAATAAATTAAGCAGACACCTCCGTGATGGGGATGAAAGTCTTGGCAACACTGATTAGTTGTGGCAATTATTTTAGAGATTTATGCAGTGTTTGCCAGAACCTTCTCTGTCTTTACCATTTTATCATCTGCAGTATCTTGTTATGACAAAAATGAAAAAAATAAAACTAAGAACTTAAAAGAATTTTGTAACATACAAATTATCAGCGCTTCTTTAACTAAGGAGGGGATGAAAAACACTTTCCTCACAGATAGGCTATTTTAATAGCATTTTATAAAGTTTATTTCAGTGTCTTCAAAAGTAGCAGTGACTGACGTTATAGAAGATCCATGCAGAACCGCAAATGATGCTAATCTGAAACAGTATGGCAATATCTTTAGTTCATGTCTACACAGTTAAAATTTGAGTTTATATTATTCCACTTAGTTTGCCCAAAGATATTTGTTTTCCTTCTGGATGCTAATTCAATTAAGTTAAAATCTTGTTATCAACTTCTCTACTGACTGGCAAAAGCTTTTATGTGTCATAGGCAATATTCACCCAAACCTGCCATTGTTTCTAACATTGCTGTTCAATATTGTTCATAGGAATTTAAATTTTACCCAAATTTGACAAAAGAATTGTAAAATACTGTAACATTAATAATCTTAAATGGTTTTCCATGCAAAATATCAGAGATTATTATTTTTATCTATCTAACTAAATCTTAATTAATCACTCAATAAAATGGCTTAATAGAGTACTATTTATATGTATTTGTCATTTGGGATGTATATCCTCTTATAATAGCATTTTTGCCTGCTACTGCATGTTCAGGGGAGGATACAATTGATTCAGGAAGGACCAGAGGGATTTTTCATGGAAGTGCAAATGTAACACCATATTTTATGGTTGAGGATAGTTTATGAGAGAAAGCTTTCTGTGCCTTAGTGGTAGAGTGTGAGAGCCAGTTTTTAACACTAGCACTGCCGATTCTCAGGCTGATGATCCAAACCTTTGTTTATGACGTGAAGTTATTATTCATTATGATAATGTAAAATAAAGAACAGCAGCAACAACTACTTAGAGAATTGAATAATGACTTCATGAAAGTCATTCATGAAAAATAAAAAGTACTGCAATCATTAGCCAAGGTCAAAGTGACATAAATACATTGCAGGTCCAACAGCTCAGGGGAGAAAATAACAGTTTAAGGAGATCATGGAGTAAGATTTAGCAATTGCTTAACAATTTAAATGTAAAGATTTCTAGCACTGGCTTAAGTTTACTTTCAATTTCATGAAATTTTTAAAAGGAAAGCTATATTGTTCTGTTGTAACTATAGTGCAAAGCATCTTCCTGGACAATTTTTTTTTTTTTAACTGTCCTAGAAAACACAGCAGTGATCATATAAATTCAGCACAGCAGCAGGTATCTGCCTACTGGTAAATAAGAACCAATTTCCTGCCTAAGGAAGCTAAAGAAAATTTTTTAAATTAAAAAAAGAAAAAGTAAATAGTTAATGTAAAATGAAGTTCACATACTGCAGAAGAATCACAGAATCATTGAGGTTGGAAGGGACCTGCTGAGATCATTTATTCCAAGTCCCCTGCTCAAGCAGTCAGCTAGAGCAAGTTGCCGAGGACTGTGTCCAGTTGGGTTTTGAATCCAGAGGGTAGTGGTCGATGGCTCCATGTCCAGATGGAGATCCGTGACAAGTGGTGTCCCGTAGGGGTCCGTATTGGGACCAGTACTGTTTAATAGCTTCATCAATGACACAGACAGTGGGATCGAGAGCACCCTCAGCAAGTTTGCAGACAACACCAAGCTGAGTGGTGCGGTCGACATGCAACAGGACGGGATGAGGGAGTGGATGCCATCCAGAGGGACCTGGACAAGCTCGAGAAGTGGGCCTGTGTGAACCTCATGAGGTTCAACAAGGCCAAGTGCAGGGTCCTGTACCTGGGTCAGGGCAACCCCCGGGATCAATACAGGCTGGGGTGATGAAGGGATTGAGAGCAGCCCTTTGGAGAAGGACTTGTGGGTACTGGTGGATGAAAAGCTGGATATGAGCCAGCAATGTTTGCTCGCAGCCCAGAAGGCCAACCATACCCTGGGCTGTATCAAAAGAAGCGTGGCCAGCAGGTTGAGGGAGGTGATTCTGCCCCTCTACTCTTTTTTTTACGATGAGGGYGGTGAAACACTGGAACAGGTTGCCCAGTGAGGCTGTAGATGTCCCATCCCTGAAAACATTCAAGGCCAGGCTGGACAGGGCTCTGAGCAACCTGATCTATCTGAAGATGTCCCTGCTCATTGCAGGGGGGTTGGACTAARTGACCTTTAAAAGTCCCTTCCAACCCAAAGTATTCTATGATTCTATGATTCTATGAATATCTCCAGGGGTGGAGACTCCACATCCCTGGGCAACCTATTCCAGTGTTTGACCACTGTCACAGTAAAAAAAAAAAAAAAAAAAAAAAAAAAAAAATTTCTTGTGTTCAGGAGGAATTTTATGTGTTTTAATTTGTGCCTATTGTCTCTTGTTCTGTCATCAGGCACTACTTAGAAGAGTATGGCTGCGTCTTCTTCAATCCCTCCCATCAGGTATTTATACACATTGATAAAATCTCCCTGAGCCTTCTTTTCTCCAGGCTGAACAGTTCCAGTTTTCTCAGCCTCTCCTCACATGAYAGATGCCCCAGTCCCTTAATCACCTTTCTGTTCCTTTGCTAGACTCACTCCTATRTGTCCAGGACTCTTTTGTACTGGTGAGCCCAGCACTGGACCCAGCACTTCAGATGTGTCTCACCAGGGCTAAGTAGAGGGGAAGGATCACCTCTCCTGACCTATGGGGCATGCTTTTCCTAATGCAACTCAGGATGTTGTTGGTGGTCTTTGCTGCAACATTGCTGAACATTTCTACTTCATGGTCAGCTTGGGGTCCACCAGGATTCCTACATCCTTCTCTGCAGAGCTGCTTTCCAGCTAGTCGATCCCTAGCATGTATGGTTCAATGGATTATTCCTCCTCAGGTGCAAGGCTTTGCTTTTCCCTTTGCTGAACTTCATGAGATTCCTGTCTGCCAGATACTCTAACCTGTCCAGGTGCCTCTGAATGGCAGCACACCAATCTGGTCTATCAGCCATTCCTCCCAGTTTTGATTGTCTATGAACTTGCTGAGGGTGCACTCTGCCCCATCACCCAGGTCATTAATGAAGAGGTTGAACTACATTGGCCACAACATCAAACCCCAGGTTACACAGCTAGTGATTGGGCACTACCTAGGCTTTATGTCACTGATTACAACCCTCTGGGCCCAGCCATTAAGCCAGTTTTCGATCCACCTCACTGTCCACATATCTAACCCGTACTTTGTCAGCTCATCTATGAGGATGTTATGGGATACCTAACCCTTACTAAAAGCCTTATTAAAGTCAATGTAAACAACATCCCTCATCCCTCTTTCCTCATCCACCAAGCTAGTCACCTCATTGTGGAAGACTATCAGGTTGATTTCCCCTTCATAAATCCATGTTGATTCCTCTTGATCACCTTCCTGTCCTTCATGTGCCTGGAAGTGGTTTCCAGGATTAGTTCCTCCATCACCTTCCCATGGATTGAGGTGAGTTTGACCAGACTGTAGTTCCCTATATCTTCCTTCTTGCCCTTCTTGAAGATGAGAATGACATTTGCTTTCTTCCTTTCCTCAGGAACCTCCCCCAGTCACCCTGACCTTTCAAAGATAATCGAGTGGCCTTGCAATGACATCAGCCAGSTCCCTCAGCACTCATGAGTACATCCCATTAGTTTATGTTATGTGGTCCTCCATTTCCAGTCASCAAGTTTTAGTTCTGCTCTGAGGGACAAATATGTACAGAAGTAATTCTCAAATATAGGAGGTATGGTTGCTGCTACCAACTATGAATAAAATTACAGACCTGGCAGAAATATAGTTTAATCCAATAGTTGTGCTTATATTTAGCAGTAAACAAAATGATCAGTCTGAAACAGAGGTTAAAACTAGGAAGATCTGAAAACTGCTGATATAGTTTTCCATGAYTTTCAGTCATGCAAGGCTTGATATTTTTGCAAGGGAAAAGATGTTTTTTATCTCAAGACAGGTAAGGTTGGTCTCTGCTTGGTAGYTACCTAAGTTTTAAGAAATTCGTATCATCCAAAGAGATCAGATGTCTCCACTGAATCTCAATAGCAATGCTTTTTTTTGTTCTTTTCTCATTTATGTTACCACATACCTATTTACACGTATTTTTATATACCTAGAATATTGTCCTCAAATCCATGACTCCCTCCAGCTACATCCTAGCATGAGAGAAAGTTATTTCAATTTTAAATATTTCTTTTTCAGTATTCCATTTTGCATAGTTTTACATCTAAAAAGAGAAATTAATGTCTTGTAGAAAGTACTGATTTCTCTTGTTGCCTTGACAGCTATGATCAGCAACAAACAGAGAACAATATGTACTTGGATTTGGGAGATTTTTCTTTATCTTTTTATACTCTGGAATTATCCCTTTTTTCAGAATTAAACACTGAAGCAACRCATAAGAACAGAAGTAATACATTATTTTACACACATCAAAATGCAGAGCACATCACAGCAGTGTTCTGAAAAAATAAATATATCTACAAGTCAGGAACTAATTTAGATTGTAAAGAAAATATTCCTCTCTGAGGTCCACCCACGTGCGCTAACTTCCCTTTAAATTAACTAGCTTTTTATTTGTCAGAACAAATGAAGATACCTGAAAATAAGAAGCACGTTATATCAGAATGCAACTCAGSCCACATCTATACCTTCGCAGATAAAGTTCTTACTTTATAAGAAAATGTCATGTGAATCTTCATTTGACTGGTCATGGTCATAATAGCATGGGACTCCCCAAGGAAACCAAAAGCCCTTTTGCCTTCACTATATCTTCAAGCACACATTACACCAAATGCAAAATGCAGTGACATCAACGGTCTATAAAAGTGTGACCTTCAAGTTGATGGATTTAGAGTAATAAAAGGCCTCAACAGCAGCTGACATATAAACATAAAAGGAAGTTGTAAGGACAACCCACTTCGGTGTATAATGAGTAAGGAATTTAATACTGTGTTTCAGATTCCACAGACTTTGCTGTGCTAGTTTCACCTGAGAACATTTCTAAACCCGAAAGGCAGAAGGGGGTTGGGGAAGGGCAGTGTGTGTGGGATCTTAGATTACTTGGGTATAAAATTGGGAAGAAGGATGTTGTTGAAAAAGCAGCAACTGAAAGTAATCTGTAGGGGGAAAATATATATATGTTTCTGAAAAAATTATTAATTATATATCACAAATAAGATTTTGCAGGCAAATTTTCCCAACAGTAGCTTGTAGGGTTTTGAACTATTGGCTTGAAAATGTATTTCTAGATTAYAGGTGCTGATCTGTTCAGTGAAATAAAGCTAAGAAATTAATTTAACTAAAGCAGTGAGACAATGAAGGGACAGTGCTTCCAAAATGATCACCAGCCAGCAGTCCATCCATGCAACACCCTAGTGAACTGGTCAAGTGCCCTGAAATACAAAAATTGCCAAGAAGGGGCAGCAGCTTGTTGAGTCATGGGAATGCTCCTCCCACCACTGGAAGTCCACAGAAGCCAAGATGCAAGCCCCTATTCACTTTGCAGATCTTGGCTAAATTGGAGCTGAACCTAAGAAGATAGTCTGATGCTGTCAATA
Organism: Phoebastria nigripes; assembly: GCA_035582835.1. Taxonomy (NCBI): domain Eukaryota; kingdom Metazoa; phylum Chordata; class Aves; order Procellariiformes; family Diomedeidae; genus Phoebastria; species Phoebastria nigripes. The sequence goes on along the minus strand of JAYKAV010001499.1, from coordinate 327,831 downwards.
TTTTAGAAAAAAAAAGCAATTGCTTCCACTGTCTAAGAATAGCAGGACTTGTCTGATTTTCTACAAATTCTTCAGGTGAAGCCCAATTAAAAATCATAGAAAGTTTTGAAAAGCCTTCAGTACTCATACACCTTACAAACAAAATGCTATAAATAGTTATTTACTAATTCCAAGTCATGACAGTCTGTCATCTACTACCTAAAATTTAGAATAATCATGGGATGAAGGTTTATTACGTAAATGCATGGAGGCCACTCTCTGAAGAGACAGAAATCAACAGTTCTACATGCATTTTAAGTAACTACATATGCAAAACATGAGCAGATGTATGTCAGATTTACATATAAAAATGCAATTTCTTGTCCACTGACTAATTTTGACTGTATATGACTGCAGTCCCACTTTGAATCCTTTGTGTACACAAGATTTCTAAATTTAAAGTTATTTGCGTACAGGAGATAAATTCCTACAGTTCTGCTAACATACTATGTTTTTCCAAACCTTTCATCTGTCTATATAGATTCTTATGTAATCACCACCTTCATAGTATCTAAGGGGCCTAATGACTCCTTGTTCTGCCAGGTTTGCACTTAGAGCTTTTTATTGCCACTCTTTAGAAAGGTGTTTGAACTGTGGCAGGTAGGACAATCTAAAGACAGATCTCATTTCAAAGTATTCTGAAGGGAATAGCTAGTAAAGAAGAGCAGTGATTGATGCAATAGAAGACATAAGAGGATTTTTTTTTTTCTTTTTTTTTTTTTTTTAACCAGCTACAGAGAAGTCTAGACTCTTTACTTTAAACTTGAAGTGTTAAAGGGGACTCTTAGATCTGATCATCTCAAAGTCTCTAATCTATGCAAAAAATGAGCATTGATGTAAAAATAGTGCATGTATGAACAACTCAGAAGCATAGCTGGAGTGCAATGTATATTTGTGGGTCTAAGTGCTTTGAAAATGCTTGTTCCTGCCTGTGAGACTGGCAGAAGGTGAGAACAGTCAAAGATCCATTCTGTGAGAATTCAGCTTTTTTTTTTTTTCTTCCTTGTGTACTGTTTTTTCCTTCTGTATTAGAAAACTAAATCAGAGAAGTGGGTGAAAAATATAACATCATTTCCTTGCAAAGTGTATAGATGTATATCTAAGTGTATAGAGGTATATCAAAGTGTATCTATCTTCCTGCAGGACAACTAAGTCATATAATTTTTATTTTAAATTGTTTTAACTGTTCAGTGTTAGGAATATTGAAAGAATGCCGCCCACTGTCCTGGTCACAAGTGGTTCTGTGTAAGTACATTCTGTCTCATGCAGTTAACTATATAAATGCTTTACTTTTATTTTCACACATGTACCTGATTTAAACATTTCTGTGACCAGAAAATCAGACCTTTAACTGTATAGGTGGGGATTTGACATTTTGATAAAAGAAATGTTTAGTCTTCACCTTCCATTACTTTAAAGCACAGGTTATTAGAAAAAATAATGTGTCACTATTCCCCTCAAGAACTGAAATCAAAGGGAATTTTCTTGGTCAGCACTTGTGAGGTACAATCTCATCATTGTTGCATTGAAAGGCTAAACGTTTTCTGCCAGGCCTTCACAATTGGATTGGGCAGAGGAGACCTGAAACACACAGTAAAGAGTGGGTTACACAATCACATTTATTCTTTTCAGAGATAACAAAATACAAAGTCTTAGTAAATTATTCCTCGAGGCTAGATAGCATGATTGTCCAGCAAGCTGATGCAGGGATTCTGAAAAAATACCTACTACATCCCTATTCATATTAACATTATTAATCTTGTAAATTTTCAGGTAATTGAAACATTTCATTGTAAGGTATGTCTTTACAGAAAATGATGCATCACAATCCATAGCAGTGTTCTCGAGAAGCAGAAACCTTCAAAGAATGAATGTTCGGTCATATAGATCCATAGAGATGTAAAGAATTGAAGTACATAATTGCAGTATTTAACAGTACATGATAAAATGCTAGAGTGCTTGCTGTTTGTTTTTTTCAGAACCAGCTCTTTCGGCGCGACAAGAGCATGGCATAAAATACATAAATGACATACACTTTGCACAATTGTGAGTTCTTTGATACTATATCTCAATTCCAGGGATACTTCCCTGCAGGTAACTTTGCACCGTGGATATACTCAGCATGAGCCAGGAAACTCAACAAGACACTATCATGTCACAGTGTAACACAACAGCTAGAAACACATAAAAAAATGTTTGGGTTTTGGTTTTGGGTTGTTTTTTGTTTTCTTTTTTCAAAACCATGATCCTAACATAAAAAAGCATATTCAGCATTTTGTTCTTGCTTAAAGTTTAGAAATGATTAGTCTGTTTTATTTATATATTGGTGTCTTTTTATTTCTTGTCTATCTGAAAAATGTATTAAAAATGTAGTATATAGTTAACTAACTGTATAACTATGTAAGTATAGTTAACTAACTATATTTTCTACTTAACTAACTATATGCCTATGGATACAGCTATGGAAAGGCATTAGTATATGTACATGGAAAGGATTAGAACATAAATGATTCAATGCTCAGCTTTTAGCACATGATTCAAGGATTTTATAAAATTACCTTCAAGAAATGTCTTTGTTTGCTATCCTCCTGCATGTGGAAATCAGGTAACCAATACCTCCTTTTTAAATAAATGTACATGTTTCTATGTATAATAATAGCATACATGTGATTGTGAATTGGATTATGATCTGGGCGATAGTGTTTCAGGTCCTTAACTGATCAGATCCTAGGCTGTCTGAAATGTACTCTGAAGTAACTGTCCTTTGCCGCAGGCTATAGAATAAATCTAAGATAGTCAGTTTGAAACTAATGGTCTTAAAAACTGTAAGGCTATACAGGGTGAATGCAGTCCTATATGCCCACTGATGCTGCAACTATGACAAAAGTCCAAGAAATATCTGTGAGTGGACCAGCCCTTCTACTGGGGCATGCTGGAGCAAACAATTGGAAAGCAAATTGGGGAAATCACCAGAGAAACTGCTGGTATGCAGTTTAGCCTCAAGTCCACGTAGAATCAATCCTGAGGAGTCATTATAGAGACATGACATTGCCACAAAGAGATACACAAAGAAAAGCAGAGAAAATTCTGGGATGTGGCCAGTTATACTTGCTCTAAGGCAGACACTCATTTCCCCACACTGGAGGAAATTTTACTATGGCTCCTGTAATTCAGTGGTTTAACTGTAGGCCAGGAGTTCATGTGAGCATCACGACAGAGTCATAGTTCATAAAAAACAGCTGTATTTCCTGATGCAAAAATAAGGGATTCTGAAGATTTACAGTGTGCTCTCTTTAACTAGGATTTAATTGAAAGCACATTTGTTAGGTCACCCTGTGCAAGAACAAACACGGCTTCATGGGTTGGTTATTTTCTATAGATAATTCGTCCTCACTGGGTTCTAGCTTTCTACCTGAATCTTCATCATCTCCAATTGTTACACTGGAACTTTAGTAACATCGTCACTGGTTAAGTCTGAAAGGGAAACACTTTCTCTCTCTCCCCCTGACTGAACAACAAGCTGCTCAGTGACTGTAACAGTCAGGTTTTCTCTACAGACTCAGTCACAGCTATTATACGAAAGAACACCATTGTATGATAGAACCATTTTTGATTATTTGTCATTCCGTGGCTAGTGTTTGCTGGCACCTAAGATCTGCATTTTCCCCTTCCCTTCCCTTCCCTTCCTTCGCAGTTTTATATGGATCTGTTACACTAGAGTGATGTGAAAAGGAATACTTATAAAGAGACTCATCAGTCAAATTCAAAATCTGATGAGTCAGATCCATCACTGTACAATTAGTAAATCATATATCTGTTGTTCTGAATTAGTATAGGCTTGTTGAAGTTTATGGTACTACTCCAATTTGAAGTAGTGCTATACTAATTTATACTATTTTAATTCACACAAGATCTGATAGAGCCTTATTTCCAGTGATCACAGGAATGGCTGATATATTACAGCTATTTCCTTTGTAAGCATAAGGTCATTTGAGAGCTCAGATTCTATTACTGTCTTATATGTGTTGGGAAATACTGACTTTTTAACAGCAAATAATCACTTCATGAAATTTAAAAATGGCATTTGTTTTTGGCTAGTTATGCTCCTGTTGCCTAAGGCTAGATCTTGTTCTCATTTCAGTCAAATGGAAACTAGTCAGTTCCATTTTTCAAATTGTCTTGCATTAATACAGTGCTGCAATGTTTGGATTGGGGCTGAACAAAAGAATTATTATTGAAAAGGAAAATGCTCTCCTGGTTTTTATTTAAAGAAACACTAATTAAAATAATTTCCCTGGAAGTATTTTAGAAAACCTTAATTCTGTGACAATTTAATTTGTCTTTTCTTCCCTAAAATTACTGTGTGATATCACTCAGACAACTTCTGTTTTGCTGCTATGCCTTCCTTGTTCAAAAGAAAATTTTTCAAGAAATACTGATTATTATATTTTGTATATTGCATGGGCAAGAGACCTCTCAAATATGCTACCTGCCTACCTTTCCCTCTCCTAAGGAAAGTCTTGTTGATATTAGCAAAATGCATAAAAGCATTTTCATTACCATCTGGTAATCACTGTGGCTTGAGGGTATGTGAAGCAAGGATTTTAGGGACACATTCGCCCAACTGTCTACGATGTAGACATCTTCATATGAGCTACTTGGCTACATTTTGTTAAAAGGCAGTGTTCAGAAACAAGCACTACTAAAGTACAGTTCCTCTGACCTATATTTAATGGTTGCATTAGGATAAGATGAATGATATGAAGTGCTTGTTCCTCTCCATTGACTATATGGGGAATCTAAATGACAAGCTGAAATGAAGACATTTATGTTCTAGACATCTGTATTTTCTGAAGAATAATCCTACCTCAAATGTTGATGTGCTGTATTGCAGGCTGCAGAAAGGGGATCCACTTGTCATTGGGCAAGGCAGTTCATGTTTCTGTTTCAAAGAAAACATAACTGTAAAGGACTTCAGAGGTGAACTGACTTGCCAATGACACCAATACTATGATTACTAATAGAATAGACATAAATAGACAGATCTTGTTTTCTCATGTATTACTCTGTAAACTAGATGACCTCTCTTCTCTTCAGGGTGCATCCCTGGAGATTACCAAAAATTAAGCCTATGAAATAGGTGTATCACTGTTGAGCTGCATCACTTGGATGATAGAAGCTGCTTTGGTCTATTTAAGTATATTGCTGTGGTAGCTGATAAATGTTTATTAGTTTAGGAAAGTAGCATTCACATATTATGCAATTGGCCAAACAGAATCTATTTTAAACTTTGAAATATTTTCTTAAATATTCTTAAATTTACTGCAGATCACAACAGATTCAGATATATTAGTAGTGTCCAGAGAGATATAAAACAATTTTTATATAAACAAAAACAATTCTGCAGGCCAATTCTTCTTCTTCATCTTGTATCTTCCACTAATGACTTTTGGTTATTTCCCTGAAAACAAACAAAAAAGCCAAGGAATTAGTTTAGGCCATATGTCAATAGCCTGTTACCAGAATGTTTATATAAGCAGTTTTCAAGGGTGGAAGAAAATGTGCCATTCACTCAGAAAAATGCACTTAGTTCAAACTGTGAGGACGTATATCTTTTTATAGAACATATGCCATGGGAATTAGAACCCTGACACTTGGAGAAAAGCTACATATCACTTTCAAATGGTTACCAATGGTGTTTAATGTCACATTAGGTAATTTCCCGTGTCTTGTTTTAAGAAGATTTGTTTGGGTGAAAATAAATGAGAACTTACATAAAATAAATTTACTGATTATACCACATTCTATGACCATTCGTTAAAAGAGGGGCCCATAATCCATAAGAAACTTACAATCATATTTGCCCACTCATCTTTGCAGGTGTAATTACTGCAATGTTTTACTTAGTTTAGATAGGTGTGGGTGCCTACACATTCAGGAACTCCCTGCACATATAGAAACACTGCTGATATTCATCTAATTACGTCACACAAGTTATTGCATGAAAAAACATATCACCTTTACTCTACAAGAAACAGATTCTAATTGCTAAAGGGATCCTGAAAAGAGCAAAGAGCTGTCTGCTATCGTAAGATATCATGAAAATACAGTACAAATTATGTAAGTGCTTAGAAACTTTCAGGTGTTCTTCACTTATGAATAAAAAAATGTAGGTTATGTCATATTGTCAGTGGAATTTAAAAGTTTAATTTTGTTCTGTGTGGGTTTTTTTATAAATCCTCATCAAAATATACATGTATATGGAAATAAGGGGTTTTAGAGGAGGCCATATCCATAGTTTTCCCTTGAAGACCTCTAGATAAAAATCTGAGTTCAACTGAATATGTTCTAAGAATGGGTAAACTGAGGCATGGAGAAGTTAAATGGTTTAATAAAAATGACAGTAGCAACAAGTCAATGACCAATTCAAAATAAATGCTGTTGTATGTCTCAGTTTCCTTCATTCACTACTAGAATACTCTGCCAAAAAAAATTATAGATAACTGAACTACACTAAATTGTTTCAAACCTCAGAAACCAATTGGGTTCAAGCTCTGGGTGAAAGTTCAGGTTTTATTTTATTTGAACCTATTCACCCATTCTTAATTGAAAAGTAGGTTGATAAAACATCTAATTTGAAATGTGCATAAACTGTAAAGTAGTAAGATTGAGGTATATATTCTGTAGTTCCTGCCAAAAAAGTCTCACATATGGCTTGGTCTAATGGACAATAAATTTATTACTGGAAGAAATTAGGAATGTTGCTGAACACTGTTACAACATAGAGATGAATCAAAATATAACAGAAATACGGATAATAGAACATTTCATCTGATATTTCACAATAGTTATCTTGTCGGAGGAAACTGTGAAGCTTGATTGAACAAAAGATAAAGTTAATACTACCTAATAAGAACAGACTATTATAGATCAGTGAAACTGCAAAACAGAATTATATGACAAGGGGCAAGCCACATTATCTAAATTAACATTTCTCCAGCATGAACAAGAAGGGCCACTGTAGGAAAACGAGAGCTAAATAGTGTGGCCTGCATTTAGTCAACCTGAAGTAATTATTAATTTATGGTTGTCTGTGATTTTAATGAAAATGAAAGCTGAGAGGAAAGAATTGAGAGAGATAATGTGCCGTGAAATTGAGTTTCATTTATTTGGGGGCCACCTTTTTTCTTTTCTCTTCTTTCTTTTTTCTCTTCTCATTTTTGTTGTTGTTAAAGGAAAAGAAGTTAATGCAAAATGTCCACATTAAAATTTCACCAAGATTATGTAACTGCATACATACTTTCATTGCTTTAACAATGGACTATTAAAAATGGCCAGAGACTGAACTCACTGGCTTGCCCAGTTGCTAGCTGGTATGAAGAAAGATGGCTTCTTTTTCACGTTTTTCAGAATTACCACTTTTCAAAGACAATATTGTGCAATACCAATTTTGTGTCATCAGACAGCCAGGCTTAACTAATAATATTTACATCTTTTGGAAATACTCTATCATCAGCAGTCCCTTGTGGAATTCTGGAACTCAAAAATATGGACAAAGCCATAGGTGAGGAACATAGATAGCCAAACTACAGTAGCTGCTTTTTAGTTTAAATTGTCTTGTTCTCCTTCCCCCAAGAAACTGCTGTATATGAATCAACAGGTGCTATTTTGACGTGTAAAAAAGCCTAAAAAGCCAAAAAAGCAGGTAAATAACATTTGTAATTTTAAAATGGATTAAGTTTTGGTTAAGGGGAAGTTTGAGAGGCGCAAGGAATAATAATTTCAAAAGCACATGACCCACTTCATTGTCTTTGGGATTTTATAGACACCAGCCTGTACAACACCCACAGTCTTCATTAAAATTCACCAGCAATGGTCATTCTGGAATGTGATGTGACTTTCTCAACAAGTGGACTTTGCTTTCTAGAGCAGTGTTAGTACAGCTACAGGTTTTGTACTTTACCCTTCTTGTGTTCAGAAATTATTTTCAATATATACTGTGAGCCAGAATCTTGCCTGCTATTAACTTCTTATGATATTTAAGACACTCTGTGGTATATGAGACATATATCCTAGGCTGGCAGATATGATGCAGTACCTATGGGAGATCTGTGACCATCTGAAACGGCAGCTGATGTCCAGAATATCCCAGGCTATCTTAAAAGGCACTAAACATCTGTGTATGATCAACCAATTCATGTCCTGTTGACCGCACTGATTAGATTTCCATTGACTGTAACAGAAGCAAAATCCTCTTGATTGCCTAAAAGCTTTATAGACTTCTAAAGAAAAGGCCTACATGACAGAGAACCCTGTATTTTGGTATTAATCTTGACCTTAAAGGCTACCTCTACATGCAGGAAACCTGAACTCTACCCTTAGTCAAAAAAGACCTTATTCTTATACAGCATTTTGGCAGGATCACTCCATCCCAGTGACTCTGGAAAGAGAAAATCATGTATGTTTTGGTTTAGAGACCAGCAAAGTACACATAAGTTAAGAATGGGCTTTTGGGGGGGAAAGAAAGAAGGAGGAAAGAAAGAAAGAAAGAAAGAAAGAAAGAAAGAAAGAAAGAAAGA
>JAYKAV010001499.1:299280-314981 GCA_035582835.1 Phoebastria nigripes | reverse complement strand
GTTGATGGTTGGACTTGATGATCTTAGAGGTCCTTTCCAACCTTAATGATTCTATGATTCTATGATTCTATAATTCTAACTTGGACGGTGAGGCTCAAGCACTTGCCGGTGAAGACCGAGGCAAAAAAGTCATTGAGTACCTCTGCCTCCTCTGTATCCCAGGTAACCAGGTCTCCTGTTTCGTTCCAGAGAGGGCCCACATTTTCCCTAGTCTTCCTTTTATCCCCAACGTACCTGTAGAATCTTTTCCTGTTGCCCTTGACGTCCCTGGCCAGATTTACTTCTATCAGGGCTTTAGCTTTCCGAACCTGATCCCTGGCTGCATATATATGCTTTCCTATATATAGGAAAATATATTTCTCTATATTCCTACCAGGCTACCTGTCCTTGCTTCCACCCTCTGTAGGCTTCCTTTTTGTCTTTGAGTGTGTCCAGGAGYTCCTTGTTCATCCATGCAGGCCTCCTGGTGTTTTTGCCTGATTTCCTCTTTGTTGGGATGCATCGCTCCTGAGCTTGGAGGAGGTGATCCTTGAACATTAACCAGTTTTATTGGGCCCCTTTTCCCTCCAGGGCTTTGTCCCATGGCACTCTACCAAGCAGATCCCTGAGGAGGCCAAAGTCTGCTCTCCTGAAGTCCAGGGTAGTGAGCTTGCTGTGTGCCCTCCTCGGTGCCCTAAGGATCTTGAGCTCCACCATTTCATGGTCACTGCAGCCCAGGCTACCCTTGAGCTTCACATCCTCCACCAGCCCATCCTTGTTGGTGAGAACAAGGTCCAGCATAGCACCTCTCCTCATTGGCTCCTCTACCACTTGGASRAGGAAGTTAYCATTGACACATTCCAGGAACCTCCCGGATTGCTTATGCCCTGCTGTGTTGTCCCTCCAACAGATATCAGGGAGGTTGAAGTCCCCCATGAGGACCAGGGCTTGTGATCATAAGGCTGCTTCTATCTGTCTATAGAGGGCCTCATCTGCTTGGTCTTCCTGGTTGGGTGGCCTGTAGCAGACCCCCACCGTAATGTCACCTGTCCCTGCCTTCCCTTTAATTCAGACCCATAAGCTCTCAGTTGGCTCCTCATCCGTCCCCAGGCGGAGCTCCATGCACTCCAGCTGGTCATTGACATAGAGGGTGACACCCCCTCCTCATCTCCCCTGCCTGTCCTTCCTAAAGAGTTATGTAGCTCTCCTTCCTGCTACTCACTTCCTTGCTTAAAGGTCAGAAGCAGATCTCTTCTTAGTTTTCCATCTATAAAATTATGATAATTATACATCCCTTTTCCAAGATCTTGTCTTGCCTACTTAGACTACAAGTTCTTTGTAGCAATGGCTGTCACATGCTATGCATTTGCAAAGCATCTCTCTTCAAATCTGCTGGAACTTCTCAGTGCAATAGGGAAAAAAAAAAAAAAAAAAAAAAAAAAGAACAAAAAGGAACAGAGAAAAGAAAAAAGAAAAGAAAAGAAAAGAAAAGAAAAAAGAAAAAGACTGTAAGCCTTCCACTGAAGAGTTTCAAGCTATCAAACCTTTTAGTACAAAATCTGAAATGTAGCAAACTTGCTCAAAGTTTCAAATATGAACTCTGTTGGTAACAGAAATCTAAGTGAAGTTAGCCATTTGAAATTAATTTCAAATTTAGTTTAATATTCATTAGAACACAATAAAACAGAAAAGAAAAGAAGCAACTAAAATAAAATCTACTAACTTAAAAACTAGCTGTGCCACAGAATTCTTAGAAAAAAATTATAAAGGCGCATAAGAATTTTGAGCTTCCTATTAATTCTTGCAAGAACTATTTTCTATCTTGGGAAAAAATGGCAGGATATTGCTATTTCTTCTTATTAAATCTTTGCCGTTTGTTGACTCCAAAGAGGTATCATTTCCACATTATTTCAGGTTACAATCTTCCCACATAGGTAAAACTGAATCTCTAGTCCTTAAAACTAACATGTGTTTCATAGTTAAAATATTGCCATTTCACAGTTACATTTATTTGAGAGAAACATTAGTGTGAAAGAAATATAGTCCACCTGCTTATTTCTTTATTTACTTAACAAGCAGTCCTGCTATGTCTAAGTTCCTTATACAGTCAGTGAAGAGACATAGGTGATGGTTGTGGTTACATTAGCACGTAATTCGGCTCAATAAGAGTGGATCAGTAGATCAAAGCAATTTGTGCTGAAACTCCTGCATTTACACAAATCTCAGAGTTCATGCTTCAGAGTATGGTTTGAAGCTGTCACCATGAATGCAGTTTGAACCCAAAGAACCGATCTCTGGTTTGAACCCTCATGTTTCTATTATGGGCACTGAGGAGAGTGCATTTGGTGTACACCAGGAGCTGAGTTTCCACTTTGACTTTCTTCGCAAGGAGTATAACTGCATTTGTTTAATCCAAAATCACACCTTGAACCAAATGAATGTGCAGCAATTTGGGACAATCAGGGCATTCACTGATTTACAGCTACAGTAGTGTTTCATACCAAATTGTGAATGTAGATGTAGCCAAGGCCTCCAGAGGGAGGTCCTCTATACCTTAGTTTAAATGTCTGATTTAAGCAGATAGAATTTCCCCCACAGGTCTTTGTTTCCCTCCTATGTCTACTAGTAACTTTTAGGTGTTTATTTTAATGGGACTGCTTCCTAGGCACCCAAAATTTTGATAGTAGTTAGGTACCTCACTGAAGCAGATTGAATCTTAGCTGTACCTTTTATAAACTTTTGTTGAAATAGAAGTCAAGGATAAGGATAAGGATACCATACATACTTAAGTTTTCACTTCAAACACTTCTTTTGCCATCAGGAGCAGAAGATAAAATGTTTCTATGGTTGGGAATAGCCATACTGAAAAACTAGCAACACTTAAACTTTAATTACATTGCTTGAAATCAGAGATGGACAGAAACCAGAGTCCATGGCTGATTCACAAAATGATAGCCTGTGGCTTCTCTGTGATAATCTGGCACTGTCTCATTTTTGAGGGTAAGAAGATACCCAAGGACCTTTGCTATTGCTTGCCTTTGCTGTTGTGAAGATAAGCACTGATTAATAAAGAGGTAATATTAACAGTATTTTTACTAAAACCTAAAAAGTTTTCTGCAGTGAGATCACCACTGAAATTGATAAACATGATAGAAATACATGAGTTAGGTTACTGCATTGCCTGAAAACCTCTCATTTGGATACATTGCATTTGTTTAATTAACAGTCACTAGCTTTCCAAGTGAAAAGAAAGTAAAAAGCTCATACACATTATTCTCCTTTACTTTCTCATTAGCTGCAGCACTTCCTGACAAATATTGACCTGTAATTCTTTCCCTCTGCCAGAGAATTAAATAAAATATGAACTGCACACAATATACGCCATCTGTCCAATTCTACAAGGTGGTTAGTATGTTGACTCCTATTGACTTTACTGCAAGCCCAAACTGCCCACAAACAAGGAATGTTTCATACTTCACACAAGTGTGCAAACTTTGCTTGCTTCTGTATTGTTTAGTCCAAGCAAATTTAATTTTTCTAATAATATTTTTATACTAAATTTGTTATTTGTGACTGTTCTCTATCCTGCCAAACTGGCTTAGTCTCACTCTGTTTCCTCTAATCTGTTCAGAAATACTCAATTACTGATCTTTTATTTTTTCACATACTTGTATTCTATTTTTTTCAGCTTCCTAAGTAATGCAGAACCTTTTTCCAAGTAATCTATATCACATTTTWTTTAATATAAATTCAATTCACTTCTGGTAGAGATGTTGGGCTGAATTTTCCTTGGTATGATAGAATGCTACCAGCAGATAATGTCTGTTTGTCTGTTTATGTTATAGTGTAAAGTACTTCTAGGCTTTAAAACTCACTTTTTTTCTTTCATGTTTTTTTCCGAAAGTCTTTCTTCACTTAYAGATACTCATTCTTATTCATGCTTCTTGATTTCCACTTGTCTTCATACATATTCCAGTCTACCTTTAATTAATTCATCAATAATAGAATTCAGCTTACACTGATATCAGTTACATGTTATTGTTTATTTTTTTAATTTCTGAACTTCCTTTAGTCAACTGATCTGTTTGAAATATTCTACTAAAGCACCGTGTATCAATATGCCATATTTACCCTTTTGACACTAGTTTAAGTAGTGTATACAGCACATGTTGATAAAATATGTAAATTAGTTCCTTCCCTTAACAGTCATATAATACAGCTCTTTTACTATTTCTAATCTTCTTTGAAACCTTGTGGATGTCTCTTCTCTCCTCTGGGGTTCCTTTCTTTCTCCTTTCAATTCCACCTTTATGTGTGCAGCTTCAGATTAAGACATCTAAATATAGATGTCTATATGTTAATATCTAGATGTCAGCTGTGTGTCTAAGCTTCCTATGCAGTCAAGATATAGTCAATACAGTAAATGGAGCCTGAAGAGTTTCCCCTCAGGTGGACACTAGAAGCTGGTCAACTGCAATGCTTTCTAGGCTCCATTGGCTGACTTGCTAAGGTCTTCATTTGGCTATAACTGAATTTTTAGCATCTGACTCACTTAGAGATACATAAATTCAGGTGTCTTAGCATGGACCTGTATTGCAGTTTATGGTCTCAGCTCAGTTCCCCCACCAAGGTCATTTGAGATGCCCTCAGGTAACCCACTTGGCCTCTAGCTGCTTCTGTAGAGGAGTTCAATCCCGTGTCTTATCTCATAGCTCCATGGAGTTAACTCAGATGTCTTAAGTCATCTTAATTGGCAGTAGCTACCTATTTTGGAGCAACTGAATTGGACCCCTTTGTGTCCTTATATAAAAGACTGAAATCCACAGCTATCAAGCTTCTAAGCACTCACCTTTATTCTCAAGATGAATCCTCTGTATGACTCTTCCCATTACTACCTTCTTTATTTTACCAAGCTCAGACAGAAATTGGAGATGCACATTTTATGTATCATATGACTCTCTTACGTGTTATCTTTCCAGTTTTCTTCATATGCATGTGTGGAAAGAAAAGGCTCCATAGGCTCCATATTGATCAGGAAGACAGTGCTGACACTAGCTGGGATTTTCTAACTCCCCAAATACAGTGATCTGGCTCCAGAAGTCTCTGGGCAGATGCACAAGAGTAGAGTACCGCCTGTCTCTGAATTCAAGAATGTCGTTTTCTCTGTTGAAAAATTCTATGTTCAGCAAGCAATCCAGGTTTCCAGAACCACACCATGTTTTGAGGGTCTTAACACAAGAATGTATAGAGCAAAAGGAGATTAAAAAAACAATCTCTACTCTTGTGGTAAAGAAGTTTTCCTTTTTAAGTTATATTCTGTGCTATTTTCAGTACTACATATATGCTTGAATCGGATGAGCTAGAAATAAAATAATAGTAACCAATGGCACACATGCAAAATTCAGGTGTCCATGATCAAACCATCATTCTAAAAATCATGCATTTGGGATGAAAAGTTCAGCCTTTCTCTGGAGTTGTCTAAACTCCTTACAGTTGCACCTCATTATGCTCTGGAATTGCTCTGTTCTTGTCAGAACCTGGTCATCTCAAACGGAATTTTAATAGAGACAGAAATTAGGTATCCTCCTATTCCTGTTCTCTAAATTGCGTTAGTCCAGTGGATGGTCTCAGAAGACAGCAAACACAATGACAGATCTGGTCTCCACCTCCAAGAACAATTTGTAACTGTTGTTATATTTTAAAGAATAAAATTATTATTAAAGAAATATTAATATGGACTGCAGCTAATAAAATATATAAGTGTTTAAAATTCAGATTATTAAAACCTAAATTTTAAATTCTCAATCTCTAAAGCAGAATTTGAAATCAAAGAGAGATGCCTAGATTGTGAGTGGGTCATCCAGATCTTTTTACAAGAAAATTCTTCAAACAGATACTATGTTGGATCCTAGAGGATACATGCACTTTTCTCAAAAAAAAGTCTCTTTCTCTGTAAGGGAGTGCTGTCAGGTAGGAGGAACATGGGGATGGGTTAAAGCTTCTGAAAGTAGTGACTGTGATGTAATACTGTGAGATGAAGATGGTGAGTGTGGGAGTATGGCGTTTATGGCAATACCGTGTGAGGAAAACAGCACGCAGCATAAAGGTGGAGAGCATGGGGTAATACTGTTTGACGCACATGCTTAGGGTGCACTCCATGGTGCACGAGTCTTTCAAGGTAGTACAGAGTGGGAAACATGGCCAATATACAGGCTGATATGTACGCCATGAAATTGGGAAATCCCTTTCATATTCCATTAAGAAAAGCCCCACCCTCCCGCACACACCTTTTGTTATAATCTAAGAAACATTCCTCAGTGTATTTCTCTTTAGCTTGCTGGATGTCACTGATGCTATATTTACACTCAATAGTTAGTTTTAGATGGACTATACTCTCCTTTCTCAGGATTATTTCAGGACCTTTTCAAAAGTCTGCATTGTATGTGTGTTTTAATTTGATATGCTGTGTTCTCAGAGCACTTTTGTGAAAGCAAATAACGAACCATCAAATCAAATAAGGTTCATTTTCAATGAATTCTGTGTGTTAGCATGATTACAGTAATATGAGTTGATGTTCTATGCTGAAATCTCTAAAATCCATACTTTAAAATTGTGGGAATAAAGATTGTGTTCTTCAATCCATACCAATCCATACAAAGAACATGATTCTGCTCCCAAGCCTAAAAATACTTCTTTTTTCTATATCTTGACTGATATTTGGAAGATATTCAGACAGAAGACTCACTTTGTTAAACTGATTAGCTAACATACCATCTCTCATCCCCTTCTTACATTTTTTCTGTTTGAAATATTTATAATATAATTGACAAGCTCTCCAAATTATTTTATTTTGTTAAGAGTTCTGCATCTGAAATATGGCAGACATTCACAAATACTTACTAAATCACTAGCCAAGAGGAAGAAAACTTCTTGTGGTTAATAAGTCCAATTTCCTGACTTGAATATTATGTATAGCAAACCACTTCCAAGAGTTTTGTTTAAGAAGTCCATTTAGCAAATATTTTCACACCACAAAAATAAGATAAAAACACTGCTGAGAAAAAGTTGTAGACAGAGGAAAAAAGTAAAATTGAGCTATTGTTTAGGAATTATTAATGGAAATGCAAATCCTTGTGTCCTACACAAAGCTTAACCAAGGACTGAAGAAGTGGTCGACTAAGAGATAGTAAATGCTTCCTAATATGTCTGTGTATGTGGCTCATTTCATCAAAAGATCCAAATCATCTTGACCTACAAGGTAGGTAGTATAKCACCAGAGCACTTTGTCTAGCACTCTAAAACAGAGTGGAATGTCTGAATTCCATACAGCAGCTTATCAGTCTGTGTGGTTGTCCGGCCTCAACTAATTTCTGCATCCTATTCTATTACACACTTGTATGAACAGCAGGAAGTTCTCTGATCACTATTAATCCATCTAGAATCCTACACTGAACTTGCCAGTGCTGTGTTCAGACTCCTGATGATGAAAGCACATACATTAACCAATTTCTTCTCCAGAACCAAATTTCCTGGTCTTGTGAAACAGTGAATAAAATATACTGAAATAAATTAAATAAATATTTATTACAGTGGGTAATAAATGTCAGATGCTTTCTTCCTCTTAATAGGTGCCAGACTTTTTATTTTCATTCTTACAAAGTAATATTTCTACATCATCCTTATTAGGAAGAAGATGATGATCCTGCTTACTTAAATTCACCTCTTCATTGTGCATTAATTTAGTGAATACAAATATGTATGAATATAAATTTGCCAGCAGCCTGCCACTAAAATACATATTTAAGCATTTTTCTCAGGAAACACACTTAACAACAACTTAATTCTGTAGTATTACCACAGCTTTTGAGAGGATATAAAGACATAAAGGTTCTGTTGTTTCTATAATTTATGGAAAATAATTTAATTCCAGGAACTGTAGTGCCAAGAGTGTCCATAGACCAAGGTAATTAGGAGTTCATATACATGTGGTAAATTGCTTTCTACAAAACATTTCCTTTAACTCCTGACCCATATGTCTTATTTAGAAATTCTGTTACTAGCTAGTGCCATACTTCTGACAAGTTATTGGTGTCTGTGATACCACAAGTTTTTAATTTTTCTGGATACAGCAGACAAAATCTTCTAAAATGTGTGATAAAAAAACAGAGCACTGGTCTTTGGAGGATTTCCCTTGTTTTCTTGAATTCAGCAGTTATTTTCTAACTTTTAGCAAGTACATTCACCTTTCTTCTGGACAAATATATGTTAAGAATTGCACAGGGTCTGTCTGGATGATTAAAAGTCATTCTCAATGAATGGATGAATAACCATAACTTTTAAACCGTGTGACTCCTTGAAACTAAGCCCAAACTCTTATGTAAAATCAGTCCTCAAAGATCATGTTACTTGCTTTCAAAAAAACCATGAGAACGGGTCTAATTCTGTCCTCCTCTATGTCATATGAATCTCCCATCACCCTCAATGCCTTTATTCAAGGAAAATGAAGCTGGAATTTTATTTTCTATTTCCTCTTTTGAATTCTTCAGTACTTGAATTCACATCTTATATCTGTTGTATGTCAAGATTTCTTCTCTGTCTAGGTAATCTGCAAGGGAAAACAACACATGAGAAATATAGTTAAACTATATGCTTGTTTATCTACTACTGATTCAAAAACATTACCGATTGACTGGAAGAGTAATACTATAAACTTAGAGAGTTTTGCTTTCGTTCAATTTTTTCAAAACACTTCTGTGGCATTGTCATTACAAACCACCTGTTGTCACAATCTTTGTATTGGTCCTTGCAAACATCAAGTCTGTTTCTTCCTTGCTATTTAAGACAAAATACACTATACTAACACTCTGATAGACAGTCTTTTCACAGCTAGAAATGACTGCACCAGGTACAGAAATAAAGAGCTAAGAACACTGTTTTGTAATGCTGCACTCCTCCAGACATTATAGCAATCTTTCTCCATTGTTTAGCACTAAGTATAGTCTTTCACACCCATTTAAAGTACCCTTTCCTCTCCTTCCCCAAAATAACTCATTAACAAAGTAAAATGACAATATATTTCCCTTGATCTCAATCACAAAGTGCAGAGCAAAATTAAGGCTTAAATTACTAATATGAAATGTGCAATGAACAGACTATTCCTAAACTCTCTTAAAGCAGGCTTTTATCTTCTGTTCATCCCTGTGTTTACAGCAGAGAAGTGCTTTCATTCTTCCCATAGAAAAGGAGAAAAATATTGCCATCTGCATATGTTTTCCTACATTTTACATTTTTAAGAGATCAGACCTTTTTGTTTGTTTGTTTAGTTGTAGAAGTGGGGAAATTTGGGATGGAGTTGCTTAGCTGTATATCAGAAACCTAATGTCAGCGTTTTTCTACTAACTAATGGATTTTACTCATGTAGGAAATTTCATCCAGCCCATTCAACATACAAAGACTTTCCAGTAGTAATGTGATTTGTTTGTTTATGCATTTATTTCTACTGAAAATACCCGGAAACCACTTCCTTAAAATGAATATTATCATATGATGCATATTTACATGTGTGCTAAATTACCAAAATCTCAAAGGAATCCCAAAGGATAATCTAAAAGATGTTCAATGATGGATTATTCCTGACAGTAGTTAGCAAAAATGTCACAAATCACATTTATAATGGGAACATGCTATGTAATGGGAAAGTTAGCTACAGCACTACAACATTAGGCGTCATGATATGCATCTAATATTGTAAAAGGCTTGAGCAGATTTTGCCATCACAGCAGTTTAGCACCTCATCAATATTTTCAACATCAGATAATTGGGATTCTTCCAAACACTGAATTGTATAACTGAAAAATCCAATACAGAGAATCTGACTTAAATGTATTGCAGGATTATACAGATGAAGTTACAGCACTTTTGTAGCACCTGAAATATAGCATCACTGAAGTGAAAGACATAATATACACTTGGGTTTTGACTGKTTTAAATCATTTAAAGAATGAAATACACTGTTCTGTGATACATATCTGGTCAAATTTTAACCTGACCCATCATTAGGAATAAACAGTGTCCAAACATGTAGCTTTGACACTAAGTTACGATTCTACACTTAATTGTGTCTGAGTGATAGGAGCCTCTGTTCAGTTAGTGAAACGATTGCATATGGACTCAACAAATCCGTTCGGTACATTTCACTGCTAGAATGGCAAAAATCAACTGAAGTCATTAGAGATGCTTAGGATTTAGCTAAGTGTGATGTGGCTGCTCTGGCTAGCTATCTGAATTTGAAAGAGGTTGAAAAGTGTATAATGAATACCCCAAAATGATGCTGAGATAACACTGATAGGAATCTAGATCAATTTCTTGTTTTCTTTCTGCTAACTAGGAGAAAAGAATTTTTGTATTATATCTTGAATGGGGATTCATGTCTTATCTCTTAAATATTCTGCATAAGGGGGTGCAAACAGATCTCCAGTCTATGTACTTAGTTGGCCAGGTATGAGCCTGCTGTAGTCTCAAAGACTTACAGCCATATTAGCACAGAACAGGGCCTAAGATAGTAGTATATATTACTAAGATGGCAAGGGAGGCAAAGCAAACATGCAGTGACCATATCCATATGTTASCTATAAGTACTTTTACCAGCACCGCTACATAGCCTTTATATTCATTTCCTTTCTAGATATGGGTGGTTGTTTAACAAGTTTCTACATGATGTTGTTGTTTACACAAGAATGTATCAATAACAATATTCCATGCTACAGGAGTCATACCTTGGGTTTTTTCTAGGAATTACTTATCAGAGAGTATAAGAATCTGTGTAATTCTGCAGGACTGAGAATAGTCTAGACTGTTACGTTAGGCACATGAGACTAAGGGTGAAAAGATATTTAGGCATAGGTTTCCTAATAGCCTTTTTTGTTGGTTTCTTCTGTAAATATCAGTTTGCACCTTCAAATACCTGAACACCTTTGAATGTCTGACACAAGATCTTCAGAAATTAAGCTCAATAGTAGAGATGCTCTTCTATTGTTCATGGCAGATGAAAAATTGTAACTGTACTAAAAGATATTTTTTCTTAAAACTAAGATTTCTGATCAGTTTTTTATAATTGTCAATCCTTTCCTTATTCTTTCTCAAACAAAGATTCTTTAAATCTTTTGAGTAGTGGCACTATGATAATATCCTCTAAAATATTAGTCAGGAAATGGTGTATTTCTAGAAGAATTAAGGAGATAGAGAAGATATGACAAAAGCTTATGGCTGGATTTTTAAGGACTTCTTGTTTTCTAAATTGCCAGGTCATACCTGAAAATTTCCTGTTAGCATAGCATCTGCTGAGATCTCTCTTTAAATATTTAAAATATATTTTGTCTGAATCCTTTCCTTTCTTTACAGTCACATATCACCTCATTCTTGATAAACATTAATCAATCGATTCAGGTTTAAAAGTAATTTCTTTTGAAGTTCTGAATGCTGGTCTTAAGGAAAGTATTATAGTTTCCTTTTATGTATATGAACAATGGTGAAGTGAGATATCCACTACAGATAAAAATAGTCCATTAGTAGCAGTAATACAGAGCACTTATATGAGACGTACTATCTGCAAAGCAATTTACAAACAATAACCAATTAATCTTCTCTAGTTGCTCAGTGTAAGCCATTCATTACCTAATGGATCCCAAATCTTCAATGCAATAGCAAAGTTTCTAACAATATACCTGAGGCTACCATTTGCAGCTGAAACTCTCATTTTACTGACAGTTACGGTGGCTGAGCAGAAATGTGTCAGGACAATTGCTTGGAGCTAGACTGTGTAAAGTTTTACTCTCAGTAATTTCAGCCCCTGGAGCAACAGGTACCTGATCCTGACTGACAATAGCTCTTATCGTAACAGCTAAATTAATAATAATGAAAGGAAAGGGAATCTCCAAAGTGAAAGTTTGGGGTACTTCAGAAAAAAAAAAAACAAAAATGAAGTTAAAATGTGTAATTATTGTATACTTTAAAAATCCCTATAAAATTGTATCCAGGATAGCTATCCCCTACAAGTTAGTACCCGATGATTTTTTAAAAACATGTGTGGAATCCTGGTTAGAGAGGCTATTGCCATGTTCCCATGATTCCATGGTATTTTTCACATTATTATATGCCCTGAACATAAATGTACAGTTCTATGATGAACTTACTCTAAAGCAAGCCAAGGGTAAACAGCATTATAAATGCTCATCCTGGTAACTTCTTTGGCCTTTACAACATTCTTCTGTTCTTCAGACATGCAAGTGGTTTCCAGCATTGTCTTCTGAACGGGAGTTAAGGTATATGATGTGATGTTTTCACTTCCTAACTTTAGCCCTCTGAGCTGGGAAGACTGTTTCTCAATGATCCCTGTTTATTCTTCGAGAAAAATAAATGGTATGACTATCTAGCCAGGATTCAGTTGCCCAAAGAGAGGGACCTAAAGTTCGTTGTGATGCCGTCTATTCTCTCTGTCCAAGGACAAAGATATGGTATAGGACATGCAGGATATCTGCTGTACCTTYCTAGTGCAGCAGATGGGGCCCAGATGAGATACACCCTCAGCCTTTAAAATGGCCTTTCCTCTTGTTTAGAGAAGCAAATGCTTTATATTCTGTGCCTCCTGGCRGGTGCATCTGGTGAAACTCTTGTGCACCAAAGAGACAGAGGAATACCTCCTTGGGTGCACAAGGGTACACTGCCATGAGACCCTGAGTTTCATATAAATTTTCTAACACTTCAGAAAAAATAGCTGATCCCCTTATTATACATTGGTCACAGCTGCATGTGCAGTATCTTCATTTTCATTATTTAAATTATTTGTCTAATATTTGGCCAACAACTTTACCTGTGCAATCTTTTTTTATTACTGTTAATCATTTTTTGCAATTCTTACAAGTATAATTCTATTCATTTTCCTATTYGTGGAAATGTGTGTTATCTCATGATATAATGTCCCGACATGCAGCAAGCTCATCTTTTATTCTCTTATACAATTCTCTCCAATGATTTCAGCTACCCCACCCCTCTTGTCAATGCTTTCCCTCAGTGCTGCAAGAAAAAAACCTCCAACTCAAAGGCTTCCTCATTGTCCTGCAAAGTTATTCCTTTAGCTGGAGCTTTATATAGGAAAAGGGCAATGTATTCCTTAGCTACAATCCTTAGTTTGTGCTCATTATCACTTGGAGCCAGCCTTGGCATCTCAGAATACTCAGCATTCTTTGTGCAGATCAACAGGCCATTTAAACTGAGCAGCTAACAGCTGAAAGGCCATCTTTCACTGTATGCAGTAGTTTAGGCCTGAGAGAGTAGGAAAAAATCTCAAAGGTTGTGTTCCACACTTCTATTAACTTGGGTCCCCCGACAAAAAAATTGCAACTTCTCATAGCTGGTTGTCACGAATGAATTGTCTGACTTCCAAAAGACATAATCTAAAATGCAAATCAGATTCACTATATGATCTAGGGATGAAAAACTCTGAAGTTAAGGGTTATTTAGATGTCACTAAGGATCTTGTTACCAAAAGAAGGGAATAAGTATTTTGTGCTAATTTTCACTATTTGTAGTAACATAAAGTAAATATTAAGAAAAAAATACACAAAACCCCTATACACCTTATGGACTTTCCACCGAACCAGTCAACTACTCTGTTGACAGATTACTTCACCTTTACCAGGTTACATTGGACAAATGCATCTTGTTGTAATCTATTCAATGTTTTTTTCCTGTGTCATTTTGATAAGAGTGTCTAAGAAACTTACTATCAGATGTTTTTACTTAGGAGATTCTGAAAATTAAAAAAACAGTAAGAAAGTTGATTGATATTTGATTTTTAGCTGTTGCTGATGAGCAAGATTCATACTGATTTCATTCTGTGTATGCATTTTAAAATAAAATTTTTCCATCAAAAAAAATGCAATACCATGCAATACAACAACAGAATTAGTCCTGGTAGCAGGAATAAGGCCCCTAAACCCACCCCTTAAATTTTGGTGGCTTACTCACATAACAAATATTTCTGAGTGGTTAATTTTGTAGCCTTGAGTAAACAATTTATCCATGTTGAATATAATTTATATACATTCTTTGAAGTTTGTAATAGAAATGATATCTTTAAAAACATTTAGGAGTGTTCTGTTCAATATGAAATTCAGTCTTGGCTCAGTATAGTCTGCCGTCTCCATTTTCAGTTACTGTTGCGTTGTATCCCTACTCTCCTCATAACATGTCACTTACTTTCCTTTGAATGGTACATGCACAGATTTTCCCAAACTCACTGGAAGAGTGCTACAGAATATCAGTGTATTCTATATATTTTATCAGGTGCATAGAAATAACTCTGAAAGTTGTATCATTTAGTGTAGAATGATAGCGATCGGATAGGTTTACAAAACCAGATTTCACAACTCTATACCTAGTTCACATTCCTTATGAAACACCACACAGCTTTTCCAAGAGGCACCAATAACATGTGGGGTTCAATTCAGTTACCCACACTAAGACAGCTTGTAGCATCTGAAATACTCCAGGTATTGAAGACATGCATGTAAGATGGCAGGTAAAATACAAGACCTATAGGAGATCTATACCCTTTGGACCAGTGACTGGAATCCAGGAGGAATAGGCTAAGGTGCCCCAAAAGGCATTTGTAGATGCCTGTATTGGGTATCCAAATTGGGCCTAGATCTCCATTAACCAACAGACATTAAAGATACTTAAGTATTTCAGTCTCAAACCATTTTCCGTCTTTAGCATTTACTTTCATGAGATAGTACAGAGGTGCTAGAGACAGATTGGTTCCCCACTCTCCTGGGATAAAGTTCTACATAAATGAACTACAAGCTGTTTTTATTTAGAGATGAATAAGGGGCCAAAGCTATCTAGCCCAAGGACAATTCCCCCCCCCCCCCCCCCTTCCTGTACATTCTGGTGATATATATCACAGAGATGGTGTACAACCTGATTTACAAGACCTTTAAGTTGTATAAAAGAAATGTGTTTGGTAGTTTCTAAGACTACTTAGCTGCTTACACTTTTGCACGCTCAAACCCTCTGTTTTGGCCAACAAAATAGGCTTGATCAGGCCAATATTATGCCTCCCTTCGTTCACTCTAAGATGCTGTTAGGCCTTTTAATCATTATGTTGCTCCTGGTTCCTGCTTTGTCATCTGCTGTGCTCCTCTACCATCATTTATACCCTTGAGGGCTTATTGATTTATGTACTCATATAATTAGAATATAGTTTACAGTCCACAGGTTAACCTTTACTCTTTATATAGTCTGTATGAACAGAATTAGAAACTGGGCTGACTGTATATGATCCTGGTTATTATTTGACCTGATGACACTTTCTGTGAAAGTGTAATTTATGAATGTATTTTTGTCTGTATATTCCATTTAATTATTTCTAGATTTGAATGCCTAAAAAGGCTTTAGCTTGTTGTTTTTATGGCTATTCTCAAAAAAAGAAGAAAAGGTCATTTGTTGTTCTCACACCCATCTGAATCCGATGTAACTGCATTTGAAACTAGCAAATACACGTCTACTATTGACTGTCATGTTTACCTCTTGGATTTCAGAGCTTCGTATTTATAACAACCCTGTGTGGTAATACTGTTTTACTTAGTGAAATAATTTCTACTACTTCTTCTTCCCTTCCCTTCCCTTCCCTTCCCTTCCCTTCCCTTCCCTTCCCTTCCCTT
>JAYKAV010001499.1:288671-299204 GCA_035582835.1 Phoebastria nigripes | reverse complement strand
TCTCTTTTTTCTTTTCTTTCTTCCAGGGAGTATTGTCACTTGCTTTTTCCATGTCATCCAACCTAATATTTTCTCTTTGTTTCTAATCCCTCACATCAAATTTTAAATTCAAGAACATTTACATATCATTCATGCAGGTTTCAGACTACTGGAGTTCCTCAAGCAACACCACATAGGACAGAGGATCATTTTGAAAGAAAACATGAGATACTGTGATTAAGCCAAAGCACATGACCTTCAAGTTAGAAAACTGGCCTTGCATAATGAAGGAGTGCCTACCCAGAACACACACAAAACCAATTTGTAAGATTCCTCAAACATTTTTCCCAGGACTACAGGTTCATTTTTTCTGTCATCTTCCGTAAGACAAGGAATATGAATATTCCCAGAATAAAATGTTGGGCAACTTTCACAAAACAGAACACATTCAGTAATGTTGATGTCATATTTTGCAAAGCTCAACCACTGCATTTTGACCAGCTCTTACTTAAAATAAAGTTCATGTCACCAGGGGCATTCTTCAACTAGTTTAAATTTCAAGTTCCCAGCAGTGTTCTCTCATTTTACAGCTTCTCAAATATAAGCGTATTAACCACTTTATGGTTGCTGGGAGTTTGACTTGCAGCTTAAGATACGTTTGCAGCTGGAAGTTTAATAGATTTTCAGGTCTCTCAAAATATTTCTGACACTTATATACAATGGATGAGAATGGCTTTAACGACACTTGTAGGAATTTGTAACTTAGGATTCCACAGAGCTCAGTCACTGAAACAATAAAGTGTTTTCAAAAGCTGTAAAAAAACCTGACAGTTTCAGTCATTCAAGAGCCTTATCAAAATAATGTTAATGGTGAATACTCTGAGAGCATTTTATGATGAGGTCACTTGTTATGTTCATTTAATGTTTCTGCTAACTAAGAGAAAAAAGAGGTTTTCTTACTCTAGTCTATTCTGCATGAGTTTAATACTTTAATGAGGCTGTTAAACACTTCTATCAAGACAGTGAAAATATTTCGTAGTTCATAAAAATTATTCAGATGCATCTTCAAAAAGGTGACGAATTTTAAATATTAAATTTTWAAAAAGGATATTATGGCACCTTTTATATAAAGTGATGTAAAAAAAGAAACCTTCAGCTTGATTGAAACCATCCTATAAAGTACACAATATTTGGTTTTTTGTTTGTTTCTTTAGGATAATATTAATATTTTCAAATTTTCTTTCAGTGTTACTGAAAGCTATTGAGCTAGTCAGCTATTGAGGCCAAAACAATCTTCYCATTCAAGTCAAAGACAGAATCTCTTTGCTAATTTGGAAATGAAACATGTGAGATCTTGGACTCATTTATGTTAACTGGAGCTTTTCCAGTTAAAGCCATATTCAAATTATACCATGAAATCAAATACAAATCCTCTAAAATGCTATAATATACTAACTGATTCAGTAAAAATCTTAATAAAATACATAGAGTAGGTGAACCAAGGAACCACTGTGCCCCTAGCTTGTGTTTTGAGTGTGTAGCAACTGTTGTTCAGAGATGGATCTCACAATTGTGAGTGTGATTGCATATATTGAGAGAATAACACAGCATTTGAGCTAAAGATATAACATGATAAGATTAGTTGGTGTTCACCAACGTGACAATCTATTTTTAATGGAACACCTAGATTAGGAAATGCAATTTGCTTGGGTTTATGCACTTCTTGACAGAATATGGCTGTCTTACCTGAAAGATGTAATTGTTTTTGTTACTCTCTGTTTCATGCCTGATATAATTTTCAAGCAGAAGAGGAATAGGGCTAAAACATATTAAGTATTTTTACGTTAAAAGTGCACACTTAGAGACACATTTTTCAGTTCTTAACACTGTATAAATAAAAAATGTAGTGCACATTAACAATAATGAACACCTATATGCATTAACTCATATAATTAACTCCAGCATTGCAATGCTTCGCCTGTATTTGTATGTATCTCTTTGTGTAGTATACAACTGTATATATGCATAAGTATAGTATATGTATATATTGTAGTCATACAGAGGAAAATCATCAAATTATATTCTCTTATGGAATTATTCTGATGATAGGCATTGAAATACATATTCTTACCTGTAGTCACTTCTTCACAAACAAAAAAAGATGCAGAAGGCAAATTCTGTAATTTCATATAACAATATCATAACAAGCTATCACCTTTTATGGACCTGCTGCTGAAAATGGAATAGATTAGTGAAAGAAGATCGTCAAAACAATGATGCTTTGAGAAGAAGCTGTTCTACAAAATATCACTGAGAATCTTCTGGAATTCTGTTGCATGGGGAAAAAATTGCATTGCCTAAGGTTGGGGGGATTTCAAAATTGTGTGCACTGCACTCTATTTAGAAAAAAATGTAATGTGATATAAAGTACCTGTTTATACATATATTATAAATCTGAAATGAATGTTACTAATTTTCAGCTCTGTTGCCTGTAGAAACTGTCCCTTACACCTATTTAAAACTGAAGTACACAATTATTAACAAAAATAGTCTATAGTCATAATGCAACTCAAAACTGATTTGTGTGCAAAAAGAGAGGTGGTTTACCTCAAAAGTACATTCTTAAATAAGAGAGAGTTGGAAATAAAAGGCAAACTGCACCTTGAAGTGAAAGAACAGGAGCAGATGTCCTTTAGCTGTGTGTTTTATTGATTTATAAACACTCAGTCAGGCTACCTCATCTCTGCAGAGTAATTTAGATATGGGAAAATATCTGTGAAATATATTGATTGCATTATTGATTGAAAAGCCAATTGCTGTTGCACTCCTGTTTTACCATTTAAGTCCTGACACATTTTGACATATGAGCCAGCTGCGACTACTGCCTTGATACTGCAATGAGATAATGTGAAAGCTGTCATAACCACTTCTGTGTCAGCCGCAAGAATTTACAGTGTACTAGTGCTGCTATTTAGCTTGTTCCTTAACCACCTGAATAATTAGGGTTTGTTAAAGCTTTTGCTGTTGCACATTTGGTTTATATATGTGCTGTTTTTATGTTCCTTTCACAGTGGATTGATACATCATGAACAAAAGAAATGTAGAAACCAGGCTGTTATTATTCAAAGCTTATACACGTGGGGATGATTGTTTCTGCTCAAATATTTTTCTCCTCTCCATGAGGAATTTGGATTTTAGAACATTTCGCAGGGGAATTCTCACTTGTTTCCAGATCAGTTTACACTCAACAGCAATAAATCAAGGGAAGACAGGAAAAAATCCTCTACAGCCTATTAACAACTCTGTCATTTATTTTGAAATTTTAAACTGTGGAAAATACAATGAAAGCAAAAACATATAGCAGCTTATTTAGTATTTTTCATATTGCAAAAGTACTTTTATATTTATTTATCCATCTATGGTTGAAATTAAAATGGATAAACATGCTAAAAAGATTTTTTGAGCCCTGATACATAATAGTAAATAAAAGCCTTCTCATAAAATGCATCCTTGAAGAACAAAAGAAAAATTTCCTTTACCAGCTCCACATTTTAGCATGGCACAGAGTGAAATATACAGTTTAATCACCTTCATTCCTACTCTTATTAGTGAAATGATAAGGCATCTTCATAGCATCTTTAACTCATTTCTTTGACAATATAGTCAATACAGACTTTCCTTTTTTCCTAAGGAGGCTGATTATATAGTTCACTCTTGTTCATTTTCAGCTGTTTATTTCATGATCTTTTGACCAGATCCAGACCTTCAAGTGTAATCCATGTGGGACTTCTCCTGTGCCCTGACAGAATGGCGTTGATTTAGATGGATTCTGTACATGCTCTAGGTTGTACCTGGGTAGATCTCACAGCAGGACTGGATTCTAGCTTGCATATTTTTCATCACAATACTTGTATTTCTCCCCAGGGTACCAGATGAACTATAAGCAGTCTCTAGACCTCCTATTTGGAGGGACTTCTGCACTCTTCTTTTTGTATGAAGTGCCTTTTTTGTATCTGAAAATGAGGTATGGCCAAAGGTGCTATTCCGTACTTTCTCTTCTCCAAATGGAATGTGCAACACACACTACATTTGCTTATTTCATTTGAATAATCAGATGAAAATTACTTACAGTTTCAGAATTGTATTGATTAGTTAGCAGGTGGAAGTGGCACATATGATGAGTCTGCAAAGCAAGTCTCTTGTGCTTTCACTTGAAATTAGCGTTGGTCATTGGATTATGTGATGGGTGGCCATGTATTTCATACTGCAGACCATATACATGGAAAAACTCTTTTACAAAGTGATGCAAATGTAACAAATACTCAGAAGTAGTGTTTGAATTTTTTCCTGGGTGAAATAGTAATAATTATCAGGTTGAAACAAAATAGAATTACAGYATACAGTAGCAACACTAAGATTTTCGGTCATTGTAATTTGACATTATTATTCTAAATACAATTCCAGCTTAGAATTATATTTGGCAAAAAAATTAGGAAAACTACAAAATATTTTGGGTTTCTCTTTCTTTGTTTTTCAACATTAAGTAAAGCAGTAACTCCATATAAAGGAAGAATTATGAATGTTCTCTACTAAATTCACTGGTTTTGACTTTTTATTTTTGGTATGTGAGGTTTGGCATTGTTTTGCAAAGTGGTGGGTTCACACCAGCCAGCAGCCAAACACCCACCCTGACACTCACTCACTCCCCTCTAACGTGCGATGGGGAGAAAATAGAAGGAAGGCCAGAAGACTCATGGATCAAGATAATAACTATTTAATCGGGAAAGCAAAAGCTGCACGCACAAGCAACGGAAAAAGATTAATTCATTCACTACATCCTATCGGCAGGCAGATGTCCAGCCACTTCCTGGGAAGCAGAGCCTCAGTATACCTAACAGTTGCTTGGGAAAACAAATACCATAACCATKAATGTTCCCCCTTCCTCCTCCTTTCCTTGAGATTTTGTTGCTGAGCATGACATCATATGGAATGGAATATCTCTTTGGTCAGTTTGGGTCAGCTGTCCCAGCTGTGTCTCCTCCTAACTTCCTGCCCGCCCGCAGCCTACTCACTTTGGATGGATGTTGGGGTAGAGAGAAGGTCTTCATGCTGTGCAAGCACTGTTTAGCAATAGCCAATACATTGGTGTGTTATCAACACTGTTTTAGCCACAAATGCAAAGCATATCACAATCCTGGCTGCTATGAAGAAAGTTAACTCCATCCCAGCCAGACACTGTACRTGCAGTAAGATTCTTTCTCATGTGCCAGCTGAAAAGACATACTAGGATTTCCCTTCTAGTGCAATAATAAAAAGGGAAGCAAGGTACAGCATYTATAAGACAAATTTCTAAGATCACAGTAGTTTAAGTTTAGTTGTCAAGTATAACAAAGGAAGCCTTGGAGGAAGTTCTACAGGAAACAATTATAACATGATGAAGCCATGGGTGCCGTAGGGCTGTTTGGACCTGAATGGGTGCTGGGATCCCAAATGCTGCCAGCTTAGGAAAAGGGCTAAGTCATTGTAAATGATATTTGCTAATATGGATCAGAAAAGACAATACTGCGTGTCATTGCAGCTTTCTGCTCAAAAGGCCCTTCTGAGAGTATCCTGGTCCTTCAAGCAGCATTAGTTCTTTCTTCCCACTGTTAATGTGGGAATTTCTTCATGAAAGGTACCTCCAGAAAGCAGATCAGATCTTATGTGGACTGAGCCTTCTTTCTGGAGGTTACTTTTCCAGTTTCCATTTCTTCTTTTAGCAGTATAAACAGTCTAGTATAGCTTTTTTCCTATGTTAGGCACCTAATTTAGGTGGCAGGAATTCAGATCCACGTGTCCACAACTGCTAGATCCTTTYGTCATTGGGAATTGGATGTAGAACACTGAGAATAAGAAAAGTCTCTTGACAAGCTGAATTCGTGTATGAACAAGGAGTCAATTGTACTTCAGAGGAGTATTTCTTAGGCACAATGCCTCTTGGGATGACACAGCCTACACACTATTTCTTGCTGAAGGCTGTGACTAGAGGCACAATCAAGTCCTGAGGGACTGAATAAAATCTAAATTACAACAATCATATTGTGGTTTGATTCCCAAAACCTTTACACCAGCTTTACAGCTTTCAGTGGATTATATTCGAAAAAAATATGAGTGTTCTAAATGAAAATCTTTTATTTGGGTAACAATGAAGATATGTTACTTTTTGCCACTACAGAATTATTCGTTGAGTGATAACRGATGTACGACATTTCTTTAAAATATATATATTTTTTAAAGCCGGGAATGTTTTAAAAATGCCTATTCTTTCATGCAAGAAAAACTTCATACTACATGCAGATGAGCTAAGCAGGGAGACACAGGATGTGTAGGAATATACACATTCATAGCCCTGTAATAAATAATATAGGGTACTAAAATCATTGAGAATATGTATGCAGAAATAATATGGACAGATAATACCAATTTATTTACAGATTTTAATGAATAGTACTGTAGGATGAAATACTGCTTCCTACATTTCTTTTGGGGTTTGAACACAGACTAACACAGGTGTACAGGCTTGTACAAATATGGGATCATCCTGAATGTATACTAATACGTTTCATTTCTGATAAAGAATAAGCTTTTCTCATAGGCAGCCATAAAGTGCTGAGCATTCTTACTTTTCACAGCTTAAATTGAACCTGTATCTTTTGCTATGTCCTTTTTTTTTCAAATACAAAGCAGGTCCTTCCTTGCTTTAGCAGAACAATTTAAAGGGGGAAGGAACACAGTGATATCCTTYACCAAAGAATAACCACGCTGTTTGGAAAAACTAGTGATAGCTGGAGGAGATGGAAGACCACAGACAGGAAGACAATTTATTGCAAAAGTTGCAGTCTCTCAATTTCTCCCTCTCATGTTGGAACTGGAAAACATCCATTCTTTATAAATGTCTTTCAAAAGTTATTACAATAGAACCTCAACTATTAGGATTGAAATAGTCTGTGCAGAAAAGTGATGAAGGCCCAACATCCTCAGCTGTTTAAAATGAGATTGATCAAGAATACTCAAAGCTAAYACATGAAAATCAAATTTTCTATCCGGTCTATATGGTTTAATTGTCTCCTATAGATGAAGGAGTGTCAAGTTCCTTCAGTGTTAATGTTAAATGAAAGCTCATTTCTTTTCATTATTATAGGAGGTGATGAACTACTAGATGTAGCACTGTTTTTGAGGGAAGAGATTATTTTATTTTATTTTGCATTCTGCAAATAAATATTTCACACAATCATTTCATAAATATCAGTATACTTGCTGCTTGTTCACTCACATTTATATCCTTCTCACTATTATGGTATTTTTCTGGTCATATTTAATTTTGGACTGAAATCATTGGAGACGTTTTAATTTACCTGCACGGAACCTTGAAGCTGGAGTCACATTGAGCTTTGTATTTTGACTTTATTAGGAAATTGAAATTTTTAAAAGTTCTGTACATTAGATCCCTTCTTTAGGATCTGACAAAAAATAAGTAAACCAAAGACAACACAGAAGTATAAAGCTGCGTTTTCAACAGAGGGCGTGCTTTCCTTCAGAAGTACCGAACTCAGCTGAGCAAGAAATGAAGAGTACTTTTTGTGAATGTTTGACTGAGTTTAAAAATGAGTTAACCTTGGCTTTCTTGGTGTCTCTTTAGTCTCCTTCCATGAAGATCCTATTTTATTCCCCTGAATGGACATGAAATGCTAAATTTGCACTTCACCTTTTGTACTGAATATGCTAAATATTAAGAGATCACTTGATCACCATTCTCACAAGGAGACATTAGTGAATGAAGAGATTTTTACTTTTAAAAAAACAAACAAACAAACAAACAAAACAAACAAAAAACAAAAAACCCAAACAAACAAACAAACAAAGAAAAAACCCAAAAACTCCAGTGGCAGAAATTGGAGCTGGATACACCGTGTGGGTTTTAAAAGTAAATGTTTTAAAAAGCTAACTACTGGAACACTTTCAAATAGGCTCTATGGTRCCCTCCATCACTGGTGTTCTTTAAAACAGAGGTGTGTATTTGGGGAAGGGTGGGTATGTGTGTGTGTGTGTCTTGTTTTGTTCTTTGAAAAGACATGTTCTAGCTCAGTAACAGGCTTATGAGATTGAGCCAGCAACCACCTATGGAAATTCCATGATCTGAATTAGGCACAAGSTTACTCTAGGTGGCCAGGAGGAGTCTATTATAACTTTGTATTCTTTGACAAAGTAATTATTTACACTAGATGGAGAAAACAATCCAAAAATTGTCACTAACTTACTACTTGGCCACACTTCAGTAAATTACAGAAATATTCAACAACCTTCCTGAAAGCCAGAAGACATACATTGTTTAATCCCAGCATTTTATGAATGATTACCTAGATCAGATACCTTTAACTCACAAGGAAGGATTACCTTTATCTAAAAGTGCATGATGTGTAAGAATGCTTACACTAAGAGTCCTCTCTTGATTAGATCAATGACATAATATCTTCCAATATCCATTAAATACTGACAAYCCTCATAATTTCTTATGTAAAGCACAGTGCAACTCTACTTCACGCTACTGAAATGCACCTACTGAATATGCACCTCCAGAGAAAACTCATGTTGAAAAAAAGTGTTTTCAAGCTCAAAATATAACATTTAGTAAAGCAATGTGATATCATTAAAAAACTAAATTATTATTCCAAATACAAGGCGTTCCTTTCATTCATTTCAGTTGCTATATTGTTTTTTTCACTCAAGTTGCATGTTACCTACGGTTTAGCTGTCACCCTATATTTGCTGCTAGCCAAATCAATAATTGAGTACAGCACATTTTCAAGGCARGGAATCTTATTCAGTAGCAGTGTTGCTTCCCCACCAGTCCGCTGAGAATGGCAAGATCCTTTGAGTAACATACCCAAAAAATCACACCCAATGGTCTGGGAGGTAATAAGAAACTTTAATGATATGATGCTTCTCATGTAGTAGCAGAGCAAGTWTCTAAATAAAATTAAAGGTTAAATAAACAGTGTCATCAGTAACTATTTAAATGCAGAAAATGTGGAGATACAATTTTAATAAACACTACAGAGTCTGTATTGCTTTTTCTTTTTTCCCAGCAATTACATTTCTATGACAGTTATATGTATGCTCCAGAGGTTGTAAGGGAGGCTTGAATATGCCATTGATGAAAGTATTGAGTTTAAGGTATGTATTGTTCTGTGTTTACAGTGGAAACACACTCCCATATTAAAGKAATCATATAGATATAGAAAAAAGAAAAACATTACATATGTGCTTTTTTTTCATCCTTTGAAAAGGATTCATTTCAAACCAGAATATGTCAGTGATTAACTGAAAGCCACCAATGCAATACCAAGTTTTAATTTGTACATCATGTAATGGACTCCTAATTACACATATACCCAATGTGCTTTTGTTATGAAAATGCAATACGTATTAATTCATTAGATGTATTCATCTGGATGTGAGTAAATTTATTGTCATTTGTAATCCAGTCTTCCAAAGAAAATTCTTCCAAATGCATTCTGTTATTTTCGAAGGTTAACACTGTCAAGTTCTGCAATTGGTAAGTCATGAAAGACTTGTTTTCATCCAATTTACTCAAATAACATTCAAAGATTGRTTTACTAGGATTCACAGTTATTCTTAATAGGAACAAAAAACTGATCTGATGGGATTTTTTTTCCAAAAAATGTCCTATGGAGTTGATATAAATATGTATTATTGAAATACATTTGGAGCCCACTTACATTTCTATTTACAGAGTTATGTGCAGGTAAATACATGTCCATATGAATTTAATTACAGCATTTGCATTATATAATATCATTCCCTGTATGCTTAAACTCAGCAAATGGTATCTAGGTTACAATGAAAGCACTAGGAACAATACTACAGAAATTGCAAGAAACACTTTTTCTGAAGTCTTTCCAACAGGAGTTTTATTCTTCTGTGACAGTCAATGTAAGAAAATGGCCTTTTTGGCTTCCCTTGCTTTTACAGAATCTACTATTTTAATGTTGGGTTGATGAAAATTTTAAAAGGTTTTGTGTTTGTCAGAATTTAATTTGAAGTAACACAAGAAATATAACCAAAAGACACCAATAACTGGAAGTATCTATAGAACAGATGTTGCGCTCAAAAATAAAAATTATAAAGTCTTTTATAATTGAAAACCTTCATTTGGAAGAAGGATTAACATTTTGTTTCACCAAGCTCCTAATATGGAACTAAAAACAGAATAATGAAAATCTCTTATTTTTATGATTCTTACCTACATTTTATACCTGAAATAACCCTTTTTAGCAGTATTTTGCTAGGACCCCTTTTTCTTCTCTTCCATTTCTTTCCCAGTTGAGTTCATTTTCATGAGCCTCCCTTTCATGGAACTGATTTCAAATCAAGATGTTTTCTTCTGCTTATTCCTCTCTGGTCCTTATTATATCATTATACTTTCTTTTTCATATGTTTTCATCTGGCTCCAAGGTGGTGTATCCTTCAAATTTCCCCTAAATTTGTGAGAAA
>JAYKAV010001499.1:171171-286171 GCA_035582835.1 Phoebastria nigripes | reverse complement strand
GAAGGGGTAAGAGTCAGTAGACATGGTTTTTCTTCCTGACTCTCCTATTGACATCCTCTGAAATTTTGACCTTCTCTAGCAGGGAGAAAAAAATATCTTACTATTCCTCATGCATAAGAATGATCAAGTACCTTGAGATGAACGTACATAGCCTTGAATTGAAGGACCAGATATTACAYTTAGCATTACATCTAAGATTGTCAGGGCACTGCTGGGGTTGGGAGCTGGGGGTTTCCCCATGAGGTCCGTCAGGGCAGAGCCTGCCACCCAGGGCCCATCCCACTCCCCAGCCAGCAGAAGGGCAACCGGGGGGCACCAGGGCAGCCCCAGCCCCAGGCATCAGGCACCTCTATGGGGATGGGGATGGGTCAAGGCTGGGCTGGGATGTGGGTCCCTGGCTGGGCCCAACTCAGTGGGGCCCATGGCTGGGGAGGGCAGGGCTGTGGGGAGCTGGAGACCTGCCCTGCTGTGGCATCGCTGGGGCAGGGACTGATGACCCTGGGGGGGCTTGAAATGGGGTCCTGGGCCATGGGCAGGGTGGGGAGAGCCCTGGGGGAGGGTGGGCAGGGACAGTCAGGGCTCTCATGATTATTCTGATGATTGCTGGAATCAGTATATAATTTTACTACCTCCTGATGTAGCAGATGGTATTGCCCAATTTTTAGGACAATGGTTTAACTTGTTATTTGAAGCTTCCTAATTCTGTTGTAGCTCTGTGAATTCTTAGCAGACGATGCACATAGAAAACAGTCTTTTCAGAGTTATTTTTTCCCAGTTAAATCTTTTCTTGTTTACTTGCATTGTTATATGTTATTAGTATTACTATTGTTGTAATTTCATTATTGTTATTGGTGCCAGCTTGATTACTTTCACAGGCCCTACAAGTCCCAGCGTGCTAGGGACTGTCCACCAAAACAGCTTTTACTGCCTCTGTGTGTTTGCAGTAAAAAAAGAGGCCATTGCATGGATACAGATGGAGAAATACTGGGAAACACAAGCCAACGTTCAATAAGTGTCTCAGACCATCACTGGCCCACATATTTTCAAGCTTTTGGCAGGTGTTACAGAAAAGAAAAATGTCCAGAAGCAATTTGTAAGAGAACCATAAATAGACTTTGCAGATGTTTATGGCAAGCTCGTTCCAGGTGTGAGAGATGGATCAGAGAAAATACAGAAGCATTTGTACAAAAATTTTCAAAAGGAATGAATAGACAACGGGTTGCTCAGAGGGAGGGGCAGACTTTCTGCTTTAGCCGTACTGACCTATGCTTACACCTGAAGAGGCTTTAGTTTGGACAGAAGGCATGGGATTTGTCTAATTGAATTTGGGCACCTGCAGTTATAGTTACTGTACTGTACAGGGTAGATATTCTCTACCTGTGAGATGATCACTGCATACCTTCTTAACACAGAAAAATAGGTAGTTTTAGKTTATCTATCTCACTTGTTAAAAATGCACGCATAAGGATGAGATAAATGATGCCTTGGAAGAGTCTGTTTTTTCTCACTGACTGCTTTAGTTATTGAGGTCACATGTTGCAGATATCAAAAATTTGGTCAGATGAATCCCATACAAAAAGGTCTGGAGTGAAACAGAGAAATTTTAATTATATTTAGTACTTGCATGTATGATTCTAGGTGATTACTCAGGATCATGGAGCTGGGGAACAAAAAGGAGAGAAGGCCACCTTTGGAGCCCTAAAGGAAGTTTTAGCTGGAATGAGGGGTTCCTAGAGGGTACAGTTACAATATGAATTGGGGCAGGCACTTCTGCAAGTCTGAGAGGACTTTACAATATCTGAGAGTATCTGCAACTCGCTCAGCAGTACTAATTTGGGGCAAAAGCCTCCTAACTATTCCTTGAATACTCCTAGCTAGATCTTTTAAATGATCCCCCCAGAAAGAAAAAAACAAACGAATGAACAAACAAACAAACAAACAAAAACAACCCACAAAACACCAGGCTTCAACAACTCGAGGTAGAAGAACCAGGACGAATTTAAGCTTTGATCTTCCAAAAACTAATTGCATGAAAGAAGAGAAAACTAAAAGCATGAAAGGAGGAAATGTGACTATTTCCACTGAAGTCAGTAGTAGGAATTATGCATACAAGTTAAAAAAAGAACATAAATGTCAATCACCAGGTTATGTACATCTTCATCGATCTGTGCACATCCCTTGAGGTTCTGTCCTTAAAAATTCATAGGTGTGGGGCCTTGGATCACAAACTTTATCTAGTAATCATAACTTTTTTAATCATGTTGATACAGTTTGCAACATTGAAACACCAAGTACATGACATTTAACAATAATTAAAAATATAAATATTGTTTATTCCTTTAAATTCTTATTGTGKTTTTTTTTTTCATATTTCTTTGAAAAATTGCAAGCTGACATGATTTGGGAATAAGTCGTCTTCACTGCTCAAAAGAGCTAGCTATGCTTACCCCTTTTTAGAGCATATCTACAACTATCAAAGAAAGCTTCAGCTTTAGAAATCCTGTCTGTATGTCAAAGTCCTATTAAGGCATGAAGCACCAGAATTCTTGCTCCATGACCTATGGCTTCAGTTTTTATCACCACTTAGCCCATCTAGCAGGATTTGGTTTCTTTTTTGGGTCACGTAAAGTGTACCACTCCAGTACTTTGTTTAACAGGTCCTTGTGCTGTCTAATGGACTAAGAGAATTATCATCATTGTTAGGTGCACAGGAGAGTAAGCTGCATGATACACGCTGTTAGTCTGATACCCTCTCTGATGACAGTTTATGGTTCACCAGCTTGGTTAAACAGCACATCACCAGTAGTGATGGGTGATCAATCTCRTTCCCTATAGAATTGCTCCCAAAAGTATCATTATTGAGAAATAAATCCAGGAAATGCCATCAAAAGGAATCACCAGACCTTTTGTTTAAGTTCAGAGCTATAAGGAAAGTAAAGGAGAAAAGATGTTTTTATTGGKTTTAATTGTTCTGTTTATGTATGTCAATTATGGAAAAATAGTATTATATAACTTCATACTGTAACTGTTTTGCAGACSTACTGTGAAGCACAATACAGGTACTTTATATAAAGTTATTATACATTTCCAAATGTCTTCAAGAACAACTTCATTTTTTTTTCACTCACAGAAAGTGAATTATGGTCTTCACTTTTTGCTTACCGGCACAGGATCTGATTCTGCAATTGTTTACTGTGTTGAAAAGTGCATTACCCCACATAACTAACATGACTTGGACTAGCTAGAAAAACAATGTAAACCAGGGTGACAAAACCTGGGCCGGAGTAATGCCGGACATAAATATAGATCRGGAGAGGGGTGGCTGGAGAGCAGTCCTGCAGAAAGGGACCTGGGGGTGCTGKTCRACAGCAGGCTCAACATGAGTCAGCAGTGAGCCCTGGCAGCCAAGAGGGCAAACSRCATCCTGGGGTGCATCAGACACAG
Source organism: Phoebastria nigripes (assembly GCA_035582835.1). NCBI lineage: Eukaryota > Metazoa > Chordata > Aves > Procellariiformes > Diomedeidae > Phoebastria > Phoebastria nigripes. The sequence continues at coordinate 282,727 of JAYKAV010001499.1, read as the reverse complement.
CATAACCAGCCAGTCAAAAGAGGTGATTATCCTGCTGTATTCAGCGTTGGTGTGGCCTCACCTTGAGTACTGTGTGCAGTTCTGGGCCCCACAATTTAAGAAGGATGTGAAGGTCCTTGAATGGGTCCAGAGGAGGGCAACAAAGCTGGTGAAAAGGCTGCAAGGCATGTCCTGTGAGGAGCGGCTAAGGACTTTGGGCTTGTCTAGTTTGGAGAAAAGGAGGCTGAGGGGGGCCTCATTGCTCTCTACAGCTTCCTGAGGAGGGGAAGTGGAGAGGGAGGTGCTGGTCTCTTCTCCCTGGGATCCTGTGATAAGACGCGTGGGAATGGTCCAAAGCTGGATCGGGGAGGTTCAGACTAGATATTAGGAAACATTTCTTTACAGAGACAGTAGTCAAAAACTGGAACAGGCTTCCTAGAGAGGTGGTCGATGCCCCATGCCTGTCGGTGTTTAAGAGGCATTTGGACAATGTCCTTAACAACTTGCTTTAACTTTTGGTCAGCCCTGAAGTGGTCAGGCAGTTGGACTAGATGATTGTTGTAGGTTCCTTCCAACTGAAGTATTCTGTTCTGTTCTGTTCTATTCTAAATTTCAGTTCAGATGGCTGAAATGCAAGATTTTTTCTTCCCACATCAGGCACCCAAAAATGTATAATTTGATAAAGATTTCTGCATCTGCACACTGATTAAGTGCTACTGGAATACTGGAAGAATTGGAAAAGGCTAGTTCTCTCAACTCCTCTCAAGTGGGAGAAAAAAAAAAACAAACCCAAAACAAACAGGTTTGGACAGATAACAATTATTAGCCAGCTATTCATCCTGCCCAAACTCTTTATCCTGGCAATGTTGGAATCATTATTAGCAGTGATTAAAGCTAAGAACTTTCAGTGGTATTTAAATCAATAATTTCTCAATATTTAATCCTGCTTACCTATTCTGATCATGTTCAGAAAGATGTTTAGAACATTCTTTCCTTGAAAAGTAAGGGAAATTATACTATGAAGTTTTTTGTTGGTTTGTTTTTTGTTTTTGTTTTTGTTTTCCAAATACAGCTACACTTTAAACATCCAGGCAGTAGTTAGAAGTCATTACATTCTGCCATAATTCATGGAAGTCTATGTTGTAACTCAGTGTTCAACATTACATAGTATTACAGTGAAATACGTTGTCCCTTTTGAGCGCACTGGTTAAATTAGAAGGTCTTGCAATATTCCTAGAGAGCACCAGTCATCAAGCCCTTTTAAGCTTTCCAAGACTTTAAAAGTGTGTTTACAGTTCACATAGAGGCATGTCATGGGGGCCATGGTGGAGCATTCATGCAGAAAGATGCTCAGAGAAATGACAGGATATTAGCATATGGCAACAGAACACTGCACATGCCAGAGCGGAACTTTTCTAGCTTTAGAAATGGACTGTCTGGTGGTATTTTGTGCTTTAAACACAATGTGGATCAAACATATTTGCAAGATCTCCCATCGTATCAGACACTCAAAAACTGAAAAGTAGGCACTCTTGCAAGACAGTTTGTGATTTTACTGAAACTTCCATAGACTGCAGGAGGGAAGAAGTGTAATTTGGAGGCATATATTTATTGCCTAGCAGCCAACCTCTCCAAATATTATAGTCTTAAATGTATTTTCTAACAGAGCAATTAATACCCAATCATTTGAAAGGATAAGAAACTGAAGGCGCAAGCTTTAAGTAAGGTTGGATTTTTTTCAACTTACAAAAAAGAAGTGTCTTACAATAACATCAAGCGTTCAGGATAGAAAACTACTCAGAACATAACTAACTTTACAAGTATGTATTTCCTTGATCATTTGGAAACTTGAGGCAAGTCTGAGTATGAGGATTTCTACATTAAAATACTTCATCCAACAGTTTTACTTTTATAAAGGTAGTTTTATGAGCCATATTTTTTCCCTGATACTATTTTGTGTTCTTTCTTCCCTTATCAGAGATGAAAAGTAGCCACCAGTGAAACACATGCTTTTTGACAAAGAATGACAAAATAGTTTCTATCCTAACAACTCTAGATTCCTGGCATTAAACAAAGCTTCTCCAAAGTATCTACTATGCAAAAAATGCTCAATATGCTTCTCATCATGTGCCGACACTTCACAGAAACTTCCATAGAAACAAAGCTACTATATATAGATGCCATTGCCTACTAATTGCAATTAAATGGCAATCTTTTAATGGCAGTCAGTGATGCAGAGAGGTGTAAAATTTAGCAGTGTCATGCACAACAATTGATACAAACAGACCTTTTGGTTTTGATCTGCAGAATTTTTACCTGTCTTATTTTGAATTGTAGATTAAACTGATGGTAAATATTTCAACAAGTGAATATGTATATAAATAGATACATTTCTTCATTTATTTCCAGACCATCACCATTACTATTATTATTGTTGTAACACTTCAAGTCATCAAATGTGAGGTCTTTAGGTCAAACGGATTAAGGTCTGGTTTTATACCATCCAAATTTAAAAGATTAGGTAAGAGCTGAAACAAAATTATAATGAAGTAAAAGGAATTGCTCACATTCACAAAATGTGCTAATAGTAGAAAAGGATTCTACTGATTTTTGAGGCCATTAGACTACTTCATAAAAGAGTAAAGTAGGAAATAAATAATATTATGTTCTCCAGTCAACAGAAAGGGATGGGTATAATTCTTTTACATTCATGTAGGTATACCCAAACTTTTTAAATAAGGCAGCCATGCTCCAGTTCTGTCAGAACAGGTCTATCCTTCTTGTAGCAATGTATAGAAATACACACATAGACACTGGAATTATGTTTACACACACACCTTGGGAAATTTTTTTGTTTAATTCTTAGATATAGTTAGCAATTCCTGTTCAACATCAGCACACTTGGGATATACACTGAAAGCCTCTACAGAAGGTAATTTTATATCATATTTCATACATATATCATATGTTGTTCTTTCATCTGTCAAACATTTCACGTAACTGTAAAATTAAAACCCCTAACATCCTATACTAAGGAGATTACAGTATGTTTGGCTTTTTCGGTGACTCTTTAAGGCATTCAGTTTTAATCAAAATAATCTCTCATCAATGTTGTTCACAGGGAGGAATGGAGAAAAATTGTAATGGAATTTTTTTATGACAAGTTTTTTGTTTCCCTGAAGACAACACCTTATGATTTAAAAGAAACTGTGTTGTTTCTGGAGCTGGTCCTCTTCAGAAAAGAGAGAAGATTATAAAGATCACAGCTCAGATCTACAACCACTTTAGGGCAACTTCAGTAAGAAATTATAGGATAGAAAGTAATATCATGATCACAAACAGATACAAGTGATTTTTAAATGTGATTGAACTGGTGAAAAATACCTTCCCACTCAGACACAGATGCAGCAGAGAGCATTACTGCAAAATTAGCACCAATCTTCACTGGACCATTCAGTGTCACCAAGTATTCATCAGATGTGAATTACACTCTGAACAAATTGCCTGAAGGAACAGATACAGGGATTTTCATGTTCTAAACGTGCTTTCCTATTAGTATCAAAACAGTCCATTGGAGGATATCTCAACCCCTGAAGACATGCAATGAACAAAAATGCTACAATACTCAACCATTATTCCAAAGTACAGTCTTTAAAAATGAAAGATAATATACAGTAGGCTTGACTCCCTATTCCCTTAGACTCCATTATAATCACCCTTATGATGAGCCACACCTCATTATAATAACAGCCAAATTGCTTGGCTCCCAAGGGCAGACTAACAGTCAGGGTGGATTGTACTTATACTCAAAATAACCAAGAATAATCAAGATGAGTCTCTCAGTTTGACAATGTATGACCACTTTTGCATAACTAATGACGTTCTGACAGGAAAAATGTTACAGATTAAGCAAAAAGAATTAATCTGGCTAATATTGATTGGATGCATAACAGTGAGTAATGTGTCAGCATGTTTACTGCAGTTATAATAACATCTTTTTTCTAGGCAAAAAGTTCATTTCTTTAGGTGTCCAAATGGAACTTAAAAACCTGTATATCATCTGTATAAATCTTGCATATTTCTGCACTGAAAGGATATGGTACAGTACCATTTTTGTTCGTTTTAATTGGGGTCAATGACAAGTATTTCTTATTAATTAAAGGATCAAATTGTGAAGGGTGTTTGCTGACAGTGAACTCAGTGCAGAGTTGTCAGTTTACACCTAGTGAAGATTTGCTCCATGGCATTTTATATCTTCAAAGTAATAGTAATCACGTTCAAGATGTTTGCAATGAAACCCAAAACCGTGTGAAACTCTCATGGTATTGTGTTTCATTACAAATGCCAAACATAAATGAGATTCATCCAAAGGTTTGTTAAGGTTCATGAACTTAAGACTGGCTTTGAATTAACATTGTGGCTAACTGATAGTTTTGTATTGAAGCTGTACAAAATTTCCTTAGTTCATATGAAAAACTAGAGGAAACACTGAAGGTTCATCTCAGTTTTCCCTTCACACTTTGATGGGCCAGTTGTTAAGTCACCTGAGTCACTTCACTTGGAGAAGGATTTCACTGTAGATAACTCTGCGAGGGTGGGAAATAAATACATAATCACTAAAAAGAATAAAATAAAATAAAATGGTAACTAAAAATCCAGAAAGTGATACATTACACAGATTTAAGGTTTATTTGCACTAAATTGCCATCAAATTTTCATTAGGCAACACTTCAAAATTATTTTTTGAAATGGCTGAGATAACCTATATTGACTATGGTTTCCTTAATCTTTTCTTTTTATTTCTTCCCCTAACCCTATGTCTTTCTGCAAGGCACAATCTTCATGGAAAATTAACGTTGTCAGTTAACCATTTGTACAGCATTTTCCAGGGGGTATCCTTCTACTGGTTTCCAGTGAAAAGTGAAAAGTTGCAATTTGTACCTGTAAAACTATTGTGCTGGTTTTGGCTGGGATAGAGTTAGTTTTCTTCACAGTAGCTAGTATGGGGCTATGTTTTGGATTTGTGCTGGAAACAGTGTTGATAATACAGGGATGTTTTTGTTATTGCTGAGCAGTGCTTGCACAGARTCAAGGCCTCTTCTGCTTCTCACACCACCCCACCAGCGAGTAGGATGGGGGTGCACAAGAAGCTGGGAGGGGACACAGCCGGGACAGCTGACCCCAACTGACCAAAGGGATATTCCAGACCATATGGTGTCATGGTCAGCATATAAAACTAGGGGGGAAGAAGAAGGAAGCCGGGGCATTCAGAGTGATGGAGTTTGTCTTCCCAAGAAACTGTTACGTGTGATGGAGCCCTGCTTTCCTGGAGATGACTGAACACCTGCCTGCTGATGGGAAGTAGTGAATGAATTCCTTGTTTTGCTTTGCTTGCGTGCACGGCTTTTGCTTTACCTATTAAATTGTGTTTATCTCAACCCACGAGTTTTCTCACTTTTACTCTTCCGATTCTCTCCCCATCCCACCAGTGGGGAGTGAGCAAGTGGCTGTGTGGTGCTTAGTTGCCAGCTGGGGTTAAACCACGACTTGTACATTTGAACAAATAAGCCTACAAATCCATTTCACTTCATGTTTATCTGTAACACAGAATGGAAAGTGAAATGAGGCAAGTAAGGAAAACTTCACTGCAAAGAAGTAGTTAAACACAAGCTTGAATTTAAAGACATATATATGGTAACCATACAGAGCATGACAAGGAGTTAAATCAATACAAGAACAAATATGCTCTTTATTCTAACTAATTGTACTTTTATAAGATCTTTGGCATATATGAGTATTGTTATTTATAAATAGTTGAAAAACACCTACCGTATTGATTCAGAGCAGTGATTGATTGACATGGTTTGAGTATAGTGTAATTACTGTATCCATTAAATGATTTAAAATGTACTGAAAGAAAATTAATCTTGTACGTGGGATATATGAGTCTTGTAAGTAGCCACCTTAACGCCAAAATATGCTTAGTGATCTGTGTCATAGCTGGCTTAGTTGCTTTCTTGTAAGAAGATGTATACATTGCACATTGTGACTGTTTTCCATGGCAAATCTGTTCTGCATCATAAATGAATAGGTAGTGACTTGGAGAATTCTTTTTTGTTGTTGTTTATTTGTTTGTTTGTTTAAGACAATGTTTGAGCTCGTAGTGGTTTGAAATATTTTGAAAGATCAGTGTTGGTTTTCTGAAGAAGCAAGATAATCTAAAAATGGGATAAATCATGGCTTTCCAAAGGCAGTTTCTATCAGACAAATAGCTTTTTCTTTTTTCTTTTTTTTTTTTTTTTTTTTTTTTTTTCTTTTTTTTTTCTTTTTTCTTTTTGTTTTTTTTTTTTTTTTTCTTTTTTTTTTTCATAGCACAACAAGCAATGTATGATAGATGTAAACTATCTGGAGAGGAATGGTTTACAAAGTAATTTTAAATAGGATAAGGATCAGGGTATGGGAAAGACAGGATGAGTGCAGTGAAGAGTAAAAAAGAAAGCTAATTAGACTGAATATGTTACAGCCATTCATAGGAGAATGATCTGGGAAGAGGCCACAACCCACAGGAAGTGGTCTAAGCTGTAGTGTAGTGCCCAGTAGCACTACATGGCTCAAAAGAGACATGACACATAAATTATTCTTTTTTTCTTGCCAAAGACTTCTGGGTCCTCTGCACACTCTAGAACATAAAATTACTCCTTGGGTGAATTATACTGCAGAAGCAACAGAAACCTTATGAGTTTTCTTCCTTCCATCAGGAAGGAAGTATGGCACAGTGTGGTTTTGCTTCCCAGTGTAACTTTGTTCCTTGGGCTCTGAAAGGAAACAGAATTTAGCTCTAAGTTTGCTGGATCAGAATTTGGAATGGAAGTTGTGGGCATCATCTTCAGTGTCAGCTCAGGGCTTTAGACAGGCTTGCGAAAAGGAAAGGGAGGTGGAGGGAGATTACTCTTGGCAAGATCAGTTTCACTCATTTTCACCACCAAAATCACTTTGCGCTTGGAAACTAAAGTGCGTGTGCATGTGCGTGTGTGTGTGTGTGTGAGTATTACAGCAGATGGAAAAGATAGAAGAGAAGTCAAAAGGTAAATCTCACTTCCTACTACACTCTTTTTTTAATCATCTGCAATCTCACAATGCAATCAGCAGTATTCACACATAGCTACATTCACACACAGAAGACAGAGGGCTGAAGCCTGGGAATAAAGTCTTAAGGGAGATAGTGAAGGGGTAGTAAAAAATCCCTTTGTTATCTGATATTTTGACTTTGCTTAGAAGGGCACATTAAGGCTAGCAGTTATAGATAAAACTGATTGTAGAATTCATCCCAAAAGTTCTAGAGGCAGCTGTAGGTGATTTTTCATACACAGGTAATCAGTTATCTAATTTTCTAGATACCAACAATGACAGGAGTTTTAGGAAATCTGAAAATCACAGCTTACATGACTTCTTAAATGTGAAGTGGCCCACCTTTACCCAATGCCTGAGACTTTGGGACCTTGAACCAAGACCAGAGAAAAGTGAAGAACTACAATCTATTGTGCTGAAAAAGAAGTGAGAAGACAGTGTGATAAATGAGTCCAGTAGGTAAAACCAAAAGCCCAGGAAAAAAAAAGTCTTGAATTGTTATCTTTTCATTATTTACACTCAAATTAAAAACTATTGAATTAGTGTACTAATATACTCATTTGGGAAGCCTTTGAATGAACTCAGCTGTATAGGGATCTATACATTTAGGGGTTAGCATGCTTTTAATGGGCTTGTTCCAATGTGACCTTTGCTTTCCACAAATGTCATCCCTCCTTTCACAGTCATTTGAAAAATAGAAAAGGTTTACTGCCTGTGGTGCTGCTGAAAAATCAGTACAGGAGACTGAGTTAGCTTCTTTTAAAAATCACACATCACCTACAGAATAGTTCAATAAACTCTTATTGCAGAATTTTGTTAATAGTGCTTTGAAAAAAACCCTGCTAAGCTCTCACATACCTGGTTGAACTGGCAAGAGAGCCCTCACTTTCAATTTATTTGTAAACTGAACAAATTTGAAAGTTTTGCGGAGGGACAACAGCACAAGTCCAACTATCCCAATGACGTAACGCCATTTTAGAGGTATTTTTCTGAATGGATCCATTTGTTGTGATGATAAGAATTCAAAATGTTATTCCTATTTATGATATATCCCCCTGAAGGAGCTAACATTTTATGAGAAAGCCAGAAGAACAATTTCCTGTCCCATCAGATGCATTCACTTCCAGATCATGAGCACCATGCATTCAGCAAACCAGGATGCTGGAGATGTCAATGAGTGAAGTTGCAGCCCTCCTACTCTTTCTCTTCATCTGTCTAACTCTCCACCACCCTCAGTTATTTTAACGATTGCTTGAAGTGTTCATTCATGTCAAGGCGTGTTATTTACTTCCCATTATGGACATGACATTACATGGCTCCATTACAAATTGAGAGAAACATATTGCCTTCCAAAGTGTAAGTATTGCCCCATTATCTATGAATAGAAATGAGTGCTGGCACTAGACGACAACTACTTACAACAGATATTCTAAATGTTATGGAAAAAGTTTCATTTTTGATAATGTACCAGAGAAAGATAAAATACATCAAAAATACTCTACCAAATGAATTTATCATTCACATTGTCAGCCCATCAAGTTTAGTCATATAATTCATAGGCTGATTATGTGGAAAGTCAATGAATCATATAGCTAAATATTTTCTAGTGGCTTTATGAATGATAGAGTTAATCAATATTGTACCTGAATAGAGTTAATCTCTAAGTGTTATTGCTAATAACCAAACCTTCGGAACTTTAACTTAAATAAMTAGGAACAAATTTAAGAGACTATACATTCAGCATCTGATTCTATACATAAAACAGTAGCTAAAAGAAAGGCTGCTCATTATTTTTGATAGAAAGCATAAATGATGTATTTTAATCCAGTGAAACAACTGTCTAAGCCAGTTTTATGGGGACTGGTATCATTAAAACAGTATCAYGGGGGGAGGTGGATACCTCGTTTCAAGACCCTCTAACCAGCCATATTACTTCCAATATATACAGATGTGGTGGATCCAGCTATATGTATATTGTTCCTCTGACTGGTAGAATCATAGAATAAAAGAATCATTAAGGTTGGAAAAGACCTCTAAGATCATCAAGTCCAACCGTCAACCCAACATCACCATGCCCACTAAACCATGTGCCTAAGCGCCTCATCTACACGTCTTTTAAATACTTCCAGGGATGGTGACTCCACCACTTCCCTGGGCAGCCTGTTCCAATGTTTAACCACTCTTTCAGTAAAGAAATTTTTCCTGATGTCCAATCTAAACCTCCCCTGGCACAACTTGAGGCCATTTCCTCTCGTCCTATCGCTAGTTACTTGGGAGAAGAGACCAACACCCACCTCGCTGCAACCTCCTTTCAGGTAGTTGTAGAGGGTAATAAGGTCTCCCCTGAGCCTCCTCTTCTCCAGACTAAACAGTCCCAGTTCCCTCAGCCGCTCCTYATAAGACTTGYTCTCCAGACCCTTCACCAGCTTCRTTGCCCTTCTCTGGACACGCTCCAGCACCTCAATGTCCTTCTTGCAGTGAGGGGCCCAAAACTAAACACAGTATTCAAGGTGCGGCCTCACCAGTGCYGAGTACAGGGGGAYRATCACYTCCCTACTCCTGCTGGCCACGCTATTTCTGATACAGGCCAGGATGCTATTGGCCTTCTTGGCCACCTGGGCACACTGCTGGCTCATATTCAGCCAGCTGTCAACCAGCACCCCCAGGTCCTTTTCCGACAGGCAGCTTTCCAGCCACTCTTCCCCCAGCCTGTAGTGTTGCATGGGGTTGTTGTGGCCAAAGTGCAGGACCCGGCACTTGGTCTTGTTGAATCTCATACAGTTGGCCTCRGCCCATCGATCCAGCCTGTCCAGGTTCCTCTGCAGAGCCTTCCTACCCTTGAGCAGATCAACACTCCCGCCCAGCTTGGTGTCGTCTGCCAACTTACTGAGGGAGCACTCAATCCCCTCATCCAGATCATTGATAAAGATACTGAACAAGACCGGCCCCAAAACGGAGCCCTGTTCGTTGGCTCGTGACCAGCCGCCAACTGGATTTCACTCCATTCACCACAACTCTCTGGTCCTGGCCGTCCAGCCAGTTTTTTACCCAGCGCAGAGTACACCTGTCTAAGCTGTGAGCCGCCAGCTTCTCTAGGAGAATGCTGTGGGAGACAGTGTCAAAGGCTTTACTGAAGTCCAGGTAGACCACATCCACAGCCTTTCCCTCATCCACTAGGCGGGTCACCTGGTCCTAGAAGGAGATCAGGTTGGTCAAGCAGGACCTGGTGTCACTAGAGGGCTCACAAACTAGTTGGAAGGATATTAGCTACATATGCAAGGGATATGAAATTCTGGAAGAATTTTGGTTTGCTTTGGTTCAGTTTGGTTTGGTTTAGTACGGTTGATAACAACTGATTTATTCTTTTGAGGTGTGTATTTTTTCCATTGGCTATAAATAGGTCTATAATATGTAGCTCAAATCTAACTTTAGCTATCCTAATTTAGGGATAATAAATTTCATAGTCTGTCTCCAGAGCTGATCCATGCAAATTGTACCGAATTGTAATTAAGTTGTAACAAACGATTATGCAAACCACTGAGAATTCAATAAATTCAAAGCACGTCTCTCTGCATCGCTGGTCAAAATAGCAACAAGCAAAGCCAATAACCTGCTGCCAAACACAAGTGAAATTCCAGAGCTTCTTTGATCCTGTATCTCAAAAAGTTTTTTTTAAACCTGCAAGTACTCAGTATTCAGGTCAGTTTAGATGTTACTGTGACTGTTGTATCAAAACCAACTCTTAATTAAATCCATAGAATGATCAAGCAGAAGTCAAGAAGTAAAACAAGGAATAAGCAGAAGAACCTCTGAAGACAAAATAAGTACAATGAAATAATTATTCAGAAAGAGTTTCTTGCACAATTAACTGTACAAATAAATAATAACAAAGGATAGTAGAATGGAGACTTACAAGCATAAGTCCTCACATTTCCAAAATGAATGCAGGCAAACCTGGCATGGTTCCAAAATCTGCGAAATATTTATTATTTCGTTTTGTCTTCCTCTTTTATAATTAATTCACAATTATACAAGTTGTAATTATAATTCAGATACTGGCAAAATACATTCTATGGTGTTAACCATTGATAGATTTGTAAACAAAAGCAGCTGGACTGGAATTTCTTCAAGGAAATATTTACATGCCAACAGTTTATCAAACTGAAAGTCTGCAGATAAATCTACACATGGGCATTATGTTAATGACGATAGCAACGATGATTCATATTCTTAGTTATAGCAGCTTTGTACTGCTACAGCTATAAAAGAATAAAACCTGGAAGGAAAAAGGATAAGGAGGCAGGCCTTGTGTTTTACTCCCCTGCCTCCTTTCAAGGTTAGAACATTTGTTACATTATACTGGAAATAATGATTAACAATAGGGCCATTGTCCAAGATTCTTTCACCTCTAGAGGCCAGATTTCTGGAGGTATGTAACTGATGTAGGATGCAACTAAGCACTTTATTGGATTTTACAAAAGCACAAGCACCCACTGAAATTTTAAATGGATATCTACGCATTTTGAAAAACCCAGTACATACTAAACCATATCTTTGACAAACTAAGTATGCATGTGTTTATTAAATCTTCTTACTGCTTCAATGCCAGAAAAGATTAGTAACTGCTTTGAAAAATTCTACCTGCTTGATTGCTACTCAGTATTCTCAATTTGCACACCATTACCCAGGTCTTGGGATTTAAAGGGGATCACACCCTACAGAAAAGTATGGACACGATCCTGTCAGCAGTCACTTGTCACCCTTCTGGGAGTGAAGACACCCAGAGTGTCTCAAGAGTTCAAAACAGGACCCTGACTTCAGCATATGTATTTGAATGCAAACACACACACAAAAAGAATAAATGAATGAAAAATATTAGAATGACATGAATAATAATAATAATAAAAAAGAATAAAATCTGGAGACAGGAGGGTGCATGAACTTAGGTAATTAAGAATTCTGTTCATTTCAGGTGAAATTCAGGAGAAAGAGGCACTTCCCTGGGAAAATTCAACTCACATTAACACTTAAAGCTTCTTCTACATCACTAATTCATTCTCTGGAGGATCTTGATTTTAAGAAGAGCTAGGGGTATCTGAAAAGAAATCTCAAGTTGGAGGATCCCATTACTTACTGAGAGTGAAAGATCCCTTCACCCCTCATGCAAGTCCTTGTGAATAGCATTGAAACACAATGAATTAGGAACATGTCTGCCTAGTAGAAAGAGAGAGTCAGCCTCATTCGAGCCTGATTAGCTACAGTGAAAGTCACCCATTTCAAACACAGTCAGGTTAGGGATAAATCTTTCTTCCTTCCCTCTCTCAGATAAAGCATTCTTCAGGTGAGTAGCTGAATAATGGGGCAGCTGGTGGAGTAGAGTCTGGAAATATGAAAGTACAATTCACAATGGCAGCAAGCGCAGCTGATTAGAGTTAAATGGGGGTAATGAGATTTGAATGTGACTGGGGGTTAGGAGTGGTTTGTGGTATGGTATGACTGAGCAGTGGGTGGGTATTATACCAAAGCGAGATATAAACTGGTAAATTAAATGTAATCACTGAAGTTCCGGAGTCCTGTGTCCAAACAGTATAGAGGACTCTTTATATGCAATACTCCCTCACTCTCCAAAGTGAAGTTGGCTGTTCACAAACTATCTTCTGGACCTGACCCATTCTAGCTGCTGTACCATCCTCAGAATCGTCTGCAGCACAGGTAGCTGGGATGGGCCACCATTTGGCCAGGGACCATTCTGACAACACAGCAGCACGAATGATCAATTCCCATGGCTTGAAAACTTCTGACTTCATTCAATTTTCTGTTATAACAGCCTAAGAGAATAATTCCAACCTTTTTGTTTGTTTGGGTTTTTTTGTGGTTGTTTTTTTTTTTTTCTTTTTTTGACTGTGTTTTGTTAAGATCAAAGGAGGGCCATGGTATATAATCTGTGCCACATCCTAGGATGTCCTACTGTGTACATTCAGGGTGATTGCCTTGCATAAGTAATGAACATCTTTCATGTCCTTGAAATCTCTAGTTTATTGAATATATAAAGGACAGTAGTTTTGCACGTGCTCAGTAAATTCAKTGTATTCTGGAAGCACAAGATGTAAGCAAAACCTTGTACACGTAGACCTTTTATTTCTTTGCAAGTGTTGGATTTATTGCATACATGCAGAAGAACTACAGGGGATGTATGGTTAGCAGGTAAAGAGGTGACTCAGGGAAAAATGGCAGATAGGATCACCTGTGGCTGCTGCTAAAATGATTCATTCAGTCCTTGCTAGCTCCCGTTCTGCCTTTGAGAAGGAGGCTGACAGAAATATTCTGTCAGCCAAGTAGATACTTCTGTTGAGCTCTCTGTGTTCTGCAGACTGAGAATCCCTAGTTATTGAACTGCTAAAGCCTAATCAAATATGAGAAACCACATAACATTTTTTAATGTGTATTTTGGAAATCATACCACCTAGGGGGGGGGGGAAAAAAAGTATTAAAAGAGTGTCGTTGAGTTAAAAGAGCAAAATGGAGAAGAACTGGTGGAACCTGAGCACTTCCATTTTTACCTGCATTCCTGTTAAACTTCATTCCTTACATACAGTGATAGATGAATGGGATGAAAATCAAAGAAGAAAGCAGCTCTTTTTACCCTGAATGGAAAAATATTTAAGAAAAATAAAACTTTTAATACTGAAAACTCTTCACAGTGCACAAAAGCAAACTGCAGTTTTCAAAGATGTCCCCTGGTACTAATGTTCTCGTTTGCCAGAAGCTCATTTGCCGTGGCCAAATGCTTGCTGATTCAAATAAAAGCACCTCACCAACAATTCGCACAATAATTTAAATTGAACTTGGCCAGCTTAGATTAGAAAAGAAATTACTTAAATTGAAAAAGGAATAAACCTTGCTCAAAATACAGTTTGCTCTTTCTGCACCACATTAAATACAAAGGAATGATATAGTGGCACTCTCTTTAATGACCACCACTTAGAAGAATATGAAGCATTTGTTAAAAGGCTGAAGTATTTTTAAACTTGAATATAACATACAACTACGGACTATTAGAAAAATGCATTGTACAACTCACCTACCCATGCAAGTATAATAGGAGGGTCCAGGGTCAGTAGGAGTCCTAAGGTAAGTGTCTGCTATTGTTCTCACAACAAAATACATTCTTTATACAGTCCCAAATATAATCTTTATGTATGCTGATAGTAGCTTGGTAAATTAAAAGGAAAAGCACTTAAATTAAAAGGAAAAGCACTAGTCATTATTATCATGATCTGTCTCCACTCAAGTAACACCTGGCAGTTAAAAAAAGGAAAAACTCTTCTGAATCAATAAATATTTTATTCATTAATTTAAGCATAATATATACAAAGAAGTTGAAGTATGGCAATGCACAATATCCCTGATACCATTCATTGACCACTTTGTTAGATGTCACCTTCAGTCCCCTCATGGCCTGTTCAAAAGCCTCTCTCAAGCCAATACTCACCCACCAGCTCTGATTTACCAGCTCCACCTGAAACCTGAACCTCAGCAGGGTTTATTTGACCTTTTGGAGGCAATGCATTCTAGAGACCAGCAGTTCCAGTCACTTGAGTGTGTTTCCATTGCTGATTGCTGTGGTGCAAGGAGGGAAGGACCACAGTATGACATGATGCAATCTGTTACAGTTCTAGGACTGTATGACCTCACCATGGCATTACCAGCAATGAAGTTTCCACCAGTTGCCGGTCCTAGGCTTGTACAGAGCACCTACTGCTAAGGGACCTATGGTCCACATTGCAAATGGCAAAATCTAGATTATATCCTTTTGCATGACGAGGTTCCACCAGGAAAAGAAACTGCTTTAGGACCTTGAGGGCACACTGTAAGCACATGTGCAAGGCGAATTCATGCCTCAGAGGCCCCTTTCTGCACATAAAATTGCTAATGTAGACACACCTCTAGCACGCTTTTGAGAGATGGGATCCTCAGGATGCTAGGGGCTGTCCACTTCTGAAGTCAAGTGGTAGGAACACTTTACCAAGAAAGTGTGAGGTGGGGATTCAGGTTGCTTCCTGCTCTCAGTGGGTTCACACTCCCTCTCTTCTCTACTGGTAGAGTGCTAACACTAAACAGTTAAAGCTTGATGTGCATGGGGAAAAAGGAAGTCCTCAACTTACTGCTAAAAGGAATGGGAGCAAAAAGAGAACAAGAGCAAAATCACGTTGTTCAGCCTAGTAGTAGGGCATATAGGGTACTGGGCTCTCGGGCTGTGGAACTGTGGAAATGGTTGTGATCGGCAGCTGTATATTTCCTTCATTTCAATGATTCTGCTTGGCTATGTGGTGAGATTTCTCAGCACACTGCATCACATTGTTCACCTTAGATTTTGGCTCCCAAGAGGAGGTTATGCTGGAGCTAGGCATCTAGGTGCTTCAAAGCAGAACCAAAATATCATTATTAGTGCCCAAGGAGCTTTCAGGCCAGTAATGGAAACATTTTGTAAACTTTACATACTTCAAAAAGGCAGGTTATTTATTATGGTTTTAAATTAGGCACGTGGACACTGCTGGAGTTTCTTTTTAGGCATTTTGAATTCTGAAATCCATGGACTAATTTTGTACTATAATCCTTTTCATTTACCTTTTTCCTCTGTGTTTTTCCATAGCTTACTTTCACTTTTCAGAGCGATTTTTGTTTTCAATCCTTAATTCTCCACTTGAGTCTTATCTTCCTACTAGATGCCATGTATACACTTACAGTGTTGTAGAGGTTTGAGTCAGAGGCAGRTAGGATAAGATCTCACCTGGAAGAAACTGCGAATTAGAGCTTTTTCTTATTATTATTTACTGCCTCTGTAAGTTCTGTGTAAGGTGACCTGTGAACTTGTTCAGCTTCCGCCACTGAAATGGCTTCAAAGGCTAATACTAGCATGTGTTTCCCAGAGGTGTGCTTGTTATTGATCAGCTCACAGAGAAGGTAATACTTTATCTCTGTCCTCTTCAATTGTTAAATTGAGTTCAGATTGTTCAAGAGATCCATGTGGAAACTTATTTCTGGCTTCCAATATATCATCCCATCAATGAAAAGCCAGATTCTGCAGCATCAGTTTGGTCACAGTGAACAGAAGCCAAATGGTTATTAGTTGCTTCTGAATGGAATTGAAAATAACGTCTGCTTGCCCAGGAGCCTGCCAAATGAGTCTGTTTGCTGCATCTGTATCTTACCAGATCTTTCTAAAGAGTATCTTTATAATCCACTTTCTCCTTGTTGTATCACTGTTTACTTCCATTGTGACAGCTGAAATCTCCTCTTTTCCGCCATCCCTACGTTCTATTCAAAATTCTCTTGCAGCCTCATTCTCTTAGCCTGCTTTTCTAACCACAACTTTCTTCTTCTTCCCCCTACTTTGCAATTCACTCAGTAATTGGCACCCCCAAAACAAAAGCACTTTTTTACCTACAAAGTCCTTCAGCACTGAGCCCTAGCTAAATATACTTGTACTATGATACAACTTCACAGTTACAGACAGTGAAGCCCAAAGACACTCCTTTTCTCTCTCCAGTTTTAAAATGTCAAGTTTAACCTTTCCATACCTCAGCTTCCCAACCTGCATGATAACACCTACTTGACAGAGAAGCCAACAAGCCAAATTAACTGTTTCAAAGTCTTCTGTATCTTAGAGTGGGAAAAATCTATAGAATTACAAAATAGTTCGTTGCTTTGCAGTACAAACCAGTTTCAAGAAAGCAATTTGAAAAAGCAAAGGAAGTATATTTTAAAAGGAGGATCTGTTCCAGCTCATCATTTCCATTTTTCCCTAAGACTGTCTGGTCAGTGTACTCAATAAAAAATGAATGGGCAAGTTCACTCTAAATCCAGTTACTTACTTTATCCCCAGCAGCTGTTCTTTTTGTTATTATCCATATTATTTGCTCACTTTGCCTTTTATTTATTTATTGCTAGAAAATTGGTCTGAGAACTGATTGACAAAGTTGCTACAGGTACCATTCTTATTATTTAAATGAACTATATCTGCACTAGAATATGTGTTATTTTTATCCTCTCTGTATTTACTTCCTGTATCTTCTTTCACATCTTGCTGTTAGTGCAGCTCATTCTTCTGGCCTCCTGATATGGAAGATCAAAAAGCTGTGAATTCTTAAACATATCCCAGCAACTTCTATTCTAGATCTGATAACTGCATTTATAGGATAAAATTTTGCTCCTGGCTAAACTGGATACAGAAAGTGTTATGCCTACAAGGGCATCGTGCGTATATGTTTTGTAGTTCTAGAACCGTAAAAACCTGAGGTTGGAAGGGACCTGTGAAGGTCAACTAGGCTAACCTGCTTTAAACTGGGCAAAGTTAGATCAGGTTTCTCAGGGCCTCGCTCACCTCGGGTTTGAAAATCTCCAAAGATGGAGATCCCAGAACTTCTCTGGGAAAACTGTTCTAGTGCTTCATCACTCTCATTTTGATTTTTTCCCCCTTATGTCCAGTTGGAGTTTCCTTTTGCAACTGGTATCTGTTTCTTCTTGCCCTTTTGCTGTACATGGCAAGATGAATCTGGCTCTGTCTTTACGATCCAAATTTAGAGGATCAATTAACCAATTCACTGGACTATGACAACCGTTGTTACTATAACTTGGATGAAGAAATCATGTTTACCCACAGATTATGTGCAAATTCTCCCAGATTGCATAGTAGTATTTGACCTTTGGGTGAACGTTTGCAAAGCTTCCAAGTACTCTGGATGCCTAAATTTTTTTATTTCTAACTTGATTCCTTTTGAGAGCTTGAATTTCAGAAAGTCTTTGTTTCCTCTCCCTTTGAAAATGAAGCTTTTTACAGAAGAGGCTTCTGCTTGAAATGGTGTGATACTGACGATGGTGGAACCATCGTCATTGATCAGGGTGATCTCCTGCTCAGCAAAGGCACACTAATAAATTCCCCAGTATCTTGTGGATGAGTTAGACAGCAGCTACTGAAGATGTAAGTTTCACAGAACCCTTGAGCTAGGACATTTTATTTTATGAAAGGCATTGAAAATGTCTGAAGTTTGGCCGACAAAACTAGAAGTACCTGTAATCAGCAGTCACGCTTGAAAATCTTGGCCTCAGGCTTTGTTTATTGGACAGTCTTGTGTCAAATAACATGTAAGCAAATAACAAATGAAGCAAATTTCAAGAATTTATAGCACCTTCAACAAATAAAGAGGTTTACCTTTCAGGTCAAAAACCAACCTTAAATCTCTTTCCACGGGGGTAAAAAAAAAATTAATTCTTTCTCAGTTGAGTCTGTCAGTTCCTCAAGGATTTTCCTAAAACTTCAGGCATCTAGCTGCTGACTCCAAACTTCTTCAGGATGTGACCATAACCTACTACTAAGTTATAGGCAAGATACGTTCAGGGCGACCTCTTCTTGATTTTGACCTGGGCTTTGCCAAAGCTTAGTTTTACTGTAACAAGGAGTACCAACATCTGACTAGCTATTGGCCCATCCAACCTCAGCCCTGTTAAATCCCAGCTACTGTTAACTGATAAAGCAATGATTTATTAATGGAGATAGCGTGGAGCTTATGTGAGGGCAGGTTCCTTCCTGCTGAAAGAAACTATTTCCTGGGTTGCTTAAAAACACAGAGGTAGGTTGCTAGTTGGTTACTGTAGAGATCATTCAGTTTTGGGAGTGAGCTGGACTGAGAGATTAATGAGTTTACTTCTTCCCTTACCTCCTTTAACTGTGCTAGAGCTTATAGCAGGGGAGCTGGCTATGGCATAGCTGGGATGCTTACTAACGTAGACACACGGGACATTTTAATGCAGATGGAAGGAGATTGTGATTGCCCTATATACAGCTAGCCAAAATCCTAATCAGCGAGCCAACAACAACAACCCGCCAGAATCCAGGAAGCCTGTCAGCCTCACACTTGCAGTCCCCAGGCCATCCAGGGATGACAAAATGGGCTGGTCCAAGAAAGCTGATCTTTTCTGCTTTCCCAAACAAGCCAGCTCCCTAATGAAAGCAGAAGCATTCATGTAGGTATAGTTCAGAAAGGAAGGGATGGGAAACGGTTGGACTCTATGATCTTAAAGGTCTTTTCCAACCTTAATGATTCTATGATTCTATGATTCTATGAAAGGAAGGGAAGAGAAGGGATGGGAAGGCAAGGCAGGGCAATAAGGGAGAATACTCAAGATCAATCATGTATCTCCGACTTCTGAATTTTCTGTAAGCAAAAATATCTTACTTCCAGATTTGTTCTTAACTAACCATCTTTACCTTAAAAAAAATCACCCTTTTTCTTCCCCTCACAATAACACTTACAGATATGCTAAGCCAGAAGTATTTCTTTCTCCAAATACCTGTTTAAATGTTTAAATAGTTGCTGTTTGTTAAAAAATATGTTAGGATACCAAAGTTTCTAAACACGTTTTATCAAGTGAAGGAGATTTGAGACAAAACCAACTGGATTACTCCTGCATTTTTGTAGTTAGGGGAATAATATGTTTTGTTCCATCAATGTGTCCACTTTACATTATTCAGCACAAAGCTTTGTGAAATAAGAATCATGGGAATATCACAATATAAAAGAAAAAGGTACAAATAACAGCTTCATAAACTGAGAAATGTACATAAATAAATCATGTAGATGGGGGCAGTTTGCTTAGCTGGCAAGAAAAAAAAATATGGAAAATCTGCTTGTTAAACAATAACCACAGAGTGTGCTTTTATGATGTTTTTCACCACAGTAATTCATATTAGAGATAGAAGCAGTTGCATGTTAAATAAAATCATTCAGTATTGTTCTCCTCACATTACAAAGAGCTGACTTATGTTGTTTTTAGATGCCTCCCATTAGAAAGTAAATATTCCTCTGATGTTATACATTTCAGAAAATTTAATAAAGATGAACTGTAAATAAAGTCACAGGGAGATTTCAGACAGTTTTATTAGCAGATTGTTGAAAAGAAAAGAAAATTAAATACAATAACAGTAAACGTGGTTCTCACATTGAAACCAGGCTCAAATAACTAGGCTACCATAGAAAAATTTCCAATTCTTGCATTATGATGTAAAAACAGATTTTTGTACAGATTTTGTACAACAAAATTCGTAATAACCTTTTTTCATTTTTAGAAAACTTTAAATATATAGATAAAAATAGACAATTTTCATAGGTCCTACATGAAGATGAGTATGTTCTGTTCCAAGGGCTTGCATAGAGCGCAAATGTGGTTATAATATAGAACAACTAGACATTAATATCTTTAAGATTACAAAAGCATATAAACAATAACATGAGCACAACTTTTCTTCATAATCTATGCAAAAAAAAAATCCAAATCAAAAACCAAAAACAAAATACCAACCCAAAACCTGTATAACTAAAGAGGGGCAAAAAATTCAACTTACAGTAACATCTCATGGTCTGTAATATTTACACTGTTTTTAGCAAGATTCTTTCTAAACATCCAGCTTATAAATTGGTTCCCCCTTAATCCTTAACATTTCCATTTATGTACCAAGCCAAACACTGAGGCATTCCCAAAGGTCTTGAAAGTATATACTGTAAAACTACTAAACCTACTTACAGGTGACTCTATGCAAGGAGCAGAGCAATGGTAGATGCTACTACATATTTCAGTTGTAGGCTTTTAATTCTCTTTCAGATATGAATGATTCAAAAGCTTGCCACAAGTCCATCTAACTTTACAGCTGTTAACCCTTTAAAGACTGCATATGAAAAAACTGGAGTACGGAATCCCATATGTGTTCAAGCAACTATGAAAATTATGAAAGAATTGTGGTTAGAAAATAATGTCACTACAAAGTATTAGGCAACAATATTTAATGAAAAATATTGCTCAATATTTCTTTAAAAAAAATTACCGTGATGTGAACTTGTATATACATCTTTCTATTGTTAAAAAAGGATTGTGGTGGAGTAAATATGAACTGCACAAAATAAATGTGTACCAGTATTGCAAGGAAGACCTACAAACTATAGAAGCTCAGTGCTAGAGTTTACAAAACATTAGATTTTTTTTTTGACAAAATAATATTAATATCCAATCAGAACTATTTTTAAAGAAATATTTGCTTTAAGTTAGGCATCTTAGACATTTAAGGTTTTGATATGTTTCCATGTAATAAATAATATTTTATATGCATAAAACATTAGATGAAGAAAGCATAATCACAAAACTTACAGTAATAGCACTGATTCACAAAATCAGTCTTTAAAGGGGTAACCCAAAAGTACGCAAAGCAAAGAACATAACTTTTAGTAATGTAATAAGCACTGTGTTGCAGCTTACTTCCAGTTATCAGCACAAAGGTGAAAACACATATTGTAGCTTTCATAAAGACAGTGAAAGTAACACATAACCACCCATCCCTAAGACAAGGTGGGAGGGACAACAGACTTCAACTGTATCACTCAGTTCTACATGGAATTGGACTGATACATCAAGTGTTTGTTAGGTTTTCTTTTTTTAGCAACATTGACGTAATATGACATTAACATATAAAAATATTTCTGGCATTTTGACTTGCTGCTCAGCCACAGTCCATTCTTAAAAGTGCACTAATCAGGGCACTAACCAGGGCTCAATATACAAATAAAAGTGGCTGATACAGAATTCTGACTTGTTACCAGATGCTTAAGATCTCATTCAGTAATACTGTGACTCCAGGACAAATATTTACATGCCTGCATGCGTTAAAACTAGAAAGGTGTCTTTCTGACCAACAGGGTGACAAAACAATATTATCTAAAATTTTCATTTCCTAAACTCTAGATTTCTACTGCATACATAATACCTTCCTTGTGTGATTTGTGTTATATACTGTACATGTGACCAACAGTTTGATAAGAAGCAAAGTCTTTTATTTCATAAACCCCTGCCAGTTTACAATGAGAAATTATTACTCTTTTTATTGTATTTTTTTATTTTAGGAAAAGAGACTTTGTGAACAGTAAAACAGTTTGTTTACATTCAGCATTTCTTTTCACTTACACAAAATTCCATTTCACTTAATGTAGTCTAACATACATGTGTTGGTCTCTTGGAAAGCATGTGGAAAAAAAGTCTTTAGAAGAAAACCCACAATCATAGTTTGAAAACTGAATGTATCAATTTTTTTTTCTTTTACCTTTTTTTTTTTTTTCCTTTTTTTTTTAATAAGAATCCTCTTATGCCCTCTACAAGTTCATTTCTGAGCTGTCTTGCTGGTTTCGGTATGATATAACAGTCTGTAAGTGTACTTGGACACCGCTGGAAGGATCATTTGATGTGCTCAAATATAGACTCATCAGAGGAGGACAGAGTCTGCATTCCTTGAAAAAGGGAACACTCAGCCTTGTTCTGACCCGCCTGTAATTTTGGATACAATAGTCCGGCGCAGAGACGCAGATTTTCACTGTAAGAAGAGTGCTACTGTACATTTACAAACATTCTCTAGGTCTCCGGGTCGAGCCACAGGAGATAACCAAAGGAGGACACTCTTGCAGAATTCTTTACATTTTTGAAGAACATTGATAAATGAAGTTGAGGAAGTTGCCTTGAAAACGCTTTGTTTCCACTGAACTCCTTATGAGCCAATGTCTTACTGCAAAGTTCTTTACCGTAGCACAGGTATCTTCAGCAGGAAAAATTCAATAAAAAAAAAAAGTTTTCAAAAAAAAACTAAAAAAAAAAAAAAAAAAAAAAAAAAAAAAAAAAAAAAAATTGCTTTATATATTTATATCTGCAACGAATCGAAAAGAGGAAAAAACCCACAAGATTTAAAACCTCAGCAGAACCATAAATCTGTAAAATGCCACCTATGGTACTTCAAGTTTAAAATAAAAAAATAATAAAACCTGAATATCACCACTGCAATTTCATCTGACAGTGGCCAAATTAACTCTGTTAAAAATTACACGCACTTTGCAAGTTGTGAATACTGTAACACCTTCTAAAGCTTTAATATATGCTGCGCTCATATCAGTGCTAGGGCACTAGGAATGTAGGTGGAGCCTCTGTGCATGTGTTTTTACTGATATGCAAACTTAACTGAATAGTGCTGAACAGCAATTATTTCCTTCATGGTTGCAGAGCAAAAATCTTCTTGCATGCAATCGTTAGTACTCCCATCACTAAAGGCATAGCTCATACTTTCTGGTTTAGCTATGTTGTTAAATATACCATGTAATGTAACCATTGTGCACATTTGTAGCTATTTATATAGAACCCAGTATAGGATATTTAATCGGTATCAGTGAAGTATAGCCTCCTTCCCCCATAAATGAGATTAACTGAACAATTACTATGTTAAAGATGTAAGCATGTCTCTCTCAACATTTTTTCCACCCAAGTGAGGAGCATATATTTAAGTGAGATATGTGTGATGGAGAGGGAACATGAGAAACAAT
Source organism: Phoebastria nigripes (assembly GCA_035582835.1). Lineage (NCBI taxonomy): Eukaryota > Metazoa > Chordata > Aves > Procellariiformes > Diomedeidae > Phoebastria > Phoebastria nigripes. Next base: position 259,214 of record JAYKAV010001499.1, on the reverse strand, counting down.
AAGCTCACCTAGCCAGTAACTGTTCATCTAGAAAAACTTGAAGATAACATTCTGCCATAACATATTTTCACCTATTTTACAAATATAAAGCAATTTTTTCTTCACTGGGGACATGAACATCTTATATGCATCTATTCTCATAGCAWTACAAAGATTTTTTTTTTTTWWAAAACAGGAAACAGACAGAAAAACTTCTTAGTCTTCTGTCCTGTAGCATAGAAAGCATTGCTCCCTTGTGAGTAAAGCACATTATGAAGCATATTAATCCTCCACAGTGCATAATTAYGAAACACTACTTATATTTTAGAATATAATGCATCTGGAAGTACAAGCTGTATCTCAACTCTTGAAGTCTGCATGAAACCCTTCTTTTGGTCCAAGTGAAATCAGCAAACATTTATAAGATTTCAGAGGTTTTTGTTTCTGTTTTGGTTTTCTTAGTCTAACCTTTTTATTCCAAATCAGTCTTTAAAATTCTTATTAGATATACAGGAAAACAATTGTGTGAGATAAACCTATATAAATGGATGCTGAAATTTTTGAAACGCTTGGCTATCATCGAAATGCGCGGCATCACTTCCACAAGCTTACTGTAACTGTTGGGAGAAAGAAAAGTTTAACTTGAAAGCAGACAAATGTGCATCACATACAACYGTAAAAATTCATCCCTTCTGCACAACCCTTTCCGATTTTTATTGTCTAGTTTCTATCAGAACTGCTGGGGAAAAAAGGAGACGGTAGAATCACTCACTCTGTCGCAGTGATTCTTATCTAGTGTCCCTCTGGTTTTCCTTTTCCACCACTAGTTTTCTTTTGCAAGCTTCTGGGGTGTACCCCCTTTTGCTGCTTTCTCCCCTGTCTTTACATTTTCCTGCCCCTTTTCCCTACTTTTTTACATTCCTAGCTTTTTTTGGCAGAGTAGATGATAACTTTCCCACCACTTAGAGTGCTTCCACTCAGAACCATTTCCACATTCTTTTTGCTCTTTACGGTCTTTGTGCACTGAAGAGAGAGAAAAAGAAATTGAGTAAGGCCTCAACTTAAAGACTTTTTATTCTTCTTTGATGCATGAAGAGCAACCAAAACGCTTATGGGAATTCAGGAGAGAAAGAAGGAACCTCTGAAATGGAGCTTGGTAAAACTGAAGGCCTGGTAAACCATCTCAGGAGAAAACCTGCATCAAGTACAGGATAGCCAGAGCTACTACTGGCTATAGTTGCATATAATTCTCCCAAACATATTGAATAAACACAATAGACATTTACAGCACTAAAGCTGTCCAGATACCTCTGTAAGAGAATTAGTCTGCATATATACCAGCACTTTGGCTATCCTGAATGCACACTTGCTAATGAGTGCTATGCATAATTCCCACACCTAAACGTTAAGATAACCTACAGTCAGTAACTTGTATTTTATTTTACTATATTAGGTCTCCATATACCTTTTAAAATAAAATATTCATTAAAACATATTCTCAATTAAAAATACAGCTGTAGGAAGCAGAATCCTTGTAGCAGCGAACAAAAGATGAACAATCTGCAGAGAACAGCAGTACATTTTCAAAAGTCAGCTCTATTTTACACTGCTTAAGGACCCAGTCTGGCAATGAAGTCAATAGGAGGTTTTTCACTTTTAATGGAAGACACTATCAGATCCTGTATTCTGTATCCACAGACAATGAACAATAATAGAAATGGGCAGCTTTTCAAAGCATCTTCCTTACCAAGTAAGAGGATATTTGTTTGTATAACTTAAAAACATTTATGATGGATATATACAATAAGCATAAATCTTCCTGTTCCTCAAATAACTACATGATGGACCATTAAAAGTGCAATTAAATCATCTGTATTGATAATGGACTTAAAATGCCATATAGGAACTCAGCAGCTGATCTAATACCATTGCTAGGCTTATTATAGAACAGATATATTCTCTATCAACGTGTTTGACTAATTCCCCTAACATATGGGAAAACACAGCAAGCATTAGCCACATCAACTTTAAAATAAATCCTGCCATGTTATGATATAGATAAAGCAATTCCATGATTAAGTAGAACTTAGTAAGAGTTCAAAAGTTGCTAAGAATTGTAAAATATTTCCTTTATTTTCTGAAGATTAGTCATGAAAGAATGAGGTGCAAAATGAATATCCTTTTCTTTAGAACCTATAGTGCCAACACGGAAAAAAATCACACTATCTGTGGAACTGCCCACCACCCTCTCAAATCATGAGTTTGGGAGAAGATGGAGAAATKATTTCTTTAGGCTTTATACTTTTCTTCCAGCATGCTCCTGTGTGTAGCTGAGAAGTTCATGTAGCCACTCATGAAGAATGTACACCAGGCAAATAGCACTGCACTTCAGAAATACGAAGACTTCAAACCGTGCTAGGAAAAACAGAGGTAACTCCCAGCTCCGCAGAGGAATGATAACCTCGCATCACGATGTGGTGACCAAATACAATACCTATATCTGATTGCTGTCCCTTTCCCTTTTCAGACTCCTATGCCCTTCTTCCCAACCATTTCTCTCTCAATCTCATTGTTCAGAGGTTCTTCCGAAATGACTGGAACTTCTCCATGTTGTTGCCAAAGCCACCTGAATCACTTTGCCTCTAGGTGTAGCCAGTGTTCCTATCTGAATACCAGTGGAGCATTACCACTGACAGGCCTTCATGATTTCAAGGTTAAAATCACAAGCAAAACCTACAAATCATGACAGTGACCAGTGATCAGCAAATCAAGCAAGCTCATCCTTCGTAACTCAATGTGAAAATGACAGTAGTCCTAAATCCCAAATCATGAGCATGCCTCTGCCTCCTGCCTCCTGATCAGCTTTTATTTAACAGTTACATATGTGTGTTGCATTACTGTCTGTTGTTAACAAATGCAGAATTTGTCCATCTGCATAAACACAATTTTATGTAAAACAAATATGGAATATACTATTCACACAAACATAGATATATGCACACAAACATATACTACACAAACACACACACACAGTGTTCTCTAAAAACAATGACAACGTTGGAGTGTGTTTTTAGCCTACTGAAAATTGTTGATCTGTGGTAAAGTTTCCCAAATGTACATACTGTTATACACAATATAAATACATAAAATTTCCTTTCGCTCTTAGGAAGTCAAGCAAAAACACAAACTGGGAAAATACTGCTAGATTTCTAAATAGAACTGTGCCTGATTAGCAGATTGTCATCTGTTTTAATTGCTCTTTTGCAAATGGCAGTGTTCAGCAAGATCACACAAGCTCATGCTAGTAACTCAAACTGAAAACGCCACTACTCCTAAATCTCATTTGTTTTTGTCTGTGGACTGATATGACAGAAATTCTAGCCAGAGTGAGGGAGTATTTTTTTTAGATCAACCTTTTTAATTAAGACTCATTTTGAGGTTTTTGAATGAACATGCCCAAATAGTTAAAAGGTCATAAATGTTATAAAAAACAAACAAATGGAACTGACATAAAAGTTTTCAATGCTGAAACAAATCATATGGCTTGAAATGCATTCCCACAGAGATGTCAGCTGGGGAATGATTCACACTAGTGTTCTGTGGGCAGCTTGTAGTAAGTATCTCTATGGGCCCAACATCTTCTGAGATAAAAACATAAACCCACTCAAATATTATTCCTATTAATATGCATCCTTGTAAAGTGATAAAAATCTACAATGAAATGTTAAGTTTGGTCTTAGGTTGCAAACTAAATAAATCATCCATTAGATGGTAATGCGTGTATTTCTGCCACTCAACGCAAGTCACACTGGGGTTGTTTGCCATCCAAACATACCATATTTTAGTTTGTATTCTGCGAGCTGCTTTAAAAATAAACATAACAACAGTGATCGTCATGACTATCATAAGAGCATACTGCAGTCTTTGGTTTATGAAAATCTGCAAATCAACATCAAAGGTGTGGTGTCACACCTGAATTCAGTCAATTGCTATCATATTAAAGCCCACTGAGGAAAACTCTCCTCAGTAATAGGATAAAGTGTTTCCTATAGTTCGGAGCTTTGGGGAAAAAAACAAMCAACCAACCAAACAAAAAGATACGGTAGCATGTCACAGAGAGCTAATAAGAAAGAAACCCAGAGAGTCCAGGTTAAAAAGAAAAAAAGGACAAAACAACGTATGAGAAAGAAAAGGAATGATAAGACCAGAAATCTCAGTGGGAGCTTTGGAAAGTTAGGATGTCAAGGTTCGGATAATTTTTTATTAATTTATTATTAGTTGTTATTTTTTATGATCATAACTTGTGAGCTGTAGAATAGTAAATGCCAGCCCATGATCCAGGAACCCGTACATCAAAGTAGGCCCAATTTTAGTCACTAGAATTCCTAACTGCAGTTAATATAATTTTGTCAATTATGCACAGGCCAGTGATATAAGCTAATCTTTACTCAAAATGGGTCTTAAGGATATTTGAATGGTGGATCTATTCATCTCTTTGTGCTTTCAAAGTAAAGAACACCTACTTTAGGTTGATTTCTCTCTCGTTAATAAGAAGAACACATCTGAACAAGGGAGGATGGGAACTTTATTCCCAACTCTGACTCTGAAATGACCTGTGATTTCACTTTTCTGTTTCTCTGTTTTCTGTTTTAACCTTTCTTTTTTTCTTCCCCTTCTCTTTTTAGGTAACAGAGATTCCATGCACTGATGGTTTCTCAGTCTGTTTTCTTGTCCTTAGCAAGGTACAGCAGTGTTAGCCAAGATCTCTAAGGACTATGTTAGCACAAATAACAAAAAAACCACCAMCAACAACAACAAACCCACATGCGCTTACTTATTTAATTGAAACTATAGGTTCTTGGCTCGTAAAAATCCATTTGAAGTCCATCTCCACGGCTGGTGACTGAGCTGACCTGAGCTTAGAGTCCTCTTTTAAAATCACGTTGCAACACAAAATCTGCAGGACTAGCCCATGTGCTCACTAAAGACTGCAGAGACTTCATACTGAAATTCAGGATATACACACTTGTTGCCACACCCCACAGCCACTAAAAACTGCTAACTTCAGTTCTAGCAAGCTGAGGCAATTATGAAGCATTTCTGACCCTCTGTACAAGAAAAGATGGCGCGGCAAGTAAATGAAATAACTTGTAAGTTAGTGTAACACATATTTTTTAACTTAAGAATCATTACAGCTCTTTTCCTCAACATACAGCTCTTTTCCTCAACATTTTATAAGCTAGAATATTAGAGTGAAAAATATTATAATACACTCTCAGTCCAACAGATTAAAAGAAATAAAATATTTGTGACATTAAATGGGGCTACTTTTATCTAAATAAAAGAAAAGCTGCTCACTTGTGCTAAAGAACATAATAAATTGTGTTTCCTGTTAGGAAGTAGCTTTATTGAAAATGGCAGCTATTTTCTCAGAAGTTATTTCCAGGCACCTGTAATCTAATGAGGTTTGTCCCTTTCAAAGAACAGTTGTACGTGCATGCCCGAATGCACACAACCTCTTCAGCCCAGAGCTGATAAAAGCATCTGCAAGCCATAGCTCAAGCACATTTAAATTATATAACTGGTTGGTTTATTTGTTTTAATAAGATGGGGCAAATGTGAATCACAGTGTACTTCTAACCTTTCATTCAACCTGATGTTTTAATCATTTGGAGGAAGAGAAACAAAACAAAAGAAAGGGATGGCAAACAAATGGTAATGATTCATGTGATATTTGATAAGACAGCAACGGGAAGTCAAAATAAAAGCAAGCATATTGTGACAGATGGAAGGGATCACAGTCAAATTGTAACCCTYCTTCGAAAAACTTAAAGGAAGCAGCTAATTAAGGATGAAATCTATTTTTGTATACTCTTCAAATATTTTATTCAAAATTGAGACTAAAGAGGATTTATTTTCCACCAAAGCAGGAAGATAAAAATGGGAGTCTAACTTTTTAATCATAGGAAAATCATTTATGATGAGGTTGATTCTTTTTCAGAGTTTGCAGAGTGTGACTGAGAACATAAACCCCAGCCTTTGTAAAATGCAGTCGTGAAATCAACTGAACATAACTTTCTGTAATTTTCCTTATAAAATGCAAAACAAGATGTTGTGAGGGGAAAAGACTCCTCCCAGTGTACGAGGTTAATCAGAACGCTGAAGCTTTACAATTCGACACTGAAAAGTACGGACAGAGGGATCTCTACTGTCCTGACATTGTTACTGATAGCAAAAGTAGATCATGTATTGGGGAACATAGATGGATCCACTGCCCTCTTCCCAAGTAGAATTAGAGCAGAGTACAGGAGATGTTGGAAAGCAGGCTCAACTCTTGAGGCTTTGAAATTTGAGTAATTTGTTCTTTAAAAAAAGTGCTTATCCAGTTTTTATGCAAAGATGGGTGATTTCACATTGCATGTTCAATAAACTCATGCAAATATGAAGTATGTAAACATATTTGGCCAAACAATATCCTAGTTTGCCCTTTGTATAACACCAATAAATTAGTTTCAAATTTGCATATTGTTATTAATCATACACCTTTCATTTCTCTACTTAACATTCATGTACAAATATATTTGTGTTAATACTCAGTGCAAATATTCAGGAGACTGAGATGTTCATGTCTTTCTTTTTAAAATAATAATTTATACTTAGGAGATTTTATTCCACATCTGAGTTTCCAGACATAAAAATAAAACATGGATGTATAAAAAAGAGCGTCTAAACACCTTTTTTGCAGTTATTTTAACCATTGAACTGTCAGGATCTTCTTTCAGTAATTTTATCATGTGTTTTCATCATGAATATATGTTTTCATTATATCACTGAATACCGTGGGAGCAAGCTAAAGGTCAGCAATCTGGTCTTTAGTACACTAACAAAGAGATAGACTACCTGAATATGTCACCTTCTATTATTTAAAGATCATATAGAACACACAGAGCTTGCCATTTTGAGCACTGAAAAGATTGAACTGGCAAGGTGAGAAATTCTTTGAAAAAAAAAGATTAAAAAAAAAAAAATCACACTGTCTCTTATTGTTGCCTTATGAACTTAGCAACCCTTTTTCTATTTGTATAAACAGAACAAAAGCACATCCAAAGACAGACAACAGACCTGATTACTTACAAGCACTGAACCTGAGTCTCTAAGGCATTGTATTGTGTCACTTCTATTGGTAAAAAAAAAAAAATTAAAATAATAAAAAAAACAACAGAGGAAAAAACCAAAACACTTTCAACTGAAGAATCATGTGGAAAAGTTATTAAAGGATGAAGTCACAGCTAAATACGATCAGCTTGTAAGCTTCCACAGCTCATTGTGTTCAGTGCTGTTTGTAACACAGTGTGGATAATTCCTGTGCTGAACAATCTGTCCTCCATTGAACAGTTTTAAATTCTGCAAAAAGGTGCGCTTTATTTGCTATCGTATTTTCAAAAACAGAAACAACTTTTTTTTTACTATCTTTTTAGCAAGCCAATCAACAAGCAACCTCGGATCTGACAGCATAAAATTGAGGAAGAGTTGAGATCTAAGTATTGGAATGTGGTTTCTGCCCGATACCTTTTTTTTTTCTTGTGAAGTCTTGATGGAAACAGAAATTACTATTCATCTTTTTAGTCTGATTGCTCTTCTTTCCACTTTTCTTCTCAATTTTGCCTCCTTTTTTAGTGCTTTGCTCAAATGATCACTTTTTACGCTAAACATCACCACCAAAGTAATCTTAAATACAAAATATCAAGCATAAAGTTAATCTTCAAACAGGCTTAAAAAAATAATTATTTTTCTCTCTGGAGAGGAAAAAATGGTCATAAAATGAAATCTGAATAAAATACAATAGAACAGTGTTTGTTGGAGCTTTCAGCAGTTTTTGCTTCTGAGTTGAGATCAAATTACAGAAAATATCTATGCAAAATCATATACAAGTTAGTAGTTCTTAAAAACTACCCTCCATACACACACATACAGAAACACACACACAGATCCCTTCCATCACTGAACTAGAAGCTAATAGTATTAGCATGATACATGTGTTTACAATTACAGATCACATAATAAAGTGTGGATTAATAAAGGTCTTTTATGAAAGTCTGGATGAGGTAATATGGGTCATGATTTTTCTACTAGGAATAGTTGTGGCCATAGTTAGTACTAGGAATCTATTGTTTCCTTCACCAGATAGTGTGATGTTTATTTCCTTCAGCATACACAAACCATTTATGAAGATGAGCTCTTCTAAAGTATTATCTTTTCTAGAGCTTTAGCCCAGACTACTTTTTAAAACACAAGACTTATCTAATACCTACTCCTATGCAGAGCATCTCTTCTGATTCACAGAATCACAAACCTACCTCACTCTTCTCTACAAGCTACTTCTTTTCTAAACAAACAACTCTCATTTGATGTAATACCCCAATAACTGAAAGGCAGACTAGTGTTTTGTTGTTTTCAGATTAGACTTAAAGCCCACAATTAATATAAGAGTATGATCTGGCTTTTCCTTAATCCCGGTTACTGAGATGTCATTTCAAATACTGCAAAGGTTACTGGAAAATAGAGGCCGTTTAAAGAAAGCATTCAGCTTTACTACTTACATTAGCCCGGATACATCAATTCTGGGATGTGTGGAATCCTGTTCTAATATCAATATCACATTAACACCACATTTTTCTTTAATACCCAACCACCCTTGTTCTCATCTGTGTGTTAAAACAGAGTAACAGCCCAATGCAAAACATGAAGAAATAGTCACATGCAGAACAGGAAGGAATGAGGCTGTAAAATAGATAGATCGCACAGTGGAAGCTTATGGAAAATCTATTAAGGATGCATGGGATGTCAAAACATATGTAATATAAGCTTGCTGCTTTTAGGTATTCTGTATGAAAGCAAGCTTATGGAAGACAATGGCACCAAGCAGTCAGCTCCAGAACAAGAGTCAAGGTGACAGAAACCAAACCAGAAGTCATGCCCTAAGAAATGAGCAATGAACTGAAGTCACACATACAGTCCTTACTACCACACAGAAATATGAATAGACCTTAATGAAGTTCCCAGGGCTTAGCGTAAGCGACGCAACTACAAAACTAGAAAACACAGCTCATGTTAAATCTGAGGAAGATTTCAAGCTGAAAGATGTATATGGGGTTTAAGCCAGTAGTTAGTTATTAAGCAGTACTTGAGCAAAATGCTTTTGTTCCTATAAGGAATGAAAAATACTAGCATTTTAAATTACAAGGGAACTTTGTTTCTGTGACAAGTGCTAATGCTGACCCAGGTAGATTGTTTTTCAATTCATAATTCAAACTAGTTCCCCTAACTGACTGTAAACTTCCATCTTGGGCATATCTTCATAGATGCATTTAAGTACTGCGGTGACAAGCCAACCTTTCCCATTCCCTCTCAGTGGTAACATAATTTCAGATAGGTACTTCAAAATTATTATTCTACCCTCCCAGGAAAAACTCAATTAGCCTTAGGGCCAGGTGGTTTGAATTTGGCACCACTCTGTGTCTTTGCCAATAGGGATTCCTCAGAAAAAACAGCATGTCATGACAGACTGTGTCCTGGATGCACCCCACTACAGAAATCCCAGACCATATGGAAGCAGCATGCTTTCCCAGAGAGAGCTTAGCACSATGGTCCATCATCAAAAAGTAAGCAAGAGAAAAGAGAATGGCTAAATTAAACCACAGAGCAGTCTTAACCAGTCACTCTGGGATCAAGCGACTACCTTGGAGTCAGAAGAAATGACCTGTGCAAAATATCTGGAGTGTAAAATTTTCTTGCTTGGAAGTGTGATTATGTCAAGACAGAAGAAATGAAAAATGTTACTTCATAGTTGCTTTTTCTCTCTTTTTTTTTTTCCACTTACGCTGTTTATTTTCAATAGCAACATATTAATGGCATTGTACAAGTCACTTGCAGGACCTCTCCTGGAACACTGTTTAGGATGCTGGTTACCCATGCTCAAGGTGAATTTAAACTGCAATAATTTCAGAACAGGCTACTAGTATAATACAAGGAATAGAGTCCACAGCATGAAAATAAAATTAATTGATATGCTTATAGAAAAGCAACTGATTATTCCTTGTATATATATTAAATAGTAAAAAGAGACACAAACCAGCTCTGTGTTCTCTTGCAGGAACTCAGTTCTGGTGTAGCCTTCCAAGATGAGAGAGGTATTAAAATGGTCATTGTGATACAATAGCCTGCAAATGCAGATATTAAAGCCCATCTAGTCCGCTCCCTAATGCTATGCCATCTTAGTAGGAAGACAGGCAAGAACTGAGTATATGCTGAATATATTTACTGAGTATCTGGTCTGGTAAAATAGACTTGGCTATAAAGTTAATTTTAGCTGGAAGATCTAAGAGAGTCACAGGTTTTGCAAGAATATGAAAAAACCTACAGGGAAACCTTAGTTGTTAATTCCTAAAATTAGGACTCTTTTGTGCACTGAATGTTTAAGATCAAACTCTGGAACTATTGCCCATTTGGAACTGGAATAGAACTGATTTTTGCAAGTTTTAATAGTGTTTTAGCATTTCAATATTTTAGCATTGGGAACCAGATTGCCTAGGATGGCATTGTTACTGCTGCGATAGTAACTGTGATTGTCATAACAAATTTGATGATAAGGTTGAAAATGGAACTGATCCTCCAGTCAGTTATACCACTTTTATGATGCTTCCAGTATTTCCAATGAAGCCAAGGAGTCTGATCCAACCACAATATTTTTATGTTCAATTCATCAATGTGCAAACATATTGTGCTCTCTTCAATGGCTAGGAGTGTATATCTTTGAGTCAGAGTGTAAAGCTAAAAATGAGAGCAAATTATTGCTTCTTTTTATTTTATGTTTGTATTCAATATAGCTTGATTACTTGAAAGGACTTGTAGCCAGCATATTGCAGTATGAAACAGTATCATGAAAAATACATGTCTTTTAATGCAAGGGTTGCACCRACAGTTTGTCACAGGCAAAATCTGCAGAATCAACAAAGAGACTAAATAAACAAGTCAAAACTTGAATTATCTAATATAGCATTGTATATTTTTAACAATCTCTATTCTAATTTCATGCACATAAACCAGCACTGTAAATTTTTTGGTCCTGACTTCATAACACTTTGTTTCCAAGGCCAGCTGTAGCACTTTGTGATCCATCCTTTCTAACGTCCATGACAAAACACACTATTATGCTATTGCTGCTTTTCCTAAGCTATTAGAGGCTGCATCACTTTTAAAAAATAAAGCTGACAAGAATATAATAGAAAAAATGTTCCTTTTACCATTACTGATACACTCTTTGTGTTTCTCAACTAGGAAAAACAAAATGACATCACATTATCATTATATATGCTGCTGTCTCCCAGGTTGTCCTTCAGGTGTTATGGAACCTTACAATAACCAAAATACTTCCTGTGAAGGGTTGAAAAGCTACAGATTTCTTTTCAAAGCTAGCAGTCTATTCTATAGAATAGATTTTCCTCTTTACAAGCCAGCTGGCAGTTCACTGGAAGAATACTTATTATAGATATATGCTGACAGCAAATTTTAGCTATAGATGGAACGTGATGCTGGCTAAGTATTCCTTCCAAATGTGTTAATTTTAGTTCCACTTCCTTTATACTTACTTTTCTTAGTTGATTTATTTTCTTTTCTTTTTTTTCTTTCATAGGAACTTGAGATACTAATAGAGATGGGTCAAGTTCCAAATCAAATGCATGGGAAAGCTGAATATTTGAATTATACAAAGCCTAAATTGTTTTATGTTATCATTCTTAATTATATCAATATAAAAATAACCACTGCTAGAAAACGCTATTTTTAGAATTAAAATAGATTTGGCATAGTAATTGGTTGCTTTGGTGGTTTACAATGAAGCATTTATATGAATATTACAGACTTATTAAGAATTCGTTTATCTTATTATTTTAATGCTATAAAAAATTCCTATTTCTGAAGGACATAAAAATGTTTTGTCTTTTTTTTTCATCATACTGGCGAAGAGAGAAATGACAAAAACTAAAATCTTTGGCCACTTTAAAATTAAACCATGAGACCCTCAGCTAGTTTAAATTAATACAGCTTTATTGATGGCAAGGGTATCTTTTTTTTCTTTTTTTCTTTTTCTTTTTTTTTAACTGACGTAAGAGTAATAGAGCAATTGAGTTGGAGTGATATTTTAGGAAGGTGATTGCCTTCTTAATTCTTAACACTGTTCAAAGGGCTGCCTGACTGATACAATCTCACCTTACAGTTTCATTTGCATCTTAAGTCTAACTGCTTGTTTGCCTCTTGAATATATTAAGTGAATGTTGAACTCCCATTCTTTTTAACAGGACTTCTGGCCCCACAGTTAGTTTAGGATTATAAAAGAGAGACTGTCACCTATTACACCAAAATGCTGCCACTCAGTAATATACCACTTTTGATCTAACACAGAATAATTGTGGTAAGTCAGTCTATTAAATTTTTCTCATACGAAAATCCAGGCAGGCTGCCTTCACACAAAATTATGGCTATCAAGTATTTCCTTACTAAATCGCATAAAATAATTTTCCATCTATTTCCCTGTAGTGGATTTGAAACTAACTGTAATTAGTTGATAAAAATTGTAAATTGCTGTATCTTGCATCACCTCTCTTTGCCACTTTTTAATGCCTGGGATTCTGATCAGTCACCAAATAAAATATAAAAGCAGAAGTTAATAACTTAGCTGAACTTCTATTGTGCCTTTCATCCAAGATCCAGAATACTTTACAAACATTAATTAAGTTTCACAACACCCTTGTGAGATACCAAAGCATCGGTGCTGCCATCAAGAAATCAGTAGATAAAGACTGTATAAAGATTTGGTTCTGGCTTAAGGCATCGGTTAAAAACGCACCGAAGCATGCAAAATGAGCTATTCCTTTACATCATTGAATAGCAAAACATCAGACCTAAAGCATATAAGCAACCCAAACAAATGCTACTATTTTAATTGTGAAATTGATATTATCCACTTGATTCTTTGTTTGCTGCAAAATGTGAAATGAGCAAAGACAGTGACTCCTCAGCGTATACTTCTTGTGACTGTGTTGCATGCTACGTTTATCCCTTGCAATTAGACTATCTTGGAGTATAATTACAACCCCTGCTATAAAATGAATGTATTGCATGGAAAAAAAATTTCCATAAACAACACCAAAACCAAAACCAAAACAAAAAAAAAAAAAGAAAGAAATTACTTTCTCACCTCCAGAAACTGAATTCAGCTTTTCTGGAATGTCACTGAGTTTAATAACTTTGTTTGTAGAGGTCTACACCAGGGTACTCTAGTTATGCTCCTTCCATAGACAAAGGAGAAATATAGACACCTACTTTAAGAAGTGATGAACTGTACTGTAGACATTTCTCTCCACTCCCTCCACAGAGGGTCGAGGGTGACAAGCACAGATGTAGATGTCTACACTGTAGACTTCTACGCTTCGTCAGGTTAATTCCAGCCCATGTCTTGTTTGCAAGCAAAACTACATTTAAATGGAGAAACATTTACTAGTTGTCCATTACAAATTAGTAATGATATAGTAACACAGTTACAGTAATATAATGCAACTATATTAGTAATACGATACCATTTTCCTTTCTAGAGTTCTGTGACACTTCGTCTACCTCTTTTTCTACCTCTCAATTTATGTCCACTTTTGTTTGTATTTCAGAGTTTTTGGAATGCTTCTTTAGACTCTTGTTTCATGCCTTGTGCCTCCCATGGTAGCATCCAATTGAAATACATTCTGTAAAGCTTCAGGATTAATGCAGAATTCAAGTTATCCTTTCTACATTTGAGGGTCATGCTTTGTGCAACTTTCAGAACTGTACAGTATGGAAACATTACAGAATTACACCAAGCAGAAAAGGAATTGTCAGGCATGGATATTTTTCCAGAAGTGAGGCACAATTACTCTTTGCCAACATCAGTAGTTACAAGAAGTGACTGAAATGCAGCTGCTCGTAGTATGTTTACTGTCACAAGTGATGTCGGAATTCTGAGGCAAGCAAAAAGGAAAATACACAACAGATGAGATTCATTACAGTAACTTCAGACACCTGCACTGTAGATAGCTGCGTCTGAGCCAGTTTTGTAGACTCCCTTTATAATCAATGAAGAAACTTGGAAGGTATGATTCATTTTCTTCAAAGGTAGAGATGTGTCTATTACTCTTCATTGACTTTAATAGGAGTCCAGCCAAATAGCTCAGATAAAGACATCTACCCCACAAATGTGTGAAGTGAAACATATCCCTCCCTCTGATATTGTTTGGGTATTTTATGGATAATTACATTGCCTCAGCAGCTATTCCACAAGTTCCACACCTTCATAATACACAGCAATATCTATACTGCCATTATGGTATCAGCAAATTTCCACTATATCTTATCAGTTGAAAAAATTACAGGATAATGTGGTAAAGAATATATGACTCTGTATACAACCTCGATAGCTTAAACCTCCTGTTTCTTTTATACAATGAGTGCTGTTTCTTAAAGCACTCTTAAACAGCTCCTACTCTTCTATCTCTGCAGGGCTGGCTTTCTAAGGTATTGCATGTCTAAAATGAATTCAAACACATTAATGTGTTCATAAACTCCTTGTGCAAGGATTTAAGAATATGCAGGCATATTGAAAATGAGTACAAATCCCATTGTGCTGTCCATTGTGCAAATATAGTTTCTTTGTATTCTAAATCCCCAACCATTTCCCTACTTCAAGTATACTTTTGTTGTTCTAATAATATTGTACTTATCCTTGAAAAAAACAAAACTCCATTTCACAAATCTTACTATGCACAGTGTTAACATTCTGTATAGAAGCTATTTTATTTTAACCATACTTTGCTATTCTTTCTCCACAGACACTATTTCCAACAATATTACGTAGCTGATACATTACCTTCGGATTCTAGGTGGTCCCCTTTTTAAGTAATAGCCTTCACCTTTGTCCCCGAAAAACTAATCATCCTCCTCCTATACCTATTCTTTTTACAGAAATAGCTTTCTGCAACGTACTTAATTTCTTTTCATCTCCTCACACTTCCATATTCAAATTTTGCACAAAACCTTAATATTGATTTTTTTTTGCACTGCATATTCTCATTCTGGATGTCTAGCTATTTTGGATACTGTCTCAAAGTTGCTGATCACCACAACCTGTCATTTAACTAGGTCCTCTGCCACTACCATCCTTTATAACTGTTCCTGTCATCAGTCTTACTCCAGGTTCAATCATTAAATGTCAGACAGTAACTCACAAACTGTTTTTCCTCAACTGTTAGTCTAGTAGAGTATAAACTAACCCCATATCATGTACAAACTCCTGCAGTATTTTAAATTTTAACCTACGATATTAGTCTCTTTTTCTATACATAATATCTGTTCTATAAAAGCTGTCATGTATCACAGGTTGACAATAATAAAAAATACCAAAACGTTTACCTTGTCATCCCTACTTGTAAAATTAAAAAAAAAATTATCATCAATTAACATGAAATTGAAGTAATTTAAAACCCCTTGAAAACTTTTGGTAGARTGAATAGGGTTTCTCAAATTTTAAATGTTGCTGTAGTCAAAATGACACAGAATGTGCAATAATGTGTTTGTTTTTCAGATACTGTAGGTCTGAAGAGATTTTTTTGTATACTTCAATTATAAAAACATTTAAAACATACAAACTTGTGCAATTTTTATTTTAATGAAGATGAGAAGTTCATTAACAAAGATAAATATTTCATTAGATGTTAAATAAAACAAAGAGATTTTTTGGCTTCTCTCAGCACAAAATTCCTTTGAAAGATTAATTAATACATGCAAATTATGCAAATTAGACCCATGCAAATATTTTATGAAGACAATTAAGGGAACCATTAATTACTGCTTTTTTTTGCTTCAGTGAGATTCATTCATTTAATTTTAATTTCACTTTAACTGTTTTGATGTATAATCTTGCAGCTAAGAACTTTATCTTTCCTAGTGGGTCACTTAAACTTATAAATTTCATCAAGTGAGCAGCAACAGAAATCTGTAAAGATATTCTCTGGGCTATGTTTAGTATCAAGAGAAATTTTTGACACAATGCACTCCTAGAAACTGCAAAACTGGAAGGGAATGTGAGCTCATTCTTGGACAAGGTTCAACTGCTGGAAAAGCAATTAATTTGCTTTGGCTGTGCTAATATAGGGGAATTAGAAAGTGTGACACAAGACAAATAGAAATAATTAGTTCTCCAAAATGATGTTCTCATTAATATGGTTTGAACAGTAGAAATAAAAAACATTATTGTGGCATGTCTGCATTCTGTCCCTAGCCACAGGAGGTAGAAAAATGCAAGATACAGCATTTTTTCACCTTTGTTGTTTGTATGGTGGTGGCATTTATTTTTATTTTTTATTGTAGGTTTTAAGAAAAGCAAATTGTGGACCTGATCCTGTTATCTAAAACCTACTGCACTTGCATAACTCATGAAGGATCCCTAGGTTTCTAGACTGTTTTCTTCCTGTGAAAATATGAAGCTATAAATATAACGGACTAGGCTTTTCACAAAAATACACTCAAGTTCCTAAATTGAAACTTTGATTTCAATATTGTTCATTTAAATCATAGTTTATGATATGCAATACACAAGGTATAGTATGTTTATTCTGTAGTTTAAGCTACCATAGCAAAAGATTGCTCTATCAAAAGAGTTTATGATATCCTCTCCAAATCTGATAACATAAAAGAAGTTTTCTTTTTCTGTAACGTGAATACACATGAATGCATTTGACAAAGTATATAGCGACAGATTTTCAGTTGCTCTCATTCTTAACACTTATACCAGTACAAACCAGGTTTTCTACAAGCAGTGAAAATCACTAGCCAGTACTCTTCACAAAAACAGGCTGCTAGAAGGCTGTTAAGAACATTTGCTCACTTATTATGTGGCCCTCTCAAAATACTAAACTTTTTTTTTTCCCCTGTAGGTGATATGCCTTCCAGCTGTTTACCAAGTTCCAACTGAAGGCACCTCCCTCCCAAAGTTTTGCTGTGTACATACCTTTTATCTGGAATCAGGTATTAAAGGGCAATGATTTGATTTAATTTATTTCTTCTTTCAGTTAGGTGGCAAATCTACAGCATCTGATAGAAATTGAGATTTTCTCTTTAAATACAACAAGGGGAGAGAAAATGTGGCCAGGACTAGTTTGACGTTTTTTGATAGATGATTACTACCATTAAGAAAATTCTAAAGTGCAATTACCACAGAGGTTTAGCAAAAATATCCAAGAAAATTTCTAGAACTCACATTGTAATAATTCTGTATAAACAGAATCCTGTCTTCAGGGAAATTGTTGATACGAGAAAATGAAATGAAGGACTTTAACTTGAAGTTAAAACCTATGAAACTTTCCTATTCTTTGAATAGTCATTTCTTCTTTAACAACATGGATATAATACTTCCATGTTCCTAATTTGGTAAGAATGCGTCAGTTAAACACTTGGATGAATTACCATATTACTTGTAAAATGCTGGGAAGTACTTTCTTCCTTGACCATCAATTCTGTTGCTAGTCAGCTTTTTTTGCAAACTTTTATTAAATGTGGCTGTCTCTAATGATTTCTTTCTAGCCGAATCTTAGAACTAACACCTCACACCCTACCTCCTAGACTTTTCTAGAGTAGCCTTTGATAAAAGATTTTTGGTATTCAAATACTGTTCTCCCTTTGTTAGGATCTTCTTATGCTCCATCCACATGGCTAATTTATTTCTCAGTTTGATCTTTTTGGCTTCTCCCTCAACTCTCTGTTTTAGTTTCTCAGGGCTGCGATCTTCATCCCATTGTCTCCCTCTCCGTGCTTCGTATCCGAGTAGTCTAATCCACAAAGAGAAATTCAGCGACCATATCCATTTTGACAATTGACATAGCCCTTTGTACTCCAGGTCTATTCCCTTTTGTATGATCTAAAACCTCCAGCCTGCTTTTCTGATTCTCTGTGTGAATGTTTAGCTGCTATGACAATCTCAGGTTGGGAAAACAGAGCTGTTAATCGTTCACCCCTTCAGATTCCTCCTCCTCTTCCCCACTAGTGCTTCTCTTAGTCACTATGAACCACTCTTTTCATCTTGTCTGTCAGTGAAGTTCAAAATCAAGGTATCCTGTTTGTTTGTTATTTCCAACTCTTCATTACAACATAGTGTCTAAATTTCTTCTCATAAAAATTCTCTGCCCCTCAGTTCCCTATCMCCCTCTCTAGCTGTAAATTCATATGCTGTTTCTCCTCATATCTTACCTACTAAAGCTTACTTCTGTCTGAGTTGTRTAAACAAATTCATATGGCAAAAATATTTTCATAGTCTGCTTCTTTGAATTGTCACTCCTTTTTAATTCCTTCACTGGCTCTTCCATTTTAACAACTGGAAACACAGTACTTGAAAGGTTTTGCCTTACCCTTCACCTTGTGCGTTACTCCTTATCAAAATGCTTCAAATTGGAGTGATGCTTCCAAATAAGCATCCTCATAGCTTTTTCCCCTATTGTTCTCCACAGTTAAGAAGACCCTCACGTAACGTTCACAAGACTAACTCATTACAATCCTTCAGGCTTGAAATCTGGATTTGTAGGTGAGTCTGACAGCAAGACCTGAGATCAGGAATGGTACCTGAATCAGGAATGTGATCGGGAATACAGGTTCATGAACACATATAACTTCCCACATAAATCAAAGAAGTCATTTACCAGCACAGTCACTAACATCTCATAGTCATCACCTCATCTCAAAAAATATTTGTGTAAAGCTTTAAGGGACATGACATTACTTGGCTATATTCCTTTACTAATTTTTGTTTACCTTGGTCATGAATGGGGACAGTAATTTCAAGAACATGGTAGGGGATATAGGTAGGGATGACCATATTGAAAGATTTAATGAATACTATTGCACCATTGCTGGTGTAAGATGGGTTTACCTCATGGAAGAAATGCATTGAATACTCTTCCACGTAAATGACTGGCAATTCTTTTGCTTCTTGCTGTTGCCATAGCATACTTGGGGACAGATTTGCATTTTATGACTCAGGTTTAATTAAATGTTACATCTTCTTTGTGTTTTTGACCAAAACATCAAAAGGAAAGCATGTAGTAATGCATGCATGCTTATTCTTCAGCTCCTAAAGTGCAGAAAGCTGATACTGGTTTATCTTCACTTCTATGAGTAGAAAAGTATAGTGGACATTGAGCCTGTCTCTATACCAGGAAGCTGAAGAAATAAATTCAGTGGAGCTTTGGGGTTAGGAAGCTGGCAGAACCTACATAAATTAAATAATCCATTCCCCATTACTTTACTCTAGCTTCAAACCTTTAAAATGTCATTACGCAGGATATTTTAACCAAACTGGTTATGTTTATGTAGAAGTAACAGAATCTAGAGCTTATGTCAGGTCTTTTTTACAAAAGCTGAACACATAGGGTCAACTTGATATGTGAGGGGTAATCATATCAAATCAAGTAATAATCAAATAATGCTAGGCAACATATGTTGTAGTTTCAAAGCTCTGTCTAACAAAGAAAAGATTTGAAAAGACTTACACCAGGTGCACTTTGTCATTAGCCTAATATTCACAGAGGTTAGCCATCAGTCTGAGCAAGTGCAGAGCAAGCACAGATGATGTTACATGTATTCTGTTGGCATGAAGTTTTGGGACATAAAACCTACCACCAATATTCAGGTGGGTAAATTCCGTCTAGTTTTGCATACGTCTATACAATGAAAGAGCATGAAGGAACATATAAAAGGGAGGGCAAAAACATGAAGGGCGGAATGAAAATTTTAGTTCTTGCAAGATTTAAGTTCAGTTCCTGATCTACCACAGATTTCTGACATATCCATGATCAAGCTCCTTAGCCCCTCTATGATATAAAGATAATTGCTTTGTTCTGCATCACATGAGTATTTCCTGATGTGAAGATTAAATCCATTAAAGATTGCAAAGTTGTTCAGATATTACAATGATAACATTTCTACTAGCTTTCCAGTTACTCCTGACATAGCTCAAAACAATTTATCTGAGACAGACCACAAGGCTGCAAACTGGAATCAGTTAAATAAATAAATAAATAAATAAGTATCTGTTTACTAAAACTTACATTCATGCAGAAACATTATAATAGAAGAAGTATCCTCTGAAAATAAATAACAGCAATTTAAGAGACTATTTTTGGACTAGCTAATTTTGGTAGATTTACAAAATTAGTGTTTTCTCATGAATAATCTGTCCCTAAACAGTTTCTCAGAACTATTATGCACAAACATGCTTTCCTTCAACTTGATGCCTGATTTTGTTTTCTGTTTCGATATACATATTTATACTAGCAATTGAAAAGAATTATACACTCTTAATAAATGAATTCTGTTGAATGTCTGCTAAAGATCAACTTTACTTCTTTAGCTATTTCTTCATATGATTACCCTTACAAGCTTCATGGTGAAATTGAATCTATTTATTTTTTTAAACCAAAAAAAGGAAGCCGCTATGGAAAGATTTGAATACTGACTGTAGAGATAGAAGGCAAAGATGTTTCAAAGAACAGAGAAAGTAGAAGAATACTCTAAGGCATATTAACAAAGTTCTGGGCTGGCATATCCAGGGCCAGCTCTCTACTTGGCCAAAGGGCTGCTGAGTCACATACAATAAAAAATAGCAGATCTTTTTGAAAGTCAGTGAGTTTGGCCTTCTTTAAAAAAAAAAAAAAAAAAACAACCACAACTTTTTTCCACATCTCACATTTTCATATTTCAGTCAAATGCTATGTAAAATACAACCTAGTCCACAGATAACAGGAAAGCAAGATCTAGAGAAATTATCCCATGAATGTTTGTGTGTTTCCACTAAAAATGCTAGAAGAGTGGCATAGGCCTTCCCTTTGGAATTAATGTAGTAATAAATATCTTTTTATTAAAAATATATAATAAGCTATAAATTTCCACTTAACATAACCCAAGTCAAGAATGTAATATGTTCAAAGGTGTTCTAAATGAGCAAAAAGGGCTTGGTTCAACATCTGGTATGATTTGAGTCAGCCTTCCATATCCTGCGTGGCTTCCAGCTGCTGCTCCAGAAAGGCCTGGATCTTCCATAGGCATGATTAACCCTATGCAGATGTCTCAGATGCCCTGGAGCATCTCAAATGGCACTAGTCATCTAACTGTGGACAACCAAATCACTTTTCAAATAGTGTAAGAATTAATGTTAAGATAAGAATATCTTAACTTCTCTCTGAAAATCTCTTTTCAGAGTTTCAGACATGCAGGGATGAGATGGGAAATTGATGATGACCTTCCTTGGTAGATTAGCTCACGTGGCTTGCTAAGAAATTTTCTTTTCTTCTTTAATGCAGGCGGTGGCTGACAGTCAAAAAGGGCCGCTGAACAGGATGGCCACTGTTCATACTTAATGTTTTAAATCTGATTGAACTTGAAATTCAAGATTTGAAATCTAATCTGGATTTGATGTTTCTTTTTACCTATGCAAGCTGTAGTACCTTTCAGGAAGGAGACACGGATGTCCTTGTCTAATAGATTTCCTCCTATGTGTGCTAAGTGGATAAAAACTTACCAGCTACTAGTTTGTACTAGCAGTTCTCTAAAGCACAGTACTTTTAGCAGAACTGAAAATTATTACTGTTATTTTGTCTTAAGAGTTGTCTCCCCCATGCTTCACACGATAAGTCACAACAAGGGAAGCGCAACTGTTAGAAAAATCTCAAACCATTAAATATTTTGAGGTCTGTTGATGGTGATTTCATAGAAGAATGCAACGCTAATATTGACAGATGAAGTTCCTTTACAAGGGGATGATACACAAACATCAGGCATTTTTTAATCTCTATAGTAGTTTAAAAACGAAATGCCAAGAAACAATCTTCTTTATGACACACATTACAGCTGACACGATGCCACTTTCCAGCACTTGTCTAAGAAGTAGTAAACGTGGCTGAGGGAAAAAAAAGAAAGAGAAAAAGGGACAGCTCTCTACACAGTTTTATCAGGCAAACACTGATAAACAGCTTACAGTCAGCAGATCTAGCTCCCCAACCAACCTAAAGAGGCACAGGATTATAGTTCAGTTGTGAATGAACCAGAAATCCACTTTGTTTATATCTGTTTCATGATAGGCTATGGAAATACCATTTCACTGAAATGACGTTGTTGTCATTTTAATCAATTTTTCATCCTGGTTTAAAAAATAAAGTCTTTTAGTTCTTTCTCTAGAAGGGAAAAAGTGATTTGTTTTTCAGCTGATGAGACTATGCTAGAAATGTGTGTTTTACCAGCCTGTTCAGGTTTCAGTTACCTTCTGAGGGAGAAGACGAAGGGAACAGAGTACTTATGGGAGACATAAATAGGTAGGATGGTGGCTTGCAGTGCCCATCTTTCCCAGGTAGCAAGACAACTGAGGTGACCTCGGAAGTCTGTTAGATAAGATTTCATCCATCCTACCCTTCCCTCTTTGAATAATATGAACATGGAGCAGGCAGGGAGTAAGAGATAAACGAAAATGAAACAAGTCAAAACAATTCTATATAAAGTCTTAGTAGCCTCTTTGGTGCACAGTATGTTTTATTTAACATTCTTATTGTCCTGAATTTTCCCACTTGACTCTGTTCATGATTAGTCATTAATTTTACACAGTTGCTTTAAAAGTGCACTAAAGTACCATGTTGGAAGAAAGCCTCTGATTGATTAATCATTTACCTCAGTAGAAAAGCCATGAACATATTTGATTTCCAGCAGCTTCATATATATACAGCTATAAAACGAGATGTAAATTGCAATAGATAGTAATTTCAAGGAAAATGTGAAAAAGTTTATGTAAGAGTGTAAGTGTTGAATGAGGGGGCTCTATGAGAATACTTTGCAACATATATGTAACTGTTCATTAACTCTATGCCCTTCCCTTGCTTTTTGGGTGATGGATAACAGGATTATGTACCTTAAAGTTTAAAGGTGTAGCTAACAATGACCTATGAACACTATGAAACAATCATCTATTTATAGGTTACTGCCTGCAATCAATACCACCTTCTGTTTAAGTTAATCAATGTTGTCTTTAATTGATTAGCTTGGGTTGAAAACCTGCCAAAGTGCTGGACTCCTGGGCAGGGGGATAGGGAACATACTTATTACTGTTTGGTTTCCATGCATTGTAAGATAATTTCAGTATTTATTCATGGTCAAGGAAATACGAAGCAAAATAAATCTTTATTGTGTGTTTCCTCATTGAGTATTCAGATTTCAACAGTAAAAGACAAACTAGCAAGAGATGTCATAAATGTCTGTACTGGATTGTCTGCCAAGCCAAAAAAATCAGTAAAACAAATGTCTTTTTAAAACTTGTGAGCTGGTAAAGCTAGTAAGGCTTATTCTTCTTAGGGGAAATAAAATAAAATATTTAAATTAGTGTACAGGGAGAGAGCCCAGCTCTTTCTAAAATGTATAAAAATTAGAGCACCTATTTTCAGAGATATACCTTCTGCAACAGTAATGAAATTCAAGGTGGTGCACACAGATTAATGTTGTTATTTATTATTATGTATATAATTTCACTGAAGTGCATAGCACTGTACAGATGAATAATAAGTGCATGACCCTGACATTAATACAAGGCGTTACACACTGCAGTCGAAAAGCAGCTGAAGTTTAAAGCACTAATCAGAAGGAAAATGAAGCGTTATAAGTATGTGTTACTGCAAACAGGAACAATGTTTAACCAGCAAATATTTTAGGAAGACTGAGCAAAAATAAAATAGAATCGGGTGGACTAACCAAAGGGAGTTAGTAAAGCAGCTCCACTAAATGTCACCGAGGGTTAGACACTGAACTTCTAACAGTTTCCCCCCTTTAACACCACCACTAGATCTGAATTTTTTTTTTTTTTGAGCATAAGAAAGACAAAAGAGAAGAGCAGTGCAGAAAACACACTGTCCTTCTGCTTCTAAAATTGAACAGTGCATGTGCATACGTTTTTACCAATGCATCAATTTGTTTGACAAACTCTGGCATGCAGAGAAGGATCAATAACAAGACAGCAGACATCACTCCCTAGTGGGTCACTACAACAGCTTTGCTCCATTCTGTTGTCTTTTTCACACTTTTCTGGTAGCTCAGATCACTACTCCTACCTAGACGTGCTAGAATAACCCTAAGGAGGGCAGTCACATTACAGAGACAGTCCTGTCTTATGTCTGCAGTCACCCAAAGCTGTAGAGACTGAAACCAGTTGTCTTACTGAACTTCAGAAATCTTAAGAATGGAAAACTTAAGGAAGAAACCTGATAATCAGACAGGAAAAAAGAAAAATGCAACATCTATCTGTCGGATTGCTGAAAGTCACACTCTCACAAGACATGGTATTTCACAAACATAGACAGATGTTCTTACCGTTTGATGACTCCTAAGCTGAAAAAAGACTTTTTCTTGACAAATTAAATGGAAAATATTAGGTTCTTTTTKTTCAAACTCTGGCCTAACGGAATAACCAGCTACGTGGCCTAAAAATCACAGAAAAGTAAATCTCCAAAAAAAAGCAGTCCACTGTTCTGTCATCGCTGCTTCACAGAACCTTTTTATATTTCTATGGGTCTAGAATAGTCAGCTGTTTGTTTCCATAAACAGCCTAGCAAAGTAGCAGATGTTTCCTTGGGCAGTTATTCAATATATCTAGAAAAAAAAATCTCTTTGCCTTCCAGGCTTCTGACAGCTTTGTTTCCAGCTCCTGACTTCTTTTCCCTGCTGAAATGTTCAACCTTTATAGCAGGCCTGCACAACAGGTGGGCTGTGGGTCTCTTGCAGCTTGAAAAACCATTTGTTTGGCCCATCAGCTGCTGAGAAGCATCATGTACTGTTTGATTTGCCCAGCTGCCAAGAGGCAGCAACAAGATGTCCAGCAGAAAATGCATATCTCCTAGCTTGTCACTGATCCCTCAGAATGCATGTATCTCCTAGTCAGCCACCTGGTCAACCAGCAGACACATAGCTCCAGATCATACACGCACATTGCCTCACAGGTCAAGGAAGTGGCGTAGTAAGATTTGGGATATTCAGAAGTAATATTTGGCAGGGGGGGAGGTTGAAATAGAGGTGGAAGGAAAATGGGAAAGTAACAATACAAGGGAAGCTGAAACAGTGTTGAAATGGGTTGGCAGAGAAGAAGGAATGTCCCATGGGAAAGTGAAAATATATTTTCATTCTGAAAATGACCTGATAAATCCATTTGAGAATACTGGCTCTATACTAACCCCAAGCACCTTTCTGCTAGAAGTCCCATGCAATAGTAAATGAGTAACAACAAATCCATAGTACTTACTAAGCGGCAATAAAAATGGAATAACTGATGAGCAAGTGTCAATTGAAACAAAATGCAGAATTTACAAGTTGAGAGAGAGATATATATATTTAACATTTCTAAGATGTTTTAATGAGAAAAAGGGCAAGAAAAAACTTGGTAAAATGTATAAAGAATCAGGTGTTTTTCTTTTCTTGGGTTTAATCAATTAATACTATAGAGAATATATGACCATCGGTTTACATGGCATTATGCAGATGGATGACCTTGTCTTTGAGGAGCTATGGGAGCAAACGGAATTGTTTTTGATTAAGAGGAAGGGGGACACAGAGAGGAACAGACAGAAATGCAAGGATAGGAGATAGAAGCCCTGGGAGAAAGATGCAATTACTGAAGGGACTCTACAGAAGAATAATGGATAAAAGAAATGGACTTGATGCTGGTCATCACAGTTAATACCATGGGCAAAATAAATGAAGGAAAAACTAAAGAAAAGACATTTTAGTTAAACGTGCTGCAAAGAGAACTGATGTCCCTAGAAAAGAAATAGATGTTCTGTCATTTGAGGATATTGAAAACTATTTTTAAAAAATCATTAGTTAATTTGAGAGTAGTCTTGCACTGGAAATGTGTCCTATCTATGATTAGCAGCCAACAGTAATCTTCTTTAAGTCTACAAACTTAAACTCATATAAAACTTAAGATTTAGAGAAATTAGGACAAGAAGTCTGATGCAATTGGAATTGGAAATAAAGACAGAAAATGTGACTAGGGGGAGTGACTAAGACTGGTTAAACACATAGATAGAAACACAGAAACCAGGGCACTGGAAGACACTGTGAAAGGGAGCTAGTAATAAGAAATGGTTGGCTGACAGTAACTAAGACTGAAGTTGGGGGACCGAGTGATTTGGACTGACTAGACAAGAACAGGACCCTGTGGTTGAGAACAGAAGGAAAGATGGGGGACAGAATACAGATAGGGCAAGCAAGTCAGCTAAAGTAATCTGGAGTCTCTTAGAGGGAGAAATCTTGACAAGTAACTGGATATGCGGCATATGGATAGAGTATTATGAGCCAATATCTGGAGACGTCTGGATCTCAATTAACAAGGATATTAGGTATAAGAAGTTAAAATTAGAGGCTGGAATTATGACTGGATATAAATAGAAACTTGTATTGAGAGGTGAGGCAAAAAAGAAGCAAGAAAGAGATTATAACATTTGGAAATGGATATTAGGACTGATACAAAGGCCAGAGATGAGGAAGAAACAAGAATAAAGCTTGACGGATACACTGTTAAATGTGATACAGGTTGCAAGAAAAATGAAAGGAAGACTCTGTGCCCAAGAGCATGAAATGTATCCCAAGATTGTCTTTATTTATCTCTACAAGTATCTGTAAAACCCCCATGGCAAAATGGTCATTCCTTAGACAATACTGCTCATAATAAGGTATTACAGTTTATCAGTTACTTTGTTAGTTTTATCACTGTGAATCTAAAGATTCAAGTCCATAAGGTTGTCAGATGTCATCTCACAGTGAAACTTCTGACTTTATAATTTACTTGTTAAAAAGAAAACCCTAGGAAATGGTTACCTAGGACATTATTAGAATGGTGAGCAAAACACTCAAGTGTTAGGAAATGTCAAAATTAAGATTTAACATATGAAAGAAATTGAGATAATCATTCGCACCTCTTCTGTAAAGCATGATGTCTAATGATGAAAATATTATATATAAACCAGGTATTATATAAAGCATGGAAACACACATTGAGCACTGAAGATAAAGAAAATATTGGATAGATATCCATTTATTCAACTACATCCTTGTCCCCTGCACTGAATGAGACAGGGTACTGTGAAAAATACAGTATCTAATCATATAATTAAAGATTGTATCATGATGCATACACAAAGACGGTTGAACAAAGGTGCGGAAGACAACCTTAATTCTACCATTCCCTAATTTTGGAATGCTTGACTTTACAGCCTTGATAATGGCCTTTTCCAATAAAGTTTTTGATCTCATAAAAAATATCATCACACATTTCCACATGCTTTTGTCCAAGATTTATACATCAGAAATGGAACCGTGTGCACAAGCTTCACAGAACCACCAAAAGTTCCTTTTCAATGTGGAAGTCCTTCAGATAGCTGTCTTTCAAACACAAATATAGCAAGGAAGAATCAAGCACTACCGTTTGCTGAGACTATTACACTGATTTTGCTTTTTGAAAAATAGATTAAACAAGTCTCAAACCAACGCAGAAAACAATTTAGGTTAGGTTTTCGGCAAATGACTGAAGCTGCATCTAATAAATTTTTATTAATGTGGAGGGCAGCTGCAGGGCAGCTTTCCCCTAGCACTTAGGCAGCAAATGCGCACACTAGGTTCTTGGTATGGGCAAGGTTAAATCATAATTTCTTTCTCACTCTTCCTCAGTAGCCTTCAAAGGCTTACAAATAACTTCATACAGGACTATGCAGTCAGCGTGCTGAGTTGCAGTTGCTTTCTTTCTCTATTCCTGGATCTGCTCAACATCTCCATTTCCTGCCTTGTCCTTTCTGGGAGGGAAAAAGACAGATGGCCCGGGAAGCTTTTATGCACATGGTAGCTGAGTGGCTCTTTCTCTTACATCAGGAAGGCACAGTCTGAATCCACTTAGCATTACACTTAACTGCGCTGTTAATATGAGTCTACAGAAGAGGTGGAGAACTAGAAAAAGGCGAGAAGAAACAGTCGGTGGGAAAGCATAAGTTCATTTTGCTAAGGGACAGGGAGAGTAAGATAACAGACTCATTTGGAGAAAGGTTGATAATGTGCTAGAAGGAAGAAAAATATTTGTAGCAGAATAAGGAATTGAGGTATGAAATTTTGATTGATGGACAAAAGGAACAAAATTTGCACTACAGGAGAATGCGTAGTTAAGGAAAAATTGACTGAAAGAGTGGAGTACGACAGCAAAACTTTGAAGACAGAAAAAGTGCAAAGGGTCTCTTGGAAAACAAACAGACATTTGGGGGGGGAAAAAAAAAAGATAGGCCTGAGAATTCATGGGAACTGAACAGGGTGAGAAGACTGTTAGCAGAAAATGATGGAGCTGGTTTCAGAAGCAGCTGGAATAATGGCATGTAGAAGTTGGAAATTAATTGGAAGAAAGTAGAAAAGGTACAGGCTGAGGCAATTGCTAGAAAATAGGAAAGAAATGGAGAAGACAAACAAAATAGCAGCCTGAGAGAGAGAAAATTTGGTTAAGCTTCCTGTTCTTATCAGGATAGCTTTGGGAGAAAAGCACAAAACAATTTGGGAGTGATTTGGGAAAATGAAGACATGACAGGGACACCGTATGAAAAGAATGGTCAATGGGGAAGACAGTGCAGAAGTAGAACATTTTTAGAGGAGTTTAGATAATGCGTAAAGGGAGTGGTGTTTAAATGGAATGAAGATGAATGTACAGGACTTGGGAGGGAAACTACTGGGAGAGAGAAAACTGGGAATGTGGGATTTATAGAGGAAAAGAAAAATTAACAATGTAGGCAGACAAATACATGGTAAGTAACCAGATGGGGAAGAAAAAGTCAATGGAAATAAGAAAGTAAGAGTGGCAGTAAATGTCATTGTTCTAGTGCTTAGTAAGAGGTCTGGTAACAAAACAGTATATAAAAGTCAAACATCATCTTTGTATGGTACCTTTTTGTGTGGGATGAGGGGGTCTTGGGAAACCGGATTGGGAGCTAGGCATAGGCATCTAGTGAACCTACAATATGTATGGAGAAGAGGATAATCTGCTTTATTRTTATTTTAAACAGAAGCAAGAAAGAAAACATTTAAAACCAGTGTCTACACCAGTTCCTAATAACTTAATATCTGTTTGTATCTGTTAAAAAATATGAGACCCATAATTGGGTTATTTATTATGATTATTTGTTAGCATTTTATGGATATTCCAGCAAACTGTTACCTACCCAGTATTTAAAAAAAAAACAAACCCAACCCTAAAATACCCTGTATTGCTTCTTTTTATAGACTCATATTCAAATTTCTTTTTATTATCTCTCCCATTTTACAAAAGACTTTACATGAACTGAAAGTGAATCTGAATGAGTGCTACATGATGAAAAATAGAACAGAACATACCCCCTTATTAACAAATGCAATTATCTTTTACGCTTAAATTGGTCCTATTCCTTACTCACAGAAGTGATAGTTAAAAATATCAATATTAAATACAACTTCAAGTTGACAAGTATCCTTTTATTTATAATAAATAGTAGATAAAATCTTTATTTTTAATTATGATTTCCTTGCGTAGTATTTTCTTAAATGCTGAAATTACACTTGGTATTTCA
This sequence comes from Phoebastria nigripes, assembly GCA_035582835.1. Lineage (NCBI taxonomy): Eukaryota > Metazoa > Chordata > Aves > Procellariiformes > Diomedeidae > Phoebastria > Phoebastria nigripes. The sequence goes on along the minus strand of JAYKAV010001499.1, from coordinate 229,506 downwards.
ATTATTTCACTTCCCCACAGAACGCTGAAGCTTTCCTACTTTTGTTTGCTTAGTTATAGCACTGCATAGCATGCTTAATACAGTAAGTTGAAAAAAAATTAATGACTGTGGATAAAAAGACTATTACCCCAGACATGCTTTGATACTGAGATACAGATATATTTCTGAGAGGAATAAGAAAGGCATAAATATTTCCCTAGTAAGTATTTTTTCCCAGAACCTGAAACATGAAAGAGATTGTATTATATTCCTTATTATGGAATATGTTGTATATTATATATAATAATTCTTCTATAGTGCATACTAGAGTATACAAAATATCATTTACAGATAAAACGTAAGGACATAATTGAAATTTTGCAAAATTGGAAAGACATGGTCTTTGTTGCCCTGATGAAAATTCAAAAAAGTGTTGGAAAAATCCCAGTTTCACCCATTGGAAAGCTTTTGTAGAGTTTTGCAGCTAAATTCTCCAAGGAGCCCATCTGTACTGAGCATGCTGTATCCCGGTGCTGCAGGAATGAAGCAGTTCTTTCCCTGCAACTCTCTCTCCTCATTCCTGCAAACAATTGCTATGCTACATATTGAGATAAGAACAGAGAAATTGTCTTTGCTTTTCTCTTAGTGCTTCTCTCCCTGATATCCAGACAGATGCAGAAGAGGAAACAGAATGTGTACTGAAAACAGTAGGGAACGTGAGCTTGATGGGGAGGCAAAGGGAAGCAGAAAATACAGACGGAGATGTGGTACCAAACAGGAAAGGCTGGTAATGGGGAATGTCAATGCAGCATGGACTCTCGAAATGGCTGGACAAGAGGAGGAGGCAACAGGAAGGGTCAGACAGAGACAGGGGGCTGGGGGTCACTGAGAAGAGAAAGAGCTTGTAATTAAAGGAATAATCAGGGTGGCATGAAACTGAGTTCAGAAGAGAATGCTGGAAGAATGAGAAGTTAGGGAAAAAAAACCAATGTAATGTAGAGCCAGGAAAGAGTGAGATTAGCCATTGACAAAAGCTGGAATTAGAGTGAGGAGGAAGAAACTAGGAGGAACTGGGACACAGAGATACAGGAGTAACAGGGATATGTGCTAAGGGGGACACAGAGAAAATGGAGTTTATGGTGAAAGGGAATCCTCCTTCCAATATTGGAAATGAACACAGAGAGTCCTGACACTTAGCATTACTCGTCTGCCATTAACTATTTCTTGAACTATTTCTGAAACCTGTCAGCCTATCATAGGTGATCCACAATGACAATAAGCTCCTACAGTTACATTTGTGTTGTAGGGTTACATATTGTGGTAGATCTAAACATTCTGAACTGTTGTATGACAATTAAGCTGAATATATTAAATGATAAGAAATTGCAACTCTATTTCTTGCTTCTTTTTTCCTTTTCCTTAAAAGAAAAACTATTTTAATTATACGTTAAGACTGCAAAGTAGAGACAGGAAATGTCAGAATTAAGGTTGCCTTTGCAATGTGATCCAATATCACGATCAGAATATATTATGGTCCAGTCTTTAATTAAATAATCATCTGTGGGTTGGTTTTTTTTTTTTCCTTGCACCACCTTGGACAGATGAATCAAGGCAAGGTCATCATTACTGAGAATGTTGCTTGCAAGCCCTTGATTTCATTTGTTGCAGAAATGGAAATATATGAAACGAGCATAAGTAGGCAGAAGATAGCTGGAAAAGAATGGATAATCATGGTTAAAAAGCTGAAGTGATGTTCCTGTGTAGTCTGGGATAAGTCCTTTAGAACAGATACTTCCAAAATACTCAGTAATTACGTGTTGCTCATTTTTTAAATATCCAGCTTGGTATCTCAGCCCATAAATGAAACTGAATTCAACAGGAATAGTGATTTTAAATACACTGAATACATTTGCCAAAAACGCAAAGTATCCTGAAAAAATAGGTCCTAGCTACTTGAAAGTTAAGCAATTTGTCACCTTAACCTTTCTGTGACTCTATTTCCCAGCTTTCAAATGGGAATACTCCAAACTTCACTTCCTTGCAGGAATGCTCTGAAGATAAAGTAATTAATGTTTGCAAAGAGCTCAGATACTGCAGTGACTAGTGTAATAGAATGGCCTTCCAAGAAATTAGAAGTCTGTCTTTGCACCAAACAAAATAACAAAATGACTGGATTATAACAAATCAATATAATGACTGGATTCTTACTAAATGAATTACGTCAAATGGTGCTTTGAATAAGGCATACATTTTATGGGAAGGAAAGTAGGATTCTGCAATAACAAACCTCATAACATGTACCCACTTCCCAGGCAACGCTTAATCTGGCATACTCCAACTTCTGAGTTATTGACTTTGCAGGCATAACTTGCTTTAAATCTAAATGTTTTTGTTTATATACATGTATTTGTCCTACATAAGAACTTATTGCCTCTTTTGTATTTGTTTATATGCTCAATATATTAAAAGCTTGTTGACTTTTTATTCTGTTGTTACAGCCTCCTTGTGGCACACCAGTAACAACTCTTTAGGAGTTAGAAAAAGTGATTAAATAACACACAGAAGATGTCAAATGATACTGTTAAGATGATTGACTTCAAAATGCAAAATAAAGGCAATTGAGAGTGATTACTGGAGCTAATCATTTTAGGCTTGCCTCTGAAAAATGCACCTTCATTTACAGTTGAAAACAAATGCTATTTTTACTGTTTAGTATTCATGTAGGTAGATTTAGCCTGTTGACTAGAGAAGACATTATAACATAAATACTATCTTAAAAATTTGCTCTTTACTAATATCTTGGTGTTTGCAATATATATATACACACATTTAGATTCACAGGGGAAGTAATATGGCTCTCTTTAGTATTTCATGTATAAATTTACTCAGCAGATTTGTTTTATTAAAATGTAAATAATGGGATATGGTAAATGAAAAATCCAAGAAGGGAATAAACAGATTATTTATTGTTAATGCTCAGAGTAGCTTATTGAAACATACCTTTCAGTAACTGCCACTGAATATTAGCTATGAAATTCTCATCATGCCTTGAATGTTACCCATTAGGTTTAGCCATTTGTATAGTTAAAAGGCTCAAAATGTTTCAAATATACCTTTAAAAACATTGTTATCTCAAATCTAACTATACATATTCACAAAAACTGCATTCAGCATGACTGAGATTCAACCCAGTATTGCTTCAAATTAAATATTCTTCTTTAATTGCTCTGTATAAACAGAAATTACCTATTAAGTTAAAGAAAATCTATCAGCACAGAATATATTCTCTCTTATAAACAAGCAAGATGAACTTGACCTTGTTTGAACTTGTTTTGATGTGGCCCAGATGGTAGGCTACATGCTTGAATAGCAGTCTAAAGCTGAGGAAAAACTCATATAGCAAGATCTAGATTTATAGCCTTTTGCAAATTCCTACCTTGTATTGTCCTTTCAGCATCTGTTCTGCCCCCGCTGCGGTCAGCTTCTATCTCTGGGGTCAGAGAGTCTAGAAACATAGAAAGGTAAGACTGACACATATTTCATTTGATTCTTATAGCCCTTTTTACAACCTGTTACTCCAATGCTGAATTACAATACAATCAACCTTTGTCAGTTTTTTTAATGTTGAACAATGACTGGAGGCCAGGACAATTTTTTGTTAGACTAGGAAGATTAATGAGCAATAGATTTTTCAAGCATAAGGGGGGGGAGAAAAAGAAGAAGAAAAAAAATTGACTTCTCAAGCTAATAATATAAAATTGTCCTAGTTTGGACATTCTCTCCAGTGAGTTTATTTGCACATACTATATAAAGTAACAAAACAATAAAGAGAGCGGCATCACTTGAATGAAGGAAAGAAAAGAGATTTTCTTTTTTTTCCCTCCCATCATGTTATAAATTTTCAATACAACAAGCTTCTTTTGGCAATTAAATTGAAAGTTAATGACACAGAGGCAAAAACTGGTTTCTTACCATTTAGGACCCTGAGACTATCTGTTGAAGCTGCCTGTTTCAGTGTCTGTTCTGCTTGCTCCCGTCGTTTAGTCTCAAATTCAAGCGCTTCCTGCAATTTCCTCTTTGCCTTCTTTTCCTTCTTTAGCCTCTTCTGAATTATTGCTAGGAAAAAAGAAAACCAGTGTACTCAAATTCGGATCTGAAACTTGGCTACATGATTACCTATTAAGAGCCCTGAGAAACGCTGCAACTGCAACAGTTCATGTAAATTGATTAATTATACAATACCAGTTTAAATTACTTGAAATTTGCTGGAATCACACTGGGATATTCTAAGAGCTACTGTTCTGTACCATGGTATTGAAAACTGTAGGTGATATTCAGCTACAGCATATACATTTTTATAAACAGCTGAGAATCTGCGAATGTCCGAATCAGAAAACCTCGGAACCGCCAATGAAATGTACTTTTCCCATCCTCTGACGTAGATATGCCCCCGCCTCTGGAGGTGAGGTGTTTTTTCGGGCTTAAGTCCACCATTTTGCTGTTGCCCATAGCGCACAGTCAGTATACAGGCAGCGACGGAGGTCCCGCCTGCCTGCCCGCCTGCCTGCGGCTTCTCGCCCACAGGAGGGAGCTCCGGCTGCTTGGGTGCCCGGGCTGCAGGAGGAGCTCAGCCCCCGCCCCGCGGTGGTCCTCGCTCCTTAGGGAAAGGCCCTGAGCTTTCGAACTCCCCTCCAAGCTGCCGCTTCCTGCAAGCCATCCGACCTCGCGCCGCCGGCTCTCTTCCCCGCATTTCTTTCTTATCCGCATTTCCCTTCGTCTCTCCCTTTTCTCTTTCTTGCTCTCTGTCGGCTCCTGTCCCATCAGCCAACTAACCTTGAAGAACTCATCGCAAATCCTTTACCGTGCTGGATCCTCCAGCCAAGTAAATATTACTTTGCTTTGTCAAATGTGAGGGAAAATATTAGGAAAGGAAGGAGTATTTTAAAATTAAGCATTAGAAGGCCCTAATTTAGAAAAGAGTTTTCCTTGTATCTCTTAAGTTCAAATTTCACAAGGAAAAGGATTGCAAGATCAGGATGAAACTTCATCACAGTCTTCTTTTCTATGTTACCGGTGGCTTACAACCGCAAAAGTAAGACTTGCATGATCCCCAACTGAAGGAACATATCACAGGTTACGTTCCTGATGGAAAAGGATTATGTGAACCGATTTTTCTACTCAATAAAAGCCAAAGTGAGCCTCTAAAGAAATCATGTAAAGTCACAGAGCATATCATTATCTCCCCCACCACACCCCAACCCTTCTTACATAGCACATTTAGGGTTTTCAGGGATGTGCATCTAAGAAGCTTACTTCTCCTAAGATCTTCCTGGACAACCCTTTCCTGGAGAGTCTGTTATTTTGACACTAACTAAAAAATTATCTACTAAACTACTCACTAAAGAATTCTTTACACACACTAAAAGAATTATTCTTACCAAAACCAGATACTAGGTGATACTAGGTTTGACTGCCAAGATCTATCTAGCCCTGTATCTCACTCCAAAGTAACCTCTGGTACATGCCTAGGGGTGAATGCTGGAAAAGGTAAAAATATACTTCCACCAGTTCATGATCCCCATTTCCAGTAGTCTGTGATGGTGGTATCTTTCACAAAATGTAAATAATGAAACTTTTAAAGGGAACCATCTTTGGTATTACTATTTAATTTATATGCTAAGAATAACCACTTTTTGGGTGATCTTGGATTTTTTGTGTTGCTATACAGAACTGTTCAGACACAAAATGAATATAAGCACATACCCTATGGTCAGAATAGCTGCATAATTTACATCCAAGACTTTAGAATTTTGGTTCTTTCTCATTTTGTATAGTACCAACTACTTTACAGGCTAATTAGCTCATACTATCAAAGAACATCTAGTATCTATACAAAGGCTAAACTAAATACATTTTGAATCATTGCAGGGTTTAAATGTTTTCATTATAAGTACTTTGAAAGTGATTGCAATAAATGAGAAGGAAACATATGTTGCTTTCTGAATTAAAATGTCATCATGGCTGACACATTGTAGATGTGACTACAGCAGTCAGAGCCAGAATTAGCAAGCCCTTACTGTGTAGCTGCTCACAGAAGAGATATTATCCTACTTTCACCAGTTGATGAGACACATCCTACAGCCTTAGGAATCACTAATTGGAATATTTACAAAGAAGGAAGGAAACAGTACAGTAAATAAGCAGCTCTGTAGAACATACAGTAGAAGCAGTGAATTTAATGTCCCAAAAAGTGGCAAAAATATTTAGATGTAGCCAGTAAAGATATTTGACTTGTGTTAACATGACAAACAAAAGATAGATGTTGCCTAATGCTGAAGATCCCATTCACCTAATGGGTTTTGACCTGCACGTGACACGGTGACTCATGTTTCTATGCTGTAGTTTTTAAGTGTATTTCAGTTTTTTCATGTGGTATCTCTTAACTTAACAGGGATATGGTACACTTCTCCCATCTTGCTCATGCTTCCATTAAGACACGTGAAACTTTCTTTAAGACATGACACTTGCTATCTGGAAAACTAATAGTAAGTAAAGCCTCCTATGTATTTTTCTACCTTTAATTGAAGAATAAGTTCTCACAATAATTACAGTCTGGCCTTATTTTTTCTCTGCTACTTGGATCTGTTCATTTTAAAGAATAATCCATTGCTTTTCTTGCCTTTGTACAGAAGTATCCACTAGCAGAGATAGTCATCCTCATTATATTTGCTTTGCTGCGTACCACCATTAAATCCGTTCCTCTTTGGTCTCACTCTTTTACCAGTGCAATATGATCATTAGAGGGATACATATAAAAAAGCAGGTAAGGCATCATGCTGAAAATAACATTGTCAATTATTTCAGTACCCTGAACAAAATAAGGGACTATTCCATGCTCTTTCCTGACATACAACTTTGAGTGAAATTAATTTTGCTTAACTTGAACTGCTCAAAACATATGTGTCTAGTCCAGCCTAGTCAACTATATTCCCTCTGGAGTTAAAGGGAACAGAAAGAAGTCTTCACAGTGTAATTGATCCCACCTACCTGTCTGAGAACAGGATATAAGAATTTCTTTCTTTATTGACCAGAAAGGAAACTTGCATTAACTTAAATGAGGTGCTTAACTTTTAGATGGCAAAACTCAAGTAAGGTCAGATGGGTCCCCCTCAACCTTTTCCATTGTGCATGTGATTGCCTAACTCTAAAAAGGAATATATATTTGAGCAGTTGTGAGACACAGAGGTAGAAGGAAGTGAAGAATAACCAAGCTCTTTTACAAAACTACTTTAAAAGTGTAAGTAGTGCAATTGTACTGAGCAAAATAGGCCAGTTGTGGACAAAGGGATGATTCATTGCACAGCTGTGATCATTGTTAATAGTAATTGTCTTTAAAAATGTGTTCTCAAAAGTTAAAAAAGGGAAATTAATGATGTGACAGTCCTACCCTTTAATAGGTCAAGGTATGAAACAGGATTACATTGTGTACTTACTGCTAGCATGTTAGTTAAAGGTATAATGATACTGGTTGTGAATCCAAGTGTTCTCATGATTCCCTATTTAGCTGGTTCCCAGAAAATTAAACTGGACAAGGAGAGAGTTATAACTCCAGCCCTGCAAAAATACATACCTGACTTGTCATGGTCTGTGTTAAACAGCAAGTGAGCCCCAGAGGTTAACTGTCCCTTGCAAAGTAATTAGACACTATTAAAGGGTACGACATACATATACAGAAAAATGGACCCATAAAGAAAGATGGGACCATGCTCGTAATGCAAATAGTTAATGCAGATCACTGTAAAAAGCCTTACCTTTACTATCAATGAAATTATTTAAAAATCTTTAACATGTATATGCTTTACAGTGGGCTGATGTTAACGTTTGAAATACTACTAATGCTATTGCCTTATCAAGAAGAACCTTAACTGTTCCTTCTACAAACATATGTTTGATCTACTATGCGTTATAAAGGGCTTGATATATATTACTATTATCTTTATATTTATTACATATGGTTTGCCTAAATATGCAATATATGACCCTAGCACATAAGAACAGAGACAAGAGTTCCTAAAACCTTGCAAATTCTTAAATTTGAGACAAATTGGTTTTGTATTAAGTACCTATCCTTTTTCATAATGATCACAACCTGCCAAAGTCCATAACAGCACCTATGGTATTTGTAATTCTGTTGTGTATTACTGATGTAATAAGTAATATTGAAGAAAAATGTTGAGAAAAAGGAAGGTCCTTGTTCTAAATCTCATGAAGATCCTATGCAGAATCAGGCAGGTTGTAAAACTTCCTGCATTGCAGTCAGCCTGGACATAATATGAGGTAAGGGGGAAAAGTTTTGATCAAACACAGGTGTTTGATAAAAAATTAGGTTTCCTAAGGAAATAAATTACAAGGTGTTTATGTCTGCTTAATTAAGATACCTCTGTTCTTCTGCTCCACAGCCAACTGTTTTTCAAGTGTTTCCCTCAGTTCTCGTTCCCTGAAGAGCTCCATCTTCAACTCTGTCTTTTCCAGTTGAACCTGTTTCTCTTGAGCTCTGGCATTGTCTATAGCAACCTTTAGTAGACCCTGTTCAAAGATAAAGTTGGATAATGTTTGAAGAATGTTAGAGCAGCTCACATAATAAATAACTTCTGTTATTTTTCCTTGATTAGTCATGTGAGATTTTACAAATTAAAGAATCCTGTTACTGGGTCAAATCCTCCCAATTACCAACAGCAAATTTTTACTGGAATTAATTTTAACAGGTGGGCAAAAATCTGTAAAAAGCCGGGAGTCAAGTTTTCCCAGAAAACACAAACTCACCTTTAACTGTGCATATAACTAATGCGAAAAAGTTATAGGGATAGGTTTATTCTTTGTAAGAGATAAAAGAGACAAGCCTACATCAGGCACTTGCCTGTGACCAAAACAAAAAGCTGTCCCATTGAAAAAGAATTGGCAGTCTCACAATCACATCATCCAGAGAATGGCAAATTCAATCTCTAGCACAACTCAAGCCAATGGAAATTACCAAAGGGAGAAAGGCTCTTTTAAAAGCTTGCCATTTTGTTCCCTATTGTTGGTAATTATTATTATTTTCAAATGTTGTCATATTTCATAGAGTTTCCAAGGAAGATAGGGATGATAGCAGAGGACAGTCACAAAGCGGGAATATATCTCTGTTTTAAAAAGTCTGTTCCCTGACCTTGTACAATGGTTATCTCACAGCAGAGAACAAAATGCAATCATCTCTCAATTTCTTGACCTGGGATGGTTGGAATAAACTCTACCTTTTTTGTTGCTACTGTATCAGGAAATAATGATTCAGCCTATTCTAAACTTCTCTTGAGAATTTCAACTTCACAATTCCTTCTTTTTTGCAAGGAAACAGGAAGATCCAGCACAGCTAATAACTAGATAGTTAGGACACTGAGACAGGGTATGAAAAAGAGGAGGAGAAATGAAATTGAAATAAATAAACATGGAAAGAGGAGAGATTTCCTTTTCCATTTTCCAGAAGCCTAGCCATCAGGCTCTTGGGTCTACACCTGAATCTCTCCTCTTGAAGCTATCATAATAGAGTAGATAATTAAGCATGGATATGCACATATGAACCTCCATGGATACGAACCTAACTCTTCTGTATCCTAGGCAAGTCTCCTGACAACTTAACTGTAGACGTAATTTGACCCAATAGAGATTTAATTACTGACATAAAGCAAAACAATGCCAACAAGAGAGACTGAAGAGTACTCCCCAACAGCTCTGCTAGGGAAGCATTCAGCTAACAGATAAAAGGTTCACACTCAAGACCTGGTTTCAGAACAACCACACTACAGACATGAAATTATGTCCCCCAACTCCCAAGTACACTTCCTCACCCCTCAGGCACACTTCCTAAATTGGATTCTGGGTTGCATGTTTTTTCACTAAAATTGTTTGAAATATCTCCAAAAAGAAATGGAAAAAGAAGCCAGCATGATGATACTTGAGAAATGGAAAAAGTATTTTTCATGAGTGTTAGTCTGCACATTTATCCCACTAGTCTTCCCAATGTCAATGCCTGCTTTGAAATTTCTGTCCTTCAAACTCCTCTTTTAAGTCTGTTTTCAGAGCCTGGTATTTTCAGTACTCCTCATCCTCATTCTTAACTAAATTGTTGCCTCAGGTGTTGTCTCATTCAGAGCTTAACGCTTTGCAGCTCTGTTACACTTCGATCTATTGAAGTCCACAGGAGCTGAAAGAACTCAACACCTTCTGACTGTAAGGCCCAGATGGTCACCCAAATGATATTCACTACATAAGTACAGAACCACATTTGAAAATATCTAACAATGGTAACACAACACATGTGCTTACAAATATGTTTAAAGTTTTAGCAGTTTTCTTTAAAAGAACCAAATGCCATTCTAAAATAGCTAAAACACAAAGGTATTTTGTGTTGAATGTTAAACCTGGATGACTACTAAAGAAAACCACATAAAACTAAATATTAAGCTCTACAGACATATGCAAAATAAAATACAATTTGAAATATTTGTAAAGCCTTTCCGATCTATTTTTTAAAAAGTTAATATCCACCTGACTTCTGTTCCCTTCCCCCGCCATATTCTCCTACATTTACAACCATCATAAACTATGTTTGCTATATGGGATGCATCTGAAATAGTAAGAAATTGAAGTAGGAGTTGTTTATCAATACCTGCTTCTGGCTTACGCTTAAACTCTAGAATATTTTAATCTCCAATTCATCACTTACTGGAACATTTGATTCATCCAGATCACTAATAAACCAGGTCAAGTATTTGTTGATGAAAAGTATATTGTCAAGTAAGTTTAAAGCTGCAAACACCCTCCTCCCAAATTCTTACAATCCATCTTGTTTAACAATAAAATCGAGCTGCTAAAGCAACTGCCATCTTTACTCAATTCAACTACATTCATGTACATGTTTCTTCTTCATCAGGAACAAACAATTAGTAACAAATGAAAGAGATCATTACATCAAATGCCCTTTTAGATCACCCCAATTAAAACTTTAGTTTAGCTGTATTTTAATTCTAAGATACCAAATTCTAATTTTCTGCTCTGATTGCTCTTGTTGACTTATCTTTGAAAGATGTACTCTCAGTGCAAAGCCTAGAGATTATTTAGCAACATGCCAATGTTGGCACCACTTAATGTGTTGATTGGTTGTATTATCAGTAGCAGTTTAAAATAAATTACTATTAAACTATTATTGTCCTTGGCTGACAAAACACAATATTTTGGTGTTCTTTAAATATGAAACAATCATTATGCATAAACATGGAGAATAATGCTAGAGTGTAACACTGATGTGTGTAATTTTATATTAAGAATTGCTGCAAAGTACGAAGCTGCTAAAAGCATATTACATTTTCTATTGAATTTCTACACCACACTTCCTCCCCCAACCTTTCCTTTTTTTATACTTGCTAACGTACCTAATGGTAATACATTACCTATTGCTGCTGATTATGTCTGAAAAATATTAGCTTTTTGGAGCCAAGATCCACTAGGGACTACTTATAAGCTACACAAAATTAAGTTTCATTTTTAGAAGTTAAATCAGTGCACATCAGTAGGCGTCCAATGTGAAAAAAAATCTGCTCTAGAGCCAAACTGATGCATATGCAAAAGTGCTGTTGCTGCCAATGACGGCTCTAATGCAAAAATACTGGAAACATTCAATATCTCCCTGTATTCAATGCAGAAGGGGGTGAGAAAAACAACTGAAAAGTACAGCATCTAAAAATCATCAGTGCCCCTTGGAACAGGAATAGCAATTTCAGAGTTGCATGAAATTCTATTAATTCTCCCAGTGGATCAGCTGTAAAAGATTATACAAAATACAGTATGTCCAACTTGTATTTGCTATGGCTAATCCTCTAACCTGATATTAAATCAATATGCTGCCAATGACAATGGGAAATGCAGTGCAACACAGGACATTAACAAAAAGAAAATATTTCCCTTTAGGGAAGGTCAGATGTTACGGAGGCTGGATAATGATAATTGTAGTGAACATGCTCAGGTTCCAGATTTGTTTTTAATACAGTATGGCTCTATCTGGAGCCAGGCTTTAAACATGGCATGCCATTCTTCCCCTCTGTGTCACTGTTAATAGATTTTTTTTTATTTCAACGTAATGCAAAAATGGACATTTTTCCCCTGGAGATTTATAGATCATTCTGATTTGTTTTTTTTACTGTAATGCACTTGTTTTAATATTTTCCACTGATAAATTCTTCAGAAATGTCCCAAATAAAAAGTTAAATTGATATATGGTTGATGTTTCTTCCCATTCTCCGATGTATCTGAAAACACCATTATGTTAGGGCAGCCTACTCACCCTGTAGAAATTAAACATGTATCAAACCTCAACTCAACCTTAAAGCCAGTATTACCCATCATTATTTTTAAAAAATGCAAATGTGTTGCCTATTTTGAAAGGGATGGGGGGAAGGTATATAGAAGCTCTTTCTCTTTCTAGCTACATCTACAGTGTGTTCCACCTAACATAATTTAGTTAGCTACACAGTTATATGTGACATCAAAATGGCCTTATTAGTTAGTCCAATGGTCTACCTAGAAGATCATATCCTGTTTCCAACAATCGCCCACAGTGAGTGAAAAAGGAAAACTAGAAGAACAAGGCATGCACACAGTGAAGCCTTCCTAGTCAAACCTCCTAGCTTCCAGAGATTTGTAGCTCAGGGGCTTCCTTTTGCAATATTAGCTCTTCACAGTGAAAACACTTTCAGATAACATTGCTTCTCTTTTAGTCAGAAAATTATATATAATTTGTATACTCTCATCATTAATACTATCTAGTGAAAGGCTTGCAAAAAAAATCAATATATACATTTTTAGTTAACTTCACTTCACAGGTGAATTTTTGAATATTTGCTATTTGTAACCGACTACGGACTTAATAACATAAGCAAGGTAAGATAACACAGCTTGACTATCGCTACAGATGACTCCAGAAAGACATTTTTGTAATATCTCAGATTGAATATCTCCGTCACAGGTAAAGGCATATTGCACAGATATAAATGACATTTTTCCATTAATACTTTCTGTGAAAAATAAAATAATTCTCTTGAATTTTAGCAGAAGATAAATAAAATAACATGAAGTAAAACTGTGATTTTTACTTTATCCAGTGTTTGCAATATTTTTCTCTTGTGTATTTAGTCATAGATGGTAACACTGCAGGAGACTCACAGCAATAAAGCTAGTAGTTTGCTTTGTTTTCATAGGGGAGTTTAGTTTGTAATCATGCATTTCTTTTATTAATATCAATGGGATACTTGCAACTTATTTTATATATCTCTTTAAAAATACTTAGCAACAAGACTGTGTCAATACAATACAGTCTTGATAGAAAAATATAGCTATCAGGGTGCAACTAATTCATCCCTTAGATATTAATGGAAATTCAGCTTGGGGACAGTAAAGATTCAGACTCAAAAAGCTTAAAAGAACATTACTATTACCCAAGAATATTGCAGTATCATGAAAGGCTGTGGCTRTAACACACTTTGGCATAATCGGGCCATGACTCAAAAAGGTGAACTTATGCAAGGGGTATGGAAACATCTTTAGCCTTCTCACTAGCACCCACACAGCATTTTGCTGTGACCCATCTTCCATCACCCTTCATCCTCCCTGCAGCTGCACACAGACTTCCAGCATTTAATCCGGAAGAAATAAAAAAATATACATTGGGAAGGAACAGACATACCACTTAATTTAAGCTCTCTGGGGAAATTTATTTTCTCTTCTTTTTAGATGTGCAGATATACATCTGAATAAGAAAATATGTCCCTAATCTCATTTCTTTATTTTATGTGTGTATTTGTTTAATTATATTTTGTTACAGTTTATTATTTGCATTTCAGCAGTCCTCAGCAAGAAATAAACATTGGTTGTTCTGGGTACTGTATATTGTTATTATCTCCTCTTTAAATGTACAAATAATTAAACATTGTATTTTTGTTTCAAGAAGTATTTATGGAGAAGTAAGAAAAACATATATATATGATATACAAAAGGAAATAAACCTAACTAGCAGCCCCTGGTGACAGCAATAGCAAATAGGCTTGTCTAACATTTGCCTAAAATTACAAATTAGTGATTAGGGGCTATCCATTTAACTTTAGTACAGATGGAGGACACAGACTCACTTGTGTGTTTAGTGGCCAATTTTAAAGGATGACTCAAGACTTCAAAAATGGAAGTAAGGAGAGTTAGGCACCAAGTTCAATCACCTAAGCTCTTCAGCACCTGCAAGACTTTTGTTTTCAAATATCAAAAGTGTTTAGAAATTTTTGCTCACATACCCAAAAGCACTGTCCCCATGCAAGGTTTAGGATCCTCCTCACCCTGACAAAGGTCAAAATTAGAGCTCCTAGTGCCCATACAGTACCCTAATCCTGTTCTATTTTAAACTGGGACAGACTCTACAACTTCTTCTGGAGGCACCCAAGGTCTATACTATGCAGATCCTTCAGATCCTGCACTTCACACAACTGAATACACACAACAGAATCACAGATCAGGTATCTACCATCACGTCCATGCATATTGGTGTAGCCAGAGGCTGCTTGCCTATGTATTCATGTGACCATCACATCCCTAAAATATAGGCAACCTCCATCACCGCCTGTGGCAGGTCGTGCATGCACCCCAGTCCCATGACCTCACAAAGATGTACACTTGCATTTCACAAGCAGACATATACCCTTTCTGTGAAAGGACACAACTGTATTTTCATCATGCATGACCCTGAGGAAAAAAGAACAGCGTTTACCAAAACCACTCATCTAGCCTTCGGCTAGATTTCTACTATTTTCTGTTCCAAAAGCACCTGAGTACTGGAGGCAGGGAACGGACTGTAGGCCAGATGATCTTTTCTAGAAAGTTAGATCTGTTCCATTGCTGGTAACCTCTACCCTTAATGCTAGCGTAGCTGGAACAAGAAGGTGGTGAGGGATCTTACTGCCCCACCACCCCTTTGAATCCACATCTCTGTATTGAAAGGGATGCAAAATTCATCTGGACCAAAGGAGAGCAAAGAGCAATTTACCCAGTGACAAGAGTCCTTCTGACCCATGTACTAAACGCATCATGGGTTTCAGATAGTGCTTATGCGTTTCCTAACAAAGTCACAAATGATATTGCAAGCAGGGACCATTGTACAGAATTTCCTCGTTCCACAAATCCCATTAACGAGTTCAAACTTGTAGCCAAATACCTAAAACTCAGTTCTGAAAGTGTCAGTATCACAGTATCTAACTCATTTGTGGGCCTGGGGTAGCCCCCTCTCATTGCAATAGTCACTAAATATGGAAACCATTTTAAATGGCATTGATTAGAGAAACTGCCACTATTGTGCATAGGTAATTGTAATAGACTCTACTGTTTTAAAGAGAATACTTAACTTTTTCTACACAGGTGGGAAAATCAAACTAGTTTTTTTTTTTTTTTTAAATGAAGTGGTTTTCTAATGTCATCCTGCTAGAGATTAAATCTATGGGGGGAAAAAATGCTTTGATGATATATGAAAGGATTCCCAGAGATCTGTGGAAACCATGTAATGCAACGTGGGGACATACTGAAAAAATCCAAAAGCACTTATTTCCCACCTGTTTACCCTGATAGATGATTTGTTGTGGTGTGGAACCTCAAGGTAAGGAGCAGTAAGTACAAAAGCACAATGAGAGAAGGCATAAAGAAGTCTCTGGTTTCTTTACGATGTTGCCTTTTATTTTAGCTCTTCACTCCAGATAAGATTAGGGCTTTTTTTTTTTTAAAAAAAAAAGCAATGACTGAATTTCACGTTCACATTTTCTGTAAAACAAAACTGAATGCATCCTTGGCAAATTAATCCTGGTCATTTATCCTGAAGTAGTGCAGCACTCTCATATTCAATCACAAGATTAGCTAACCTGTTGACGCTGAATGCTTTGCTCATTAGGTTGCTGTCTAGAGACATTGAGTGCACACATTTGTCAAAAAAATTACTAAGAACTTTCCTGTACATGCATGCACAGCTAAAACATTACATATTTTGCTAACTGTATTTCTTCCTTTAGAAAAAAATACATTCCTTACAGAGTGCAGCAGATTTGTTAGAAGAATGCTAACTGTTGCAGAATTACCTTGGTTTATGATTTAAACATTTAAGATCCTAAGTCTCAGAAGAGCAAAAAGCAATCACAAACACACTCTTTCAGACCAGACTGCTATTCTTAAATAGCAGTATTTTTTCATTATTAGATCTCAAAACATCACTAATGAATGGATCATACACTTTTCATAAAACACGTCTGAAGTGCCCTAAACTTTAATGAGACTGCTTAAGAAAGTAAAGTGAGCAGGATTTGGCCCTACTCTGTCATAGCCTTTGCTGAACAGAATACAATTGATTTTACGTATTTGCAGGAATGAGCAGGGAAAAATATTGTGACAAATACATTAGAAGTTAGTAGCTGCACAGACGAGGCTTATCTTTAATGAGTACAATATGGCTGCATTATTTCCTGCACTATCATTTTGCTTCTGCATGCAACATAAAACCATATTGTTGCAAAAATTGCATCTGGGGAACACATGATCACTGAATTTGTGGACAAAAAAATTCTTCATTCCAATATGAAACACTAACATCTTGGCTCCAAGCTACATGCTAGTGTGTACCTTAAATAATATTTGCATCAGGCTGTACTGTACACACAATAGACATCATGACTACTGAATAGGAAATCTGCAGAAAATTTGGTAATACCCTTTGAAGTCTATTCTTTGAAGACAGTACTTTAAGTGAAATGAGCTTATTTATAAAAGAAGTGCTTTTTGTGAATGCTTTTATGGGAGACACATTTCAAATAGCTTTAAATATCATTTCCACCTTGGCACTCCAGCAATTTAAAGTAACTATTTATTAAAGAAATGTTTCTCTGCTTGGTAAATGAGATAAAGTTAAACAGTAAGATACATTTCATTAGCCTGTAATAAAAAGAGCATTTAAGACAAATGTTGTTAAACACACCAATGTAATTTTCATTGAATTCTCTGCTGTAGTTTAATATACAATCTGTATTTTTATGTACTGTATCTGACAGCTTCTAAATTCATGTTTGCTGTGGTTCCTTTAAAACCTAAATTACTAGAAAGTTTCAGTAAATTAGTTGATCCAAATAATCTTATGAACTGATTAAGCTAGAATGGTTGTATTAATTTAGACAAATCTGCAACTGGCTCCTCTCCATCCCTTTAAGCTGATCTACAGAAAGGCCTACCTGGATGTTAGTCAGAAGGGTCTCTATGGAGGACAATCCATCAGGGAATAGAAAAGGAGATGGAAAACCTGGAGGTAGTGGTTGCCCATGCCCAGTTAGAGAAAGTTTGTCAAGGCTGTCTCTTGCGGTTGGTGTGGAGAGCGGGGTCTCATCTGTATGTGATTGAAACAAAAATATAGAACAAGTTACGCTTGTCTGTTTTTATTAGACCTCAGTAATGGCTTCCCTAGTGGTTTCCAGAACATTTATTGCAAATTGGTTCCTGCTATCAGGAGAAAATGCTTTCTGCTGAATTTTCTTTAATGAAAAAGCTGTGGAGATACAACAAGATAACATTAATGAGTAACTTTATAAGCCTTTTAAATGCAGTCTCTAATGAGACTGAGTTTACAGTGCCATAGAATCTTTTTAAAACAAATATTATCTCACATATACTTGTGATAATATATTCAGGCTGACTTTATGGGCACCTTCCCAATTATCTCATTTTAGTTTGTGTTCTATTTGGATTGACAATAGAATATTTTCTAGCATGACATATATTTTGTATACGAGAAGTATTTGAATACAAGGCTTCCCACACAATTAACCCTTCCCGCTCTTAATGGTTTCACTTACAGCTCAGAAGATTCTGCAACACCGAGAAAAACTACAGCTCCTCAATGCATTTTTCATCAAGAAAGTACACCTGATTCCCACTATTGAAACATGCTCTGAACAATACATGAAATTAACAGCATGGTTACAATCACTGGCCTAATTTTTTTAAGCATGGACATCTTCTAACAATTAGTGCTAAACTCCTTAGTGGGATCTTTGTAACAATCAGATCTGATCAGTTCTGACATCACAACGGGAAAAAACTCCCGCAACTTGAAGACTTCTAAGATTAAAGTTTCACAGATAATCTGTGAATGGATTATAAAGTAAGTGCAAAAAAAAAAAAAAAGAAAAAAGAAAAAAATCACAATTAATAGAAACTTAAATACCCTCTTTTTTTTTTTTTCTTTACTTTTTGGAATATTTTTAGACTACTGTTGATATGATACAGAAATTTAGGTCAATTTCTTTGCATCAGATGTTAATCTGAATTCTTCAAAAGGAAAACTATCTATACATATATATAGATACATATATCTATACATACTCTTCTTACCAAGGGCTCAGTCACTAACTGACACATATTGATCTATCTCAATACAGTACAAGGACATTAGAATGTACTCTTGGTATCATGCAGATCTCTGCACAGCTATTTGACTACAGAAGAGTTTGTCAGACCTGCTCTTTTCCATTTGGGCTTTGATCATTATAAGATACATATGTTTTGAGGTATTTTAATTTCTCTTTCTTTCTGCACTTTATTTAACTATAGTTTCAATAAATAGTTATAATTCTCTATTTATCCTATCACGTACATTAGGAATTGTATTATATGAAAGTTCTGATCCTAGTTGCCTAAAAAGAGCTCTCTCTTTGACTGGGGTGCAGTATTTTCTTAAGTGGACATAGTCTAGGACCAAGAAAATTGAAATCTGCAGCAACAAAGGGTTAGAGTGTAGGCTTTGACGACCCCAGGACCAGAAAACCATAATTCCGAGTCCCAGTTCATTCCAAGAGTCCCAGTTCATTCCAAGAGTCCCCATCCACCACTACTCCAGGAGGAAGCAATCTCCATCAACCATGTTCAAGTGCAGATTTCTTGCCCCATCTCCTCACCAGCTCTGTCATGCTGGCCAGTATTTACAGCGCTACAGTAAAAGCCTCACCCACTATGTCCCTCCACAGAAATACCCAAACAGGCATTTGGACATCTGCTTCCGGGCTGGTCCCGCTTAGCTCGTTCTATAGCCAGTGGGGAGAAGCAGGCATCAGTTTAAGGCACTAATCCATCTGAACTATCACAGGCATCTACTGCAGGAGCAGACGAATATTCCTCTAGAAGTGCCTGTTGGCTGTAAGAGCTGACTAGCTCAGATGGAAAGATCTACTTTTGGTAAGATCAGTCCTGCCATGGAAGCTGTTCTTCCTACTTCACTGTGGCTCAGGCTAAGAGTAGCCTACACAAGGAGTAAGACCCTGTTTCACGTCCCCTATTTGTCACAATTTGTGTTACAATTACTGCTTTCTCATAAAGTCATCATTCAAAAGCTTACCAAGGTAAGCTTTGTGAAATGAATTGATGTTGACCAAGGAAAGCTTCAGCCCATTCAGAGTCATAGAAGATTTTTTCAGCTATACTTAAGTTTTCCACTCATGTCACAAAGTGCTGAGAAAAACTGGCTGTAGATTACTGAACTATTTCCTATCTACCTTACCGAGATTCAAAGCAGGCTCTGAAAAAATGTACTCTGTGGATGTATCCTCTGTCCTCATGCTACCCCACAGCAACATGGATATCTCTGTAGTCATTTTGTAGTAACATACTAAATTTGGCCCTAAATTTGAACTGTTTCTTTTCTTCCCAACTTTTAAAATATTATAGAAATATTCACCACTTCATTAGAAAAAATAAATTAGGTATTCCTGGGTATTGCAAACTAGCTTATTGTTCTCAGATCATCCTGCTAGTTCATCTTCTCAAATCCTATTCTAGTGTGAAAAATCATTACCAAATGTTTTTTTCCAAACTGCTGTCAGAATTGTTATGCTTTCATTAATCAAAAGAAACAGCCCAAAACTTAAACAAAACTGGTTAGACAATAGATTGATAAACACTACGTAATATTATGGCATAGCAGAAAACTTTTTTTTCCTCTGCTGCAAATATGGCTTTCCCAAATGATTCCTACCCAACATTAAAAAAAAAAAAAAAAAAAAAAAAATCACAAACCCTCTTTGTTACGTCACTGAGTTTTTTGGCTAAAGACTTCTTTACATCAGTGGTTCCAGTGAAAGTATTGGACTTGCACGGTATAGCAAGAAAGAGTCTAATCACTAGTATGCATGGTGGAGCTGATTCATATAAATGAGAAAGTAAACTAAAAAAGGGACATCATTTGCTTCTAGGTTTGTCAGAGAAATGGACCAATGACCTCCCATACTTTCTAAGACAACTTAAAATCTTACTAATATTTTAGGTCTCAAATTGTCAAAATATTTTAAAACATACTAGATAAAATTGACCCAATAAAAAATTCCATAGGCCTTAATTCACTTAAAAACTATGCTCTTCCATGCAACTGTTGAGATACAGAAAGCTCCTAATACAGGTCTTGTCATAGAAGTTAAGCAAGGGATTAAATTTTTTACTGTATTACTACTTTAAAATTAAATATATGTTAAGTTTGCTGTACTTTGCACATGCTCAAAACATGTTGTGAAGTTTGCAAAGATTTTCCTAACAACATGTGGCATGGTTTTGCAATAGGTAAAGTAACTCAAAAAAGGTTAAAGTTATGCAGAATGGTATGAACTCAAAATAACATCCAAACTCTTATGTTATAATAAATAACAGAAACAAATTTACACTGAAGGGTAAGACTAGAGAGCTGAACTTACTATGAACTTATTTTAATGAAACGTCAACTCAGAAAAAAAAAGACTAATGCGACTTTGTTTTCTTGATGTCCCATGTGAAATAAACTTTGAGTGTGAGTATGTTTGAAACAGAGCAAATGTACGTATTATACACAGGAAGCATGGATGTTTGTGGATGTGAGATAAGCGATGATTGAGGGAATCTTGAAAAAATGCATTTTTAAGAAAAACCACATTGTAAACACAGCCAATTAAAACATAACCACATATCTTAGTAGCAAAATAATATGACCTCTTGTAATTAAGGCATTTTAAAATCTTCCATTCCTGCAGAAGTCCTCTTTTCTCAACACGATGATATATCTTTGTTTCCAAATAATCATTAGCTTAACATCTTTTAAACTGTTGCAAAGGAACTACTAACATTCCTCTTAACCTACTAGCAGAGCAACGCTGCAAAAATGATGAGCCCTTGCTGGGAGACAGAGATCTGGCATTTTCAGTCTGAACGCATCAAAGGAAGCATTCGAAGACAAGCCAGGGCAAGAGGGGAAAGAGGGTCAATCTACAACTCCATTGTTGGAGTTGGGAGCACAACAGTGTAAAGAAAAGGGACAAAAAAGAAAGAACAAGGCAGAACAAAGAAGTGTCCAGGCCTGCCTTGGCTTGTGCTGGGAACTGAGATGTTATAAATTAACAAATAAACAAGGATAGGACAAGCTGTTACCCAAGCCTCTACAGTATCTGAGCAGAGATGAATATGTGCCTTGACAAACGAACTAAATCACCATAATAGGCAAGTCTCAATGCGACACGTATCTTTAAAATATTTGTAAATGCTACATCCACTCCATCCATTGTTCCTCAATTTCCAAAATTCACCTGTTTTTGTTCAAACCAGATTTTATCTGCTAACAGCAGCTGGTTGGGCCAAATACAACGAACATTTTTCACTGTATTTGGTTTGTTGCCATCCTATTTTATTCTTTCACCAGATAACATGGAAACAGACATCCTGGAAGCTGTGACAGCTATTTAAACAATAATAGATGAATAGAGGTAGCCATTCTCTTGTCTTTGTTCCTAAAAGCAAGTAGGATAAGTTCAGACTGGTCACCAATCAAACTGGAGAATATTGATATTGCCAGGATTTGAAAGCAAGTGATAATAGCTGGCTCCAAAAAATAGTATACAGATTACTGCCTTGCTGTAATCATTTAATGGTTTTTTCTAATGCATCTTGATGCTTTTTTGTTCTCTGTAAAATATTTCACATGTATTTGTTCCTCAAACAGGCTCATTCTTACCATTTGAATGATGAAAGAGGATCCTGTTTTCACTTTTTGCTGTCATAAATCTGGTGCATACATTTTTGTGGAAACAATCTATTCCATTTGCCTTAATATGATTTTGTTTCATGTTGTCAAACACCCTTTAGTACAAAGTTTTGTATTTCATCTTCCTCAGAGTTGGAGGTTTCAGGTGTGAGAAGCTCTTCTATTTTAATTCATTTGTAATTGTTGATTTATATTAACACAAAAGAACAGGGGGTCCCATGTGCTGAACTGAAATGTTTACCAACTTCATGCAGATTTAAAAAAAAAAAAAAAAAAAGTAAAATCCTCTTGCTCAACTCCCATATCATTTGGCTGCTTTATAGATTTGGTCATTCAAGATTCACCTGCACGTAACTAGGGGCAATGCGAGATGACTGTGAACTGTAAAAGGAATGTACTAAAACTAACTCTTATAAAACCATATTTTTTTTCAATCTACATTTTAGTTTCTTCTTTTTTATGCTAAAAACAGTTCTCCAGGACACCCAAAGACTCTGAAATTAAAGCATTTGCAACTGTGGCAGCTGGAAAAAAGGGGAGAATATCAAATATTCAAATAGACTGACTAGCTGGTTGTTGTTTCTGTAACATTTCAAAGAGGCTGGTGCTCTCACAGTTAACAGTACCATTATAAATGCTGTCCACAGAATTCTATTTCTTGGCTTGGTATGTTTGCCTGAGGACTTTGGGAATAGTAACTCACCAATAATGAAATATGACTAAAAGATTAAAAGCTTACATGGAAAGGACCATAGCTACTACGAATGCGTTTCTTGAATGTGTACATTGCACATGATGGCTTTATACCTGGTGCAGTCACATATATTTGTACAAATAGGTCTTACAGAACTCATACATCTGTATATCACTTCTACCATTATGGACCATTTTTGTAAGTGGCATGGCTTTATAATATGCACACTTTCACTTGATGTAAAGGACTACACAAGAATAAAAGTACATAAGAATCTAGTTTTATATGTCCACTTTGGAGGGAGGTTTAGATGCCCATCAACAGTAAGACTCATATTTACTGACAATTCTGTCTGATCTTAACCACTGAAAATACAATATTCTAACTTGATGCTTGTGCTTTTTGGAAAAGAGAGTTTCAATTAACATGTTTCCAGTATTTCTTTAATCCTTTTAAAGAAAATGCGGTCCCTACAGATCATTCTTCACTGCCGCACAGGGTCACTGAGCATACTGCAGTTGGAGTTGCCTCCATAATGGCAAATTAAAGCCAGCGGGAGAATCACCCCTTGAACACAAGATTAGGGACCTCTCTTTCTCCTAGGTTCARTGATATCCCTTCTATGCTGATACATTGTAAGCCAATTTATCTATAAACACAGAGGAAAAAAAGGAACATATTGCTGGCTGGAATMGGGATGTGGGGGTTTGGAAACAGGGATGACTTGACAAGGAGACAGGGATTAATCAAGAAGTCAGGGAACGCTGAGTTGAGAAAATAGGAAAGAAGGACAGTCAAGGTGGCCGAACACTTTGGAAAGGGATAATAGGATTGGGATTATGTGGTGAAGGAGGGGAGAAAGAGTGAAAGAGTGCCCAGGAGCAAGAAATTTATACTGACTCAGCCAGAAATAAACAAAACAGCCAAACTGTGTTTTCTAACACAGTGTGTTTTGTATAAGTAATTCTTGTAGTATTTCAAGAACTGTGGTTCAATGCAAATGAAATTATAGCTGTCAATAGCAAATATATTCTTTAAAGCAAATAAGTTCTTTAAAGGCCACGTATTTTAGTTTTGTTAAGGAATTACTGGTATAACATCACTATAAATGAATGGAAAGAGTTGGCAAAATATATCCAAAAAGCAAAAATGTAATTAGTGGTGATGTTCCAGCTGTGAGGATTTCTTCAGGCTTTTTGGAGTAGATCAAGTTGAGTTTATTCTTCATTTTACATGTCCCTAGGAGGGCCTCAGAGTCAATCAGCGCAACTTATCTAATTTTCTCTTTCAATAAAAGGATTATTTTAATAACTTTTATCTTATTTTGCAGCCTATTACTGATTAGGGCTGGGTCAAGCAGTATTTGCTGATTTATTTATTCTAAGGATTTCACAATATTTCAGAAAAAATTATCATTCATATTTTTAAACAAATGTATTTTACCATACAATTGAATGTTAAAATGCCAGTGATATTTCCACTTTGTGTACTTTGGCATCACAACACATAATGCGCAAAACAAAATTATATGGTTTCTCTGTCCCCGTAATAAGAATTATCCTGTTCACTCACAGAATTTTTCACACAATTTTTTAAAGTGCATAGAATGGTCAGGAATAAAAAAGAAATGGGATAGTCAGAGGCGATTCTGCATATATCTGATAATTATATAGTACAAATATCTTGAACACCTGACAGCAACTTACGTTAATCAACCATAAAGAAATATAAATTCCTAAAGATAAAATGATGGTTAGAAAGGTACACTAAACATTTTTATTGCATTTTTTAACAATATATTAGTATGAATACAAGGCACTTTATAATATTATAACCCRGAGTTCTTAATTATGAGAACTATGTCCATTATTTCTTTTTTAAAGATCCTTATAGGCTACTGGCAGGGATCAGATGCACATTAAGGCCATCTGTGCTTTGGATGCTGAAAAAAGTATAAATGTATCTTACTGGTTCGTGTCAAATGTCCCAATTAGTACTCCGCTAGCTCCACTCCATCAGCCAGGCAATACTGAGTGCTAAAAAGAATGTTTCTTGGCTTTGTAGCAATTCTATGAGAACTGCTTATATGCATAAGTGTATGTGGAGGGTTGTGTAAATGTGTCTCCCTATAGGTTCACAAGAGCCATTCTGAGCTTTTGCTAAAGTCGTGCTGAGGGGTGTGCATAATCATCTATGTAGTAAAGGGATACCTGCTTAGGAAATCAAAACCCACCATTCATGATACTAGCCATTTAATCTACTTTACTGCATTGGCTACAAAAGCTGGCTCCCTCACCTTGGTAGCCTGACTGTACATCTAGCTTTCGTAAATGTATGCAGAATCAAARATCAAGCCAAGTATTTTGAGTCTGAGCTAAATTCCTAATTAACATCAAACTTTAAATTAGGGATTGGACTTAAAGACTGCATAATTAATGTACACTAAACTCACATCTTCAAAATTATGGACATAAATATGCACATCTCAACTGATAAAAGCAATACACAAGGCAATACATCCACAGTATGCATACTTATTTTTGTGCTGCCTGTTCCTCCCTATACTTTAACTGTCTCTGTATGGCTACTGCAAAATGCATACCTACTTATTTTTGTTCTGCCTGCTCCTCCCTATACTTTAACTGTCTCCATGTGGCTACTGCAAAATGCAGAGAAAAAACATTACAGAATGTAACAATTAATTTTGCTAGATTTTATTGGATCATTTCAAGTGCCACATGATTTGGATTAATAATCCTCTGGACATGTTTCATGAAAGTTGAAAAACATCTATTATTTGGGGATTTAAGGTGATTTAAAAAATAAGGAATATCAATTTTTGTCATTGTCAGCTGAAATAACACCACTCCTTTTTTGTAAGCATAACAGTAGTGAGAAGGGAATTCTTGATAAGAGCACAGCTGGTAACTTGTAATTCTCTGAAGATGAAGGTTTTATGGTAATACCTGGATCTGCATTGTATTCACACTGTTTTTCTTGGTCTGTGTTCAGTTAATAATTCTAATATTCGTTCTCTTCAAGAAAAAAAAAAAATTATGTCAACATTTTCAAGAAGTCCGTATCTAGCCATGTCGCAATTATGGGGGACTAAGCACCAATGCTCCTGGTGCCTTGTCACATGGCCCATCCTCTTGGTAATCTGCTGACATGAATCGGATGCCCAAACAGAAAATGAATAGACAGTGATGTGTCTGTGCAACACTCATCAGCTGTCATTCATTCAGCAACACAACCTGTCCCACACCCTCATCCCCAGAGTGCTGGCAAGCAGATGAGGTTGACCAGGCATGCTTGGCACCTGGTGTAAAGTGGCAGCACAGAAGTCAACAGTACTGCATTTCACAAATAAATATGTCAGAGAAGTTCAATAGAGAAGACAAAAGAGGTTTAAACACTTCACATTTATGGTAGCTCATACTGGTAGTCTGCCCCAGCAGAAAAACCTTCATCTGGCCAGAATTTGTGTAACTGGATCTATTGATTAATGTTAAGTGTTCTGTTTAACTCAATATTCGTACAGAATGCTGCCATGTTTCTTCTTAAAATGACATGAGAAAGATCAGATTTTAGATAAATATACAGAATGTTCACTGACAGTTCTTTTTGCAGAAACCAAATACTTTTAAAACATGTATACTTATATTCACTTCACTTTCCTGTAAGATATTTTTAATGCCCATGATTTTAATAGCTTCTTTAATAAAAAGTATACTATCAAGTACCTCTAATATTCAGGCTGACAATATATTAATTACACCACTGAATAAGATGACCAGTCTAAAAATGCATAGCAAGGCAGAAACATACTAAGAAAACCTGTTCCCAGGCTTTCTCCATGCCAAAATTCCTACCCCAGATGTATTAGTGCCTCACTCTTAGAGCCAAAAATGCCAATAAAATAAAAGAAAATAATCAAAAAATAGTCAGATTAAGTCATCCAACACAATTGTATGGGCATATTTGGTAATAGGTTCAGGAATTCTTGAATATGCAAGGAAAAGCTACAAATGCATTGGAAATGCAGGGGAAGAAACCATTCTTTGAAAAGAAAGTACCTAGGGGACTGTGTTGGTCAAGCCCTGCAGTCATGCTTCCGAGAGGTTAAGGTAACAGGTGTTTCATCATCAATAGTTCAGTAACGTCTACTCTTTGCTTAAGTACCCAAATGGCAGTACACACTTACTTTTTACAGAAATATGTGATCTAGTAACTCCAAGATCTCAACTCTTCTCATAGCTACTACAGCAATTGTTACTGAAAACAAAGGATGTGAAGCATCCCACTTTGACAGTGTCTCAGCAGGAGGGGTACTAAATGAATGAGCTGTTTTAGTATCATGAAGCAGTATAGCACAGAGGCTTCCTTAGTTTTGGGGCTAAAAAAAACCACATCTGCATGAGAGAATATCAATTATATTTAACTCACTTTTTAAAATGATTTCACAATAATTTTTTTTAACAAATATAATAAACATCCTTAATGTGTCTATCTATGGAATGGTTCCAGTACTCAGATGCAAATGTTGTAGACAATAATTGATGTACACATTTTGGATTATATGGTTATGATATCCTAATAGAAATTTGGCTGTCTGCCTATGGGAGTTCAATATGAGTTTCATAGTTTATAGCATTAGAAACAGTCCTTTACAATATTATAGCCACATTTCTCAACCCATTGCCTATAGATTATATCCTAATATCTGATTTCCACAGAAATCCATAATAATAAACAAACCAAAATCCCTAAACCCCAGAGTGCTCAGAAACAAAATTCAGAATGAAAAGGCAAGCATTTTTACATCTGATATGATTCCTCTTGCAATTCATTCATCAAACATCTGCAACAAGCTGCCAGAATGTGTCCATTAGTGAGATTTCTATGGCATTCACTATCTTGATGCTCACTGATAGAATAATGTAGAAGTTTTACCTCTAATGTTTTCTGCTCCATTTGAGGCATCCACTTTAAAGTAAGATTTGGCCTGCATGTGTCTTCATGTCTTGGAATATGTAATTTATGCTAATATATCAGAATACGTATTAGAGAAGACCAAAAAATATCCTTTATGTATTTATACATTATGGGTTGCATTCAGCACCGATTTAAGAAGATAAAAAATAGTTTGGAGTCATCATGTAACCTGGATCAGTTCGGTTTACATTAAATACAGAAAATTAAGGTACCTTACACAGCAAACATGCCATATACTTGCTGGTAAATTAAAATCTTCCCCAGGATCCAGTTTAAAACCTTTATGCAAATTAAATATTGCATTCAGACTTTTATCTATATTCTATCATAATATCAGGGAAATATGCATTGGAACTCCATTACAGGGAGAGACCTTTTTACTAATTCTGTTTCACATCAAAATTTCTGTAAACGTTTCAATGTTTATGCCAATAACGTATTTGAAAAATTATTTATTTCATTCCTTAAGTAATTATAAATGCTACGCAATAGAAGCAAAATACAAATCCTAAGGGCGGTTCAAATACTCTCTACTACTTTATGACAATTCATATATGTGATAACTGTACATAAACAAAACAGGAATGAAAAGATCTTTACCATTATGGTACTGTGAAAACAGTTACTGCCTAAATAAACTGAAACAAATCGCACAAGCTTTATTATCTTAACCTGATGAGCTCACTATATACTTAAGGATAATACTKTTATTCAGTATCCTGAGAGTAGGTTGGCTTTTAGCCCACCTAGAAAAAGAGCAAGAGCTGCATCAGGAAATGACCGCCCTGCCTGGTTTTATGAACTGTTGCACCCAGAAGACTGGGATGAGCAAGTCACAGCAACTTCAGTGATTTTTTTTTCAGTTTTGGAAAGGAAGTCAGTGCTACTGATGAAGGCTGCTCTTCTACCAAATTTCAGTACAATTCAACAAGTTCAAAAACTAAAATCTAAATTCTTCTTTAATTATTTTCAGAATCACTTTCCTTTGTCTTCCGTTTGTCCTAGCTTTTCTGTAACTCAGCATAGTCTACTGCTTCCTACAATCTTTTCCTCACTTCTCAACCCTTTTTCTCAGTAACACTTCTTGTTTCTAAAATTTCTTTGTTTCAGTAGTTTCTTCCCCTTCCAAGACATGAAGAAATTAGTCTGCTTGTTGAAATTTCAAGTCTAACTAAAGACCAGAGGAGAAAAAATACAGTTAGAGAAAAAGAAAAGATTGTGACAGAAATCTGAAGGGACAAAACAGCCTAAATAATGTCCCTATTTGCAAAAATAAAACAGATCTTGACTTCTTTTCTGCTTATTCATTTTCACATGTAAAATTGTGAAAACAAGATCTAAATCATTATCAAAACAGATAAGAAAGTGGAAAATAAGTTCCTAAAAATACATCTTTAATTTATGCTCCTTTTTCCTATATTTTGGTATAATCATAATTGGAATGGTCCTGATCTGACTTCTGATTTTTTTTTTTTTTTAAAGTATAAAGGAAGTATAAATAATTCAAGCCAATATAGTTATGTTTAAATGGGAATGTGTAGGAAGGTTCAACATAAGGTCCAGTGGTTTGAAATATAATGAGCATTTTACTATGCTACTTTACTATCACTTTGGTCTATAAAAGAAGACACCACTATGTAGCACCATGCCATTTTCAGTGTGGAAGGTAAATGAAGATTTGTTGAATACAAAAGCAACAGACATCTTAGACATCAAAACAGCAGCGCTTCAGCTGGCACAGATCTTCTCGGTTTTGTAGAGGAAATAAAGTTAAATCAATGATTTAATCCTATGCTTAATCTCAATTCCCCAAAAGATGAGGAGTACAGAAGCCATTTCTAAGTCCAGGACTTGCCTCCCAACTCTTACACAAAGTGTTAAATTTGTGTTTCAAGTTAAGAACAGGAGGGGRARAAAACCCCAAGGGATCACATTCAGAGAAACTTTGCTTTAACCCTATCACTATTTTTGGCTGTTCTGTCTTTGTACAGCATTAGGGGTGGTATTGTACAGTCCCATTATACAGCAGATGTTAAATGCAAAGTAAAATAGTCAGTTGTAAATGATTGATGATCCTCTTTACTATTTCAAAATAAGCCCTGATTATTTATATAGTTTTGGACACTGCTTGAAAGCATCATATTAAACCTAAACAATTGATCCATTTTTCAATGGCTTTTGTGTGTAATGTATTATGTATGTTTTTACATTCTTCTGTGTAAAAGGCCCTGGTGTATGAGAAATGTTCAGAGTTTTGAGTGCTCCACCCAGTCCATATGGTAGGTTTGCTCTGTGTGTAAGACCTACCTTTTTCCACCAGGTCCATATGGCAGGCTTAAGATAGCCAGGGCCTTCTATCCTCCACAGGGGCCATATGGCAAAGAGACCTTGGTGAACCCTCATTTACCTTGTATTAATATTTTACGTGTCTCTAGCACATACACATACATACAGACATGTATGCAGTGATCAGATTGGGTTCAAAAGACTTAGCTCCTGAAAATACTTTAGCCACATAATCAATATATCTACGACAATACGATATGAGATGTGGATTCTGTTTTTTTCTGTTTTATTTAAAAACTGAAAACTTAAATGAATACTTTATCAAATTATTTGATAAACTCATCTGATGGTTTTAAACATTTTGACAGAGTATTACTTAATTACGCTAACAAACTGGTAGACATGATTATAGACAACAGTTCAGTATTAGTTTTAATATTACAAGAACAGAACCAAATCCCTTGAATCCACCCACTACCAAAGTGTGCACACTATAGACAGTGAAAATATTCATCTCTATGCTGCCCTACTAATAGCAGGTTTTGAGCAGGTTACTGCTCTCTTACTCTATTTAAACGAAGTGGCAATAAACCAGAGAAACAATAATTCAACACAGACAGTAAACTATATGCAGAGAGATAACTATTTACAAGTCACATGTAAATAAGTTACTATCTCCTGCAGACACAATACCTCTACCTTACTACCGGAGTAAAAGGAAGAGAGTATGATCTGAAAGCCACAGTATCTTCCTTCTACTGTCTGTACATTTCCTGTACTGGTAGAACCAGATGCAGGGCTACAACATGAGTAAAACAGTTGCATTGGGTTGGATGATTAAGGACATGGATTTAAAATCAACTAAAAAAAAAAGATGGCAACTTTAAATTGTAATCCATATTTTCGAAGTAATTACTCTAAAATTGATACATTGTTATAGCGTTTACAACTCAATCCAAAGCTTTGCTGTAATTCTGAAGTAATTTAGGAACCCTCAGCATTTTATTTATACAGGAAAGATGGAAGCAATTTGTAAYATGTTTATGAAAGTTTTATTGCACCTACAAGCTGATTTAAGAAATGGAACAATATTCCCCAGTAGTAGAAATTTTACAAACAACTTTTGCTTATTTGAAACTCAGAACATTATGAAATGTAAAAATTATAATATATTGTTTTTATTCACAGGATTTATGGTGCTTTCATCTGGTTTCCTCTTCTTTCAGTTCATGTAAATAACCCCTATGTTGTCACATGAATATTCAAATATCTCAAAGAACTATCAGTGTTGAAAATAAATAGCATAAAGAATTCAGAACAAGTATGCATGCACATGCTTTCATAGTTTATTTTTGTATATAGCATTTATATTTTGTCCTGCAAACAATCAATAAAATATGGAAGAGTTTTCCACAAGGAATATATCTCCTCATTTCAAAGGAGCCAAACAACAATACGTATTTTAAGAAACCATAAGTATTTTATTAAAGATTAAAAAAGGCTAACTACTATGCTCATGCCTCTTCCTCCTATTTTCTTGCTTTTGATCATAGCCAAATACAGCTAAATCAATGGGAAAAAAAAGCTTTATTAATTTCAGGTGTTATGAAACATGACCCCAAACTCTTTGCCTCTAACTTTCATTGTAGGAAAGGCATAGTATATATCTTCAGTATTCATTTATCCCCTTTGTTTCAGTTGTTCTTTTTTGATATATTCTATATATATTGCCTTTTGCGTGTTCTGCTTCTGTTTCCAATTTACAATGTATAGGTACAAACTTTTAATTCCGAATTTTGAAGGATTTGTCTATCTGCATAATTGCTCATAAAAATACACATACAGAGCTCACTTTGTGATCGGTGGGGTTTACGGAGTGCCTAAAAGAGACGATGGGTAGAATCCCTCTGCCTAGGTTACCCAGTCTGCCAGGGAAGCAGTACTCTCTAAATAAGGGCCTAAGTTCTCCATACAACAAAGAAGAGAAGGTACGTGTCTATCAGCTGATAGACAGTGCCTAAACTTTAGCAGCTAGATTCTCCCTCTTGAGGCTTTCACATGCACCTCCCTCATTCCATGAATCATGCAAAGAACTAAGAGGACTATTTAAGAAGCCTGTGTTTCAACAGCATAGATCCCACTATATAATTTGGAACAGAATAAAAAGGAAGATACTAGATAGGTAGATTGATCGATCGATCGATCGATCAACCGATCAAATATTCATTTGTTTAATACAATTTAGAGATGGAGAATCTAGTCATAACTAAAATTATTAGTACACTGTTAAGATCCTTGTCATGTTAGAATAGCCCACAATTTTAAACACATTCTTATAAAAGTATAATTTTATGCTTTGTACTTTCTCACTGAGTCAGCAGTTTTCTCTTTTGGGAGAACATGTTTAATTAATTGAGCATCTCAATTAAATTCTTTATACATACATACATATAAAGAAATAAAAGAAATGAACCTGACTTCATAAATATCATTCGGTGAGATTTTGTTAAAGTTTAGATGTATAGATTTGTATTTGAAATCCTCTGAAGGTTACAGGGTGAAACCTTCCAACAATATCTCCAAGTCTTCAGGGACCAAATCCCATTATGTGGAGTTCAGTGAAGAGGGTAAACACTACCATAAAGAAATACAAATTGCACATATTTCCCATTTAGCCAGTGTCACAAAAGTTCACCATTTAGAATTCTAACCAGTTAGGACTTATTCTTGGAGGTCAAGTACCTTGTGAACCTTGTCATCTCACTGATGACATCATATCCCATCCATCAATTCTTTCAGGAGCACACTTGCCATCTGCTCAGCACGCTATAATAACTTATTAGACATATTCACAGGGTAACAATCTGTACAATGACATTGTTATCTTAATGCTGGCACGAAGAGAGATAGCAGCCATCGTTTCCCTGTCACAGCACAATTATTCTACCTTCCAACTTTAAAAGAGAAGTTACTTGGATATTTTAACTTCTTATTAAATCACATGGAAACAATGAATTCTCATCAGAAATATATTTTTGGCTTTGTGGTGTTTTTTGACCAGGAACTGATAAATTAAGGCTACAGCACAAAGTACTAAGTTCAGTTTGATATAACTATTTTGCACCTTGAAAGTTTTTGCAGTCATGCTCATCTTTAGAGTGCAAAATGAATAAATAAATAAAAAACATACAATACAATCAATCACATGTATACAAATAGCACTGAAATCCAACTTACTCTTTGCAAACATACTAACTTTCTAGAACTAATACTTCTTATTTCTCTACCTGTCTTAAACACCTCTTCTTTCTAACAGCAATTACTAGGCAGAAATAAAATATGCAGCCAAAGTGCTCATATTAAGCCTTAAGACTTTTTGGAATCTAAAAGCAATGTGAATTTTCATAGATGCCTATATATTTTTGCAGCTTTTATAAAGCATGTTAATATTGAGCATGGTTAGCACAGCTGCTGTCACAGCACTTATGACTTAATAAAAGTCCACTATAACTCTCCCTCGACCTCAAAAAATATTTTCAGAAAAAGGGCAATATTTATTTTGCATTACACAGAATTCATCCTCTGTTCCTTCCTTTGGCTCGTCATTTATTCCAGCTTACACTGTGATCAACATTGTACTAAAATAAAGTCAAGTACAACAGCCGCTCTCTGCCCATCAAAACTCACAGACGTCTGCCAAGCACTTGTAACAGCTGGTGTTACATTAATTAGTTTAAACTATTTATTTCATCCATCTCCAGAGCAGATTGAGCAAAAACATTAGAGATTATTCTAGCATCTGTAAGTGCCCTGCAAACATTAACCAACCAAAGTTAGAATATTAGTCATTACCTTATAGTATATGTGATTTAAGATTCTATACACTTATTGTAAATAAAAAAGARAATTCTGCAGTTCAGCATAACTCTAGTAAGTTTTCCTTGACTGCCTTTTTAAAAATCTGAGTTTTAAACTTATATAAGACTTTGTGCCCATAAAGTTTCTTTTAAAAAAAAATTATTACTAGAAAGCTATTATAATTCCTGGCAGCATGGACCATTAAGCAATATATGACAGGGACTGGGTGACTCAGTGGATTAGTCAGAGGTTTTATGTCCACTGTTGGAATCCAGCCCTAAATATGGTGATCAAAACAGTGTTATCAAACGGTTGTAAAAATCTCAATTAAAATCACTCCTATAGCCTCTACTAAGTTTTTAGTGGACAACATAATAGATCTTTCACTATTGACAGAGTTCTCACAACTATCTTTTTTCTTTTAATAGGCTGAGAATGGATGCTGGCAAAAGAATATTGATTATAAGAGGTCCTAATGCTGCATTCCCTACTCAGTGGCTCAGAAACAGAAGCCAATGCAAGGATGGCAAGAGTAGGCTCACAGCCACTGTCCGTGGGCTCGCCTCCATCAAAAATAAAAAGCTTCCAACATTG
Source organism: Phoebastria nigripes (assembly GCA_035582835.1). Taxonomy (NCBI): domain Eukaryota; kingdom Metazoa; phylum Chordata; class Aves; order Procellariiformes; family Diomedeidae; genus Phoebastria; species Phoebastria nigripes. The sequence goes on along the minus strand of JAYKAV010001499.1, from coordinate 194,953 downwards.
CTTAATGAAATACTTAATGTGAGAATACTTATTTTTAGTGCCTAGGGCTCAAAAAGGAAATCAAAGTCCTGTGCAAACGCTTGAGAGGTAACTCCTTTCTCAAAGAACTCAGCTGTAAATAAGCACAGAGGGAAACAGAGGCACAAAGAGGTGAAGTGCTTTGCCTAAGTCACACACCAGGTCATTGGCAAAGCCTAGAACACAATCAAAGTCTCCTGACTCTCACCTAGTTCAGAAACATTGCTCCATGAGGATTCCCAAAACAACATCAAAATCCAAGAGCTCACTTGCAAAATAAAAAAGGAGTTAAGCAGGTTTATCAATATATGAAGTTTAGTAGAATCAGACTCTTATACAATAATGTCCTCAAGTCTGACTAGATTCTTTTTTTTTTCAGTATTATACCATGGAAATATAATAATAATAATAATGATGATGATGATGATGATGATGATGAAGATGATGATGATGATGTAGTTACTGATATTAGCATCAGATTTAATTAAATGTGGCTAAAAATAATAATCTGATTTATCAGTTTAAAAAGCTATACCTACCCTCAAAATATTTGTATTTACAGACAAAATTAATTAACAGATTCAGTTTCACTATCCAAACAGTAAAGTGAGAAAAGCAACCTGGCATTTACATTTAGCTAAAATATAGATTCTGATCCTGTGCTATTCCAGTCCTTTAAAGCTCTGACTAACTTGTTATGGCTTGCTATGGCCATGTAGAAATGAGGGTAAAAGTGATGGAAAGTGAAGAAAAAACTACCAGCTATTTTCATGTTTCAACCCTGTCCCATCTCCGGTAAACAAGATTTTTTCTCTTTGCTTTATTCATTTTACATCTCTTTTTCTCTCTCTGCATATATATGTACATGAATATATATATGTATGTGTATGTATGCATGCATGCATGTATGTATCTATGTATATATTCAAGATACTTACTGCAATTTTTTCTGCCCACTGCACAGTGGTTCCTCTTTCTTACTCCACCAGCCAAAAAGGCAGGCACACAGTTAATGCCAAACTTGCTCCAGACCATGCAAGAGAAAGTGCCAAAGCATATATAAGAATGGCCCCCTCAAACAATACCAATAGCTCTTTTTCATGCTCACTCTTTATTGGCCTCGACACAGCAAGAGCCAGACACTCTTTTCTATTCTTAGGTTCCCAGAATTTATAACATGCTACATCTGCCACATATCTGTTAGGTTACATGGGTACTGCTGTTCAATTATCCATTTTTATTTTTATTTTTAGTACAAGGACAGTTATTGAAATAACTTGTTGGACAGCCTGTTCTTAAAAGACAAAAAACACGACAATCACAAGACTTCTGATCAGATGAGACAGTTCTCCGACTTAAATCCTCTCTCAGAAAAAATTATATATCCCCAGTTCATTCTAATTCTAAAAAATAATTTTAAAAAAGTATACTGAATCTCACCACAGAGCATGGAACGTTTGATTGATTAACTAATGCCTTACAAATGATTCATTAAAAAAGCCTGTTTTAACCAATGTTCTGAACTAATACTGACCACCAGGTTCTGTTTCCATTTACACCACAATTGGTGCGTAAACAAAGGCAGCAGGGCCCCTCGCAGAGATCTTCTGCTCAACTCCCCCTTCACATTCAAGTAGTACATTGCGTTAGAAACTCCCTCTGTATAATCCATTTCCTGCATGCTCATTTTTTTAGTTAGCATTGCATGCTCAATTTTTAGTTTCTAAACACAACCCCAAGGGAGTCATGTACATTCAACAGAAAAGTGTTAACATGTTCCCAGTTCAGTATTCTGATTTACCTCTTGCAGTGATCAGTTTAAAYGTATGAAAGCTACCGGCCAATTTAGATTTTTTTTTCCCCTCCCTCTATTTCTTTTTCCTTGTAAAATTCCTCTTTATGCAATAGGAAAGTTAATTGTTAAACTTTGTTACAGAACCCTTTGTTCTTGCTGAAGTCACTTTGCTTGTCTCTCCTACTGTAAGGACACCAAATCCTAAAAGCTGGCAAGAATGCATATGTTTATTTCACCATTGCTCTGCAATTACTGAATGCCACTTAATTATAGCAACAGATGCTCGAGTGTAGGAACCAGAAAAATCAAACGCCTCATTTCCAGGTTATTTTTTTCCATTGCTTCTGCCAACAGCAGATGTGTGAGCCCCTTGTGCTCTGGCGTAAATACTTATCAAATCCTAACAGGTCACCTATGTCACAAACAACATTTCAGATGCAACTGTTTCACCTGATAATAGGCTCTGAAAATAAAACTGTGAGCTGTAAATACAATGTATTCGGAATGAAATGCCATAATGTGAAATTGCTTTTTCTCCAGCTACAACAGAAGTCCTTGACAGTTTTTGGCAGTGATAAATCACCCTCCCATTAATTGTCTCCTCTCTCATTGTGAGGTGAGCTGCTAAAAGGGGCAGTCAACAAAAATGACTTAAAGGACAAATTTTGGCAAAAAGACAATGAAGAAATCTGTCATTGCTAAGCCTCCAGTAAACTGCCATGAAACAATCAAAATATATGTAGCTGAAGTGTTTATGTCTTTGTTAGAAAGGTTATAGGATGATAAGTTTATAGTTAAAACAGGAAGCTCAGAGAAACCGAAGTTGCAGGCCCTTGAGGCGCCATTTCTCCCTGCGCTCTTTAAAATTGTATGCAAATCCTATTAGGGCTTCAGTTTACAACACGGTCTTTGCTGGTCCTATCGACCTTATTTTCCGACTCTTCTGCCCTCTCACCCCAGACAACAGAAAGTCCCTGTGAAGGCATGGTGCCGGCTACAATAATTCTTGCACCCAGTTTGAAGAGCCTTCCTTTTCAGTGATTTAAGCCAGAGAAGATGACACTGAGCACCTCACAGAAGCTGACCCTTCCTTCTAACCCCTCCATCTCCTGGTGTTAATCAGAGAGCAAGCCCCTCTCACCGAGTGGTTTCCATACACTGAGAAGCAGCCTTGGCTTCCCGTAGAACAGATGACGTTACCAGCGCCCACTCACGGACCCAAGACGGAGGCGTGTGAAACGACGTCTGCTACCTTCTCCTCAGAAATGACACTCACCACAACTCACTTCACCTAGCCTGGGTCCGTTCTGCAAATAACTCTTCCCCACTGCAACTTTTCTATAGACTGAACAGAACTGAATCTCTCACCTCAGGACTCCGCTCTGTAGGAGAAAGAGTTCAAAATTTGGCAATAATTTATTTCTTTTTTAGGGCTGTTAATATATAAGAAGTAGGGAGATGGCTACCAGTCTTTATTACCCTCAGGCTGCCGCCACCTCTATGGCATGCAGATGGCAGATGGTATGTTTAAGACCACAGGTTATCCTATGTGTAGGAGGGGCAGGACCATGTGCAGGGGATGCTTGTCAGATGCACGCCTCCAGAAAGGGTAACATTTCTCCCTTTAGAAACAACATGGTGCTGTCATTTTATAATTAGGGGGTTTTTTAATTTCATTTGTTGAGGCTGGGAACTGAAAGTATTCTGAGAGTTTAAAAAAAAAAAAAAAAAGAAGAAGAAATTTCTGTTTACCTGTCAGCAGATGGTTGGAAATTTACCATAAGCAAGGTTAGAAAATGATTTGTTACTAATGTGCCTGTCAAGGGCAACGTCTGGAGTTTGGTTTTATATTTATGTTTGTAAGAAAATTACAATATAAATATAAATGAGTTGCATCAGGTATTTAAACTAGACTGGACAGGGCACTAGAAAATATATGTCGGGAGCATTTCCCGCACCAKCAGGGAGATGAACTAGGTGACCTAGCGTGTCTTTTCCACCACTGACTTCTACCATTTCTGTATTAACTGAGGATGATTGATACCAAATATCCCTTTATGCTACTACCCCCTTTTGCTTTGCTGGGTATTTGTATGCTTTCTGGGGGAGCTGATATCTTAGGAGAACAGCAATGGGGAAGTACTAAAGGAGATTCTTCATCCCRATGGCTGAGAACTGAGGAAGGTCACACAATAGCTTGTGTAGCCATAGCAGCTTTGTTGTCATGGCATGAGAATCCTTCCTCAGTTCTTCTGCTTTTACAAAGGAGCAGTCATCCAACATTGTTAGGTGTCTAATGTAAAGCCCGCTTTTTTGACATGGTTATCGCAAGCTATTTTCTGTCCAGACATTTACACAGACCTTGTGTTATCCATGATTTATCCACAATCCGTGTTCCTCAATTGTGTTTAAACATGGTTATAGTTGTAGTAAATCATGTGTTGAAACACGTAACTAGAAGGAACCATATAGTTATCACTAGCACTGGAACATTAAACAATAATACTCCATTGAGCACCAGCGTCATCAACAAGTTTCTATCAGCCTGATCCTGCAGTCCTAATACAGGTATTTCCCTCTCTCCCCTCATCTCCCTCTTCCATCTGGAACTCTTTCAACAGTCACTTAAGGACCACATTATTGGGTCTCTGTGGTCTGAGAATTATACCCAGCTCAAATTAAAAAAAAAAAAAACAACCAAGCCTCAACATTCACTTGGGAAGAATACACTGGATTTTGCCAGGAAATTGCACACCTTGTCTTTCAAACTGAGAAGACATAGTGAAAAAGTCTATATGAACATTGCATTATAAACTAAGGACAATCCAGAAACAGGTGGAAGGCATTTCAGGAAACTGTCTTCTGAAAGAAAATGTAGTCCAATCGGGAGAAAATGGAGAAATTTCCAAATTTCCGAGGTATGCTCTAATCACGTGTGACTTAAATTTTGATAAATGTACTCTGTGTACATAAAACATCTCTTGAATGACAGAAAAGCAGAAGAAATAAAGTGATTGAAGTTTTTTGTTTTCTTTTTTTTTTTGGTGATGAGCCAGTTTGAGAGCTTACTGTGAGCATATGGAGATAGCATATTTGCAAGTCCATCTCTGGAGGATTGCAAAAGGCCCTTAGCTTGTGAAAAACAGCAATGTTATTTTTTTTAACGTTCCCTATATTTAGAGATTAAATCGCTCACTGCACAAACCCATTTGGAACAGGCGAGAAGGTGAAAAGGATAATCAGTACAGTCACTGGTCCGTGTTTCCTAAACGCTTTTGAAAACATTACTGTGCGCAGGCATAAAATTAGCGGCAGGACCTTAAAAAGGCTGGCATTTAGCATGACTTTTTGGAAAGTGACACCCTCATTTTTTTCTTGTAGGATATCATTAAATTTCAATCGCCCTATGGCAGTGCCTTTCCATTAATAACCAATTCACTGTGTCACTTTGGCTCTCCTTTGAAATAATGAGCCTTTGCTTCGCTTTAATAAATTTAAACATATTCTCAAGGCCAGGGAAGATAGGAAACCGCAGATGGGCTGAGAAAAACACGATTCATAAATCCTTAACTGCCTGAGATCGTTGAGAGCAAAACAAAGTAACACTCGTAAAATATTAAACAATCCCAGCTGTATGAGTGAAGCTTCATTAACAAAAATGGACTATTTACTGCCTTCAACAGAGCCTGTGGGTGGAAAGATTCAGAGAAATCTTCTTTAGAAAAACACTGTCATCCTCATTTTGATTCTTTAACCAACTGATGGCGTGGTACATACTTATTTTGCATGTCCATATGCAGAAACATTTTAGCAGAAAATTAATGATACTCTGATTACGTTAAATACCACAAATCATGCTTCATCATTTACGCAGGAGTGAAAGAAAACAGAGAAATTTAACAGATATTTTATCCTTGAAGAATTTGCATGCCCATAGAAGTAAAACATGACAAACTTTATTTAAATCATAAGGGACTTCTCTAGCACTCTAAAGTAAACACAGCAATATGAATAATGGCAGAGAAATCAAGCGATGCCATTGCTTCTGCTAGGAAGGCTTGGCAATTTATTCTACAATGTTATACTTTTTCTTGCTTTAACCTTTATTAACATGCAGCTAATTTTGTTTATATACCTATTTGGTACACAAAGGAGCACATCCTCTTTTTCAGTCTTTCATGTTGACTATTTATTTAAATTCCACCAGAGTTTTGCTCGGGTAAGGAAGGCAGGCTCTGACACAGACTTTGGTTTTAAGCACACAAAGCTGGACCCTCAGATTCGTGACACTGATTTTGTGCTGCCCAATTAACATACACGAATTCCCTCTGAATTAGCCGAAGAACTTGTGAAGACAGCCCTTGCCTCCCAGGTCTGCCTCTAACTCCACCAGCTCTTCGCTCTACCTCCGCGTAGGTCCTGCTGCTTCCCCTTCCTCACCGGCTCTGAGGCACCCAGGAGCTTCCTTCCAGTACCACAAGCTAAAACTTCTACATGTCCCCCTGGGAACACTACCCCATAATACTCCCAAATCCCTTTTTAAGCCTTGTTGAGACTTGAAGTAAAACTAATAAGGCTTATTTAATAATATAAATTTGGAAGATCAGGGAAACAGCCATAAGGATAGCACAGAATTTTTAAAGTGTCCACAGCAAGAATAACCTTTCGTGGTATCATGGAGGTTTTTTTAAGCCAAGAATTGCATACAAGTTTAAAGAAGAATAGAGATCAGTGTCAGTCTACTAAATGCTAAGAACCTGGAAGCTCTATCTCTAAAGACAAGCTGACAATTGAGTGGACAGAATGTCAATACTTCTAAACATTTCAAGGGTAAAAATATTGCTTTTTACAATCTGTGTCATATTTAATGCAAGAAAAGAATTTGGATTTTTTTCTTTTGCGGGCTGTCAGCTTTTTTTCCTTTTATCCCAGTGAAGGCCATAATTAAAGTATTTAGCACAAATACATGGTGTATTTTTTTCCCTAAGGAACAACAGTTTCAGCCTAAATGCAAATATGAACGTCATAGTTTTCCATATTTTAGTTAACAAATATTAAAAAAAAMCCCACAAACATTTGCTTTATTTGTTTCAAGATATTTCTCTTCTCTGTGAGAACCATTATGTACATTTGAAAAAGTGAAAATCCTTTCTTAACACTCAAGGGGGCATTTTGACCCCTGCAGAGGCATTTCTCTTTCCTGTTCGAAATGCTAGGAACGCGCTTAGCCCTCACAGCTCCCACTACCTTCAGCGGAAACCCTGAATACCGCCCAGGAGTTATCACCTTATAATCATTAGAGCAGTCATTTCTGTGCTTAGTAGACCTTCACTGTAGCTGATTTGTATAATCAGGGTTAATCTATTCTGATTGCAAACATCCATACCGTAAAGTTTGAATGAATCCGCACTGATGCTCCCTCAGCTTAGGATGCCCCTAAGACTTCCACGGAGACACGCTGCAGGATTTTTGTTTGGTTTGCAGGGGGGGGCATGATTTGATCCAGCATGAGTAAAGCTGCTGTACCCTTCCTCCCTGTGAATTTTGGGAGAACTTACTCATTCTATCAGGTACTAGAAAGAATGGGGTACAAAAAGCAGCAGTAAAGCATTGAAGCACTATCAGCAGTGGTAAGCCAGTAGCTCTAATGCTGAGGTTAGCTGTCTGCATGAAAKTAGCAATTAGGCTTTCGACAGTAACAACCTCAGACAGACTCGGAAAACAAAACTATAGTTGCCTCAACAGTTTTAAGTGTGGGTAGGAGAAGGGCTATAGACGATGTGTTGTTTAACCCAGCAGAGAAGGCATTCATTCTTTTCTCTGCACACCAAGAAATGCTAGTACTAGTTTTTGGCTTCTGCTTTCAGAAAGAAAAAAAGAGCTAATCCTATTAGAACATTTAAGAAAACAGTAAGACCCTCAAATTTCACAGTCGCTTACAAATTAAAGAGTAAATGTAAGCCAGTCAGGAATTCATTTTTCTTTTAATTAATAAAGAGGGTAAAAGTTTCCCTTTAAGCATATAGGAAAAAATTAAATTTATGAGCATAATTTATACAATGCCCTGTTCCCTCTGCTTTTTTTCTTTGCTGTTGTTGTTGAATTATGACAGACTGAATGCTTCCCAGTTTACAGTCTTACAAACTAATATCCAGAATGGCAGGGAATGCTTCCACAGATTCTTCCTATTGATGTGCTAGTTGTGCAGGTGCCTTCTCCCAGAGGACAGTTCGGTCTCTGCCCTATCTCTGTAAGATTCCCCTATCAAGAGTGTCTATCAGCGTAAGTTACTGTGGTATTTATGACGTAGATACCTGTCTACTCATTACTGAACTGAGATCACTAACTTCACTTCTCAAAATAACCAAAGAGCCAAAGGTTAATAACTTTTGGCCACTATCAGTTTGCAGTAGGTTTGGACTGGCCACCTAGAAGTGAAGAAGAAAAAAAAAAAAAAAAAAAAAAAAGTCCTCTATGCTCCATTACCAGTGCTTTGAACCATCCAGTCACATGGATTTCTATGTTTTGAGAGTGCAAAAAGAATGCAGATTGGCATGAGAATACCACATTAATTCAGCAGTTAAATGGTTCTTTGAGAAGATTCACTGACAGAAAAAAAAGCATAGCTGTCTTTCTAAGTCCTCATCCTCTTTGGGTCTATACACATTTTCTGTGAAAAGTTGATTCTTTTCCTTCCTCTCCCCCCCTTTTTTTTTTTTTTTTTTTTTTTTTTTTTTCCCAAACAGCCTTTTATCATCTAACATGTGAAACAATTGTAATGTGAGGCATGTGAGCAGAGAGCCTTTGCCACTGGGCCCTCATAAATCTTGCCAGTTCCCAGTGAACAACACCAAATATTTGCAGCTGAGGAACATTTGGTCTGGCTTAAATTAACATATCTCAGCAGTCAGAAGTCATTAAGCTTTGCCAGTGATTTGAAACCATTTTTCCATTTCAAAAGCGACACTGGCTGTTACTTATTTTTCTGGATGAAGAAGGTGGTAAGGAATAAAAACAATGAAATGAAAATGGGAGATACTAATGAAAAAAAAATGATAAAAGGGCTTTGAAATGCCTTTGGTAGATTTGTTATTAAGACTCTTTTTAAATAGCAGAGCACTTATGTATAAGATCAAATAATAATTCAAGATGATACACATTAATTTCAGTGGCAAATTATGTGATTTAAAGGCTGTGAAAATGTATACTTATTTTCTTCCTTAATCCCTTGTGAATATAGGCACTATCAATTTTAAAAGCTGATGAAAGCTTTAAATGAAAAACAATAATCCAACCTTTTCCAATTAAAGGCTGCAAGCAGATTAAGTAATGGAGTAAAGACATGTGCTGTTGTGCTCTGCAAAGATCACATCTGATATGGGTCTGTTCAGATGCTGCGGGCTGGAAAAACACCTCAAATCCAAAACACCACAGTCCAAAAAACTACAAGCAGGAAAAAAAAAAAGCCAAATTGGTTTTAATACAGGTAGAATGTGAGTTCAGATTTTCCAAACCTGTTACTTCTGTATTATTTGCACGGCACATAACTCCCCTGTTATGGTAAATAAGTCATCATCTGAAAATCCATGAGAGCCACCCAGTGCCTGAGTTGTCAGAAAAAAAACCACTTCCTCACATTTGCAGTTATGATTACTGGTCAACAGTTATATAGCTCTGTCAGAAATCTGTTTCAAAAACGGTTCATTACAGACTCTGAAACATGTGTTTGCCACTTTTTAAGAAGGTAAATATTGCAAAAGATTTTGATAAATTGTATACACTGACTCCAATGTGGTTATGACTTCTGATTTATGTGTGAATCGTTATAACTGAATACACTTATTCAAATTAATACCTCAGTGGTAATTATAATTTTTCAGCCTCCAATTAGTTTTGTTGATAAAAGTTTTTATAACCTTGAATGTTTTAGATTCATGTTACTTTGAGAAGATATTGACTTACACTTAAAAGCATTCAAGTTTATGAAGCACTATTAAAGAAAACCCTTCCATGTTGAGATCTTTCTGAGACTTTCAAACTTTTTAAAGTCTCTGCAGCTTTAGTAAAATAAGTTCTGTGTAAAAAAATAGACTTCTCTTAACCAGATTTAAAAGACAAAGAGTTCTAAAAAGAAAACATTTACGGCTAACTAGGGCGTGAAAAGGTTGCCAGGATAGCTACGTAATCAATTCATTTTCTAGGTATGCTTTTCTCTCAGAGGATTTTTTTTTTTTAAATAACAATAAAAAAGGCTTCTAAAAAAAGCTTTTGAGAATACAAATGGTCTGCATTATCAGTGCTATATAAAATGAATTATATGATTCCTTAACCACACATAGAGAGCAAACCATGGCATATGGATCCCGAAACACAGGAAACAAGACCAGAGTGTTTGGGAATATGAAAATATTAGGCTAAATGTGCCTTGTGTTCTCAGATAAATGGTTTTGTTTTTCTTCTCCCATAAGAACGCAGCAAAATGACGCAAGCATCTCATTTATTCACTGCTTCTCTTCAGGTCATGTTACCGTTGAAAAATAACAGAGGAAAATCTCGATCATGTTTTCTTTCATTAACTACTGACACCATTTCCTTACTGATTTACAGAATCACAGGATGGTTGAGGTTGGAAGGCACCTCTGGAGACCACCTAGTCCTGCCCTAACTCAAGACTAAGTCCAGTTGGGTTTTGAATACCTCCGCAGAGAGACACTCCATCACCTCTCTTCACCACCCTCACAGTAGAAGTTTTTCCCTATGTTTAAACAGAATTTCCTGTATCTTAATTTCTGTCCATTTCCTCCTGTCCTTTCACTACTCTGTTTCACTAGCCATTCCACCATTCTCCATCTTTGGTCCAATCCATTTGAAAATAAACCACATCATCCTGCACTGAAGAAACAGAACAGCTCTGTGAAGTTCCCTCACATTATACAATATATTATTACCCTAATGGAGATCTTTTTGTGGTCACAAGTTGTAAAACGTTTTCCAAAATCTACGCGCTAATCTCATAGGGAAAACCAAGAGGAACAATCCTTTAAAACCTTCGAGAGCAGGTCTGAAGGCACATAAAAGCTTGTGGAAGTGCATTTCCTGCTCCATCCACTTTCTGTGTAACCCGACAAGTTTAGACTGAACTAAATTGAAATAGATGCTACAGTTTGAAGTTGGAGAGTGTGAATGAGCAATGTTATCACACACATGCATCAAGGTAAGGAGGAGAATATAAAACTAAAACTCTGAGTTGGGAATAGTACGATGGAAGCACACAGCAGGTCTAGAAATCAATTAATCACGTGCATAGATACTTTGCCAAAAATATGGCTGCTTTCCAAGATCTGTTCTTCCAAGACCTGTAAACCTGTCATCATGACTGTTTAGTTAAGCAGAGCTGTTATGTGGGAAGACCCAATAAGGTGCTGAGGGTCTTCCTCTAAATTTAATCCTACTTCTCACTATCTATTTACTTAAGAAATCTTTCCTTTTTATCTCTTTCCCCCTAGTAGAATAAACAGGAAGAAATTAGCTAGAGATTAAATGAAAAAAAGGGCTACTTTGGCTTTCTGTTCCTCTATTCTGCATCACAGAAACTGTGAAATCACTGAGAACAGAATCAGTCCCTCTATTCAACAGAGACTTTTTCTCCAGCAACACAGCCAACCATCTGCTTAGGTATAGGCTACAAACTGGCTGCAGTAGTCAGGGTTTGTCCTGCAAAGTGCTCTTTAATTGCTTAAGAATATGAGTATTTTTTCCTCTCCCATGTCACATGGTGAGGTCAGGCTTTCAGGATGTTCACTTACCTTTCATAGTTCACCGAGCAACAATATTCTGGATGCTGTATTTCATATAAAACATATACATGTTTGAAACTATGCATATAGTATGACTGCATTTGGGTTATTTAATTACATTTCTCAAACGCCAAACATGTCTAAACACTGTTGTATTAGTGTACAACATAGATCCTCATTCAGCAAGATTTAGACATATTGATATTTCTGGAGCTCAAATAAATATCAAGCACAGAAGATACTCCTTGAGCCCTGTAGCTACAAAAAGTATTTCATGTGATTTATTATAGCATAGGAATATACGTAATGATGAAAATAAGCTGAGAAGTAGAGGATATGACTTTTTTTATCCCTTTGGAGACATAATAGCTATAACTTACGGGAAGATCAGTCTAGAGTGAATTGTGTGACTCTATTATCAGCTGTGGGGTAAATAAAATAATACTCTGTTTAATAGACCTGACAACAGCTATTTAATTTACATTATGAGATAAAGGCTACTTCTTTTAAAATGAGCTCACCAAACCTGAAGTTGGGAATAGTTAATAACTGAAATGTTCAAGTTTGAAAGAGTATATACGGAATTTATAAAATTTCTAGTTCTCGTTTTAGATTTGGTGTTGTGTAGAAGGCTTTTAGCTTCGTTTTCAGGGAATTAAACAATATTGTTGGGTGGGTCGGTTTTGTTTTTTTTTTTTTTCATTCTCCTTCCCAAGAAGAAAATTAAAAGAGATAGAGAGAAACTGAATAATAGCAATGATTAAGTTCAGGCCTTACGAAATTGCTGCTACCTAAACAATAGACAAAATTGCCAACTGAACTTTACCTTTTGCACTATCTTTGGAATTAGGCCACTTTAGACAGATGTTCATGGGCATAGATAATGCTTACAGAGTTCAGACTTTTAAAATGCACTAAAATGGATGTTATTTTTAAAGGAATTAAAACACTGCACAATAGTAATTCACTTCAAGTAAAGATTACAGTTTAAAAATTCCCTGTGAAATACACAAGCAAACTTAACCCACTTAAACAGTCCCCTCCATTTTCTTGGAACCAGCTATTTAAAACAGTTACTTTGCCACTCAAGCAATTTTGTGTCAACAGGAAATGAGTTAGACAATCTTTAATAAACAAATAAAGAACAGTGCTACAGATAGTTGTTTAATTATGAAAAGCAACTCATTGAAGCATAAAAATAAAATGCAAGAACTTAGGTTCGGGCAAAGGGCTTGGAACTCAGGTATGAATGCATCCATTTTCATCTGTCCTGGCACTATCTCTATTTTTCTAACTGCCATTTAATTTCTGTGGTCATTATTATATTTGTGGAGCCATGTTTGTGTTATTAAATGAGTTGAGTATTAACAGTAATCAAGGTTTCATTTTGCTGTGCTAAGAAGGGAGTATAGATTTAGAGAAAAATTTTAAGTGCAGAGAAAACCATCAACAAAATTATTCTTCCATTTGTGTTAGCTTCAACTGCAGCTGAAATTACAGAATGTACCTGATGTGCAGGATAGAATATACTTGCTCTTCTATGAAACACTGTAGTGAACAGCAAAATGCATAATGAAAGTGCATAATGAAAGTAGATGCAATTAAATAGACCTGCAATTCTTGCATGAAATTCTGTTTTCATAATTCTGCTTTCAGAAAAAATTGCTGGGATTAAACCTAGGACTACTTGTTCTAAAGTTTCACTAATAAGTCATTCTCCTACCTCCCTAACAACTTTATTACAGTGGCTGCATTTCTTTCAAAAGTATGAGCTATAAACAAAGTGGAAAAAAAAAAAAAAAAATACCCCAAACCAGGACAACTAAGCAGCTGTTCATGTGTTATGTGAAAAACAAGTACAGAAAGAGTTCTTAAAATAATTCTTCATGACTTCAGATTTTTCCCTCAGATAGACTAAACAGGTCTTTTAACCATTCCTTCACTGTACCTGTCCAAGATGATATCAAAATATGTTATTTTTTACTATTCAGTWTTTTTAGTATTTTTAAAGGTTAAGAAAAAATGTTGATATAGGTTTCCTTTTGTTGAAAATAGGAGTATTATTTTAATATATCAGAGAAGCCATCTATGGAAAGATAGTAGACAAACCTCTATTATATTGCACATTTTCTACTACAGAAGTCTGTATTAAAACGGTTAACATATCTTTTTCCCCTACATTTTTTCAGAACAGCTCTAATTTAGATACTGAAATTTTTCAAACTTAAATCAACAGCAGAAGAACTTGATGGAGTCTGTATTAAATTGTGCTCAATGTTAAGTCAGGTAGTCCACACATCCCGTATTTCTAATTAAATTTTTATGCAGCACTTAAAAATACTATAATATAATATTAACAGTTAATTTAATAATTAAAATCTTATTTTTTCACCGTGACTTCATGGCTGGTGTTTATTTCTGTATCTGTATATTGCAAGTGAAAAAGCTGTATAGGGTATTTTTTATTAATATTATATATTTTACTGGGCCCTCACACATACGTACACACTCTTACACACACACACACACACATACAAAAAGGTTGGCCAGGAAATTAGACATCTTATCTGTGAGCTTGCTAAATAAGGACCAATAACCTAGGTCTGCAGTACTCAGTGTGATAACTGCTTTTACAAAATGAAATTTTGACTTTTTCACAGCTTAGCTACAAGTAGACACTATCAGTAAAACTGCATTTCTGTGCAATATGATGGGAAGTAAAAGATTTCAACATCTGACAGGAGAAAATGAACAACTGATAAACAATCTTTGAAATGTTCTCTCACTGCAAGGCATGCTTTTGATGATGATTTACATTTTTATTATTGTTGACTTTCAGGATGGGGCTGATGGTTGGCTAAACATACAATAACTGAAAGAACAAACCACATAAAATGCAAACGAAATCAAAAGAAAAACATGACTGGCATCATCTGCTTTAAAAGCTTTTGTTCATTTTTCTCCTTCATTTAAGTATTCAGTAAATGTAATTAGAATTCAATTTACTGGGAAAAATRAAAAAAAAAAAAAAGGAATTGTCACCGTAACTTTCTGATTCCAACGTGGTAAATATTCCAATTCCTCTTCCATTTTTCTCCTCCCACTCAAAACAAGAATTAAATTCTAATTCTCAGTCCAATGCACAATGAATGAACTAGTACTAACACTATGCTCCTGCAGAGTCTTTAGTCAACATTTGATGTTGTATACTAATCTGGGATTGTAGCTATGGGGAAAACCAGTGTATAACTTAAGAAAGATAATCATGCTGAAATGTCAATGAATAAAAAATCTGTTTCTGAAAAAGTGTGTTATTTCTCGACAGTGAACTCATCAAAAAATTCTTGGTTCTGCACTGGAGGGTAATGCAAGAAACGGAGTCAAAATTGTTTGTTAACTCAGTTAATGTGTTCAGCTGAGTAAATACATTAGAGGAAACAAAAGCATAAGCAATGATTTGATTTTTCTTTGCTGTTTTGAAGACAGTTCTTGAATGGTTTGGGGTTTTTTGGACAATGAATTTTTCATTTAAATTAATTAAGATAGTTATCATTTTTAAAGCAGTAACATAACTGAAAAATGTATCCTTTTAAAATTAAAAAATAATCAAAAACATTTTAGGTCAAACCAATGTTAATTTGACTAAATCCTCATTCCCCTTGTAAATTCCAATTAAAATTTTACATAATTGTTTCCTACCTGTTACTATTTAGTGCACAAATTAAACTGAAAATTTCATTAGCCACCCAGCTTTATCTTTTAAATTGAATCAAGTAAATTAAATAAAATTGGTTATAAATGAACACACCCTCATCTTAGTTCTTTAAGATTTTAATTATAAAAATTTAATGTTAAATAATCCAAAATAGAAAAGAGGGAAAAAAAAAAMCACACTAAAAGTTGTAGTAGAATTCTGTAATGTTATAATCACTCTGGAAATGTACCTATCTGCAATTAAATACTGTTCAGCGTACTTTTGGGTTTCAGCTATGAATTCCATTCTTAATCATACCTATTTGTAAGGGTTAAATACATGGGATCAAGTTGTATCTACTTATTTACTGTGTTACATCATTTTAATCAGTGCTCAGAAGCACTGACACATAATTCAGCTCCTAGAAGCAAGGACAGTGATACTAGAGATTATCATACAAACTATCAGGATGATGGTGTAATGTAGACTTGTACCATAATTCCTGTTTGGATTGTTTATGTAGACTCATGGATGGCTGTTGAGAACTGATGCAGAAAATGAAAAGGGAGTAGCAGTGAAAGTAAAAATATGGTAGTCTTGGTTATACAACCATTTCTTACTGTAGATTATAGTTTTCCAATGGTGTTGAGACATACAACTCTTATAGGCCAGTTAGGAAATATATATTTTATTTTTATGTCTATTAGGTAAGGTAGAATATAATTTTTAATATTTATAAAGAAATTTAAAAATAATTATTGTTCAAAACTTATATTGACTTTAAGCATAAGAATTATCTCCATTCACTGTTTTTCAAAGTAAATAATTAATATATTACCTTGATTCTTCCACCTCAAAAGTTACAATGGTTAAGGTATAACAGAGTGCCTAATGGAACAACAGGAAAGGTTTCCCATGCCCTATTTCTGATGAAAAAATCAGAACATAAGTTCAGAACTGGTAACTGAAATTTCTGTTTAGAAATAGGCAACCAAGGAACTCAATTATTCAGTTTCTGTGCAAATTTCCCTTTACATTTCATACATCCCACCTTGGCTAACAGCTGAAACAGAAATCCTATCTGACTGACATTTTGCACAAACGCATCAAGCGCAACCTGGGGATAATGACAGGCTAAGGACTCGCCAAAGATAAAGCCTAAAAACAAAAATTCCACTTTTTAGCATAACTTTGGGTATCAAAGCTATTGACTGGCTTCAGCAACTGTTTTCTAATGGGTAATAATTGGGTACAAGAGAGTATTTGTAGTGCTAATGTGCAAGTTTAATGCGGTAGGACTCTCTTAAAGTGAAATGAATGGACAAACCCCATACAAACATTTTGCAAGAAATCCACCGAAAGTCTGGGGAATGTACAATGGTATGTGGTTAGAAAACTTCAATTTGAAAGAAATCCAATTACTTGAAATAAAGAAAGGGAGTCTGCAGATTTGCAATGTGGGTCTTAAACATTTTCAACACGAAATGAAAGCAAGCAGAGCAGGGACTGCAATCCTAAAGATGACAGGATCATAGATACTATTTTGCTGTAAATAAAATGTTCTCTTAATAAAGTCATGGCCCAATATCCTTTCCTGAAACAAACATTATTCCCTTGTGTTTGGATGTCGTAATGCTAAACAAAAGGGCTGCGATTTGATCTCTGACCATGCGGCGAAGTAAGATTTTCTTGTGTCCACATTATTTAGTGCTAGTACTTTCTAGAGCAGATGTGTTTTGGAGGGAGGTAATTGTAGCAGTCAAAACAGAGCCAGGCTAAAAGCTAACAATTAAGCAGTATGGACAATCAAGGATTCAGTGCTTAAGCTCACTCCCTAGCTCTCTTTTATTTAGCAGAATTTATGGCCTGTTACATCGAGGCTTTGCTATGTAACAAAGGAGAAACGTGCCTTGAAAATGCAGCTAAAAAGTCATTGAAGTTCTATTTTTATGAGTTCGTACAATGGAAAATGGACATGCTTTCACTATCCCACAAATCAGACTGCTACAAACTGAACATATGTAGCTATTTTGTTTGAACTACAAAAATTGCATGCAGACGAAAACATAACTTTTCATTCAGAAAAAGTCTGTATTTGAGCAGATCTTTGTTGAACAAAGTTTTAAATCCCTTTTTTTTTCTAATCACAGATAAAAAAGGTGCCAGATGCAGATCCTCATGTTAGGAAAACCATGAGGCAGACACTCTGGACACAGGGGAGAAAACACTTCTGCATACTCTAAGTTCAGTATTTGGAGAGGGTAGGCTAAACTTACAGCGTAGAGCTAAATACTTTCCTAAAAATTCTTCACATAGAAGAGATATGTGGGAGGCTGGTTTTGACCAGAATTATAATCTAAGATAAACCTCTTCAAACAAACCTTTGCTATACAGGTTTATTTTTTTAAATTCCTCCATTTGAACAGTATTAAATCTTAGCTCTTGATTTAAGTCATTGGTTGCAGGAAATTTGAGTCTTGTTTGTTGAGAAAAAAATGCATAACTACATTGGCCAGCTGAATTTCTAAATTCATATATATATGTCCTTAACCTGACCCAGGATGTGATTGGTTAGATTTCATACGTGCTGACTTCCATAGATACCTCCTATAAAGATGATCAACATATATAACTTCTATCACAAGGCATATACTGTAAGCTCCTGCAGTGCATTCAGAACTTTTCTGTGCTCAGAGACGTCCGATACCCATTATTTCTAGTAGTCATTTTCTGAATGTTGAACTGATTAGAAATATGCTCAGCGAAAAAAATTGTGGGAAAAGAATTGTCTCATGTTATTTGCAAAATGACCCATAATAAAATGTTTCTTTTTAAAAAAAAAAAAAAAAAAAAAGATGTTAAAACAGTATAATGTAGCTTTGGCAAAATAAATACCTATTTGTCCTAGGTTACCAGGTGCTGAAATGTCCCTATTACTAGTGATAACTTTAACAATTGTTTAAGGCATTTTAGCTGTATCTGCAGGGCTCCAGTGGTGAGTCTTTTCTCCTGCGTACAACAAATATCTTACATTGCCGATCTCCTTTTGTCTCGCTGCCAAGGTCACGGCCAAGAAACGAAACAGACTGAGTTTTTCCACTTTGTTAATCTAGGGCTTCTGGAGTTTTTTAGGAAACGCAGGAAATTCTATGTGCCTAGTAAAAAGCAAGTCATTTGTATAACAGTGGGCAACAGTATCAAGTGTTCTGCACCTGTTTTACACTCCAGCACTGTAATTTCTGCAAAGTAAACAGTAGATCTCAGGGTCAGATTACAAATTCTAGTAGGCTGTTTGCTAGATTGCCGCTTTGTTTAACCTTTACACTTTCATTTAGAAAGGAGAAAGTATCATTGTCGCACCAAGAGGGCAGTTAAAGAGTTTTAATTAACTGTGGAGGTAATTAGACCTCCCAGTTTAACAATTATCAGACAATTCTTTTCTCCTCTAAGTCCTTTAAAGTTGCACAGTTTTCTATGAGGAACAAAATTCATTTCATAAATACTTTGCAAAAAAAGTGGATAAAAGACTACACAGAAAGAAAAGCTGATTCCGCTATGAAATTATCTATTTCCTTTTTCTAATTTAATAACAAGTCAAAATCTATCAGCTTCTCATCCACCATTCCCTGCCAAAGTCCAATTCTAATCCAATTGCTCCTTTTATTAATCCCCCCTCCCTTCAGTCTCCTGAGCCTCTGCTCTGTTTGGCCCATTGTGATATTCATACGTATGACAAAGGTGAAAGAAAAACCTCCCTCTCCTTCTTTCCAGTAAAGTTTGCTGTTGACAACTGTAGTTTGAACAGTGTCTGTCCTTACAATTATTTGAAATCTCTGATCCAGCTCTCTCTCTCCCTGCAGAAGACATGATCTCTAGTCATGGGGGACATTGCTCATCAGTTCTGATTCTCAACTTCATTTTTTGAGATGTAGATATACTTGCAGTAGATACACTTCAAAAAGTAAGTAGTAGCAATCTTATGCCCAGAGTCAAGGCAGGAATCCACAACATTAACTCTCTTGAACACAAAACATAATTATAAAAGTAGACATATTAAGTATATATGCGTAGGTCCTTTAAAGCAGTAAAATGGAAAGTAATACAGAACTTCGTTCAATGGTTCTTCTTAAAAAAAAAAAGCGGGGGGGGGCTTCTTTTGCTTGCATTAATCATTACGGCTTCACCTGAGTTAACTGCACAACAGGTGTGGGCTCTGGGCATATCTCTTGTATCGTTCTGCTAAAACCTATTTCCCATACACCTATATTCCAATACACAGCCTCTGCTGAACACGGTGCCTATTATACTAACTGTGTAGTTGTACATGCATATAGCACTATGTTTTACTTTTAATGCCCTCCATGTGAAGCTCACAAATTTTAAGAAATTATTAAGTAAATTTCTCACCAGTGCAGAAGCAGATGCTACAGATGAAGATGTGACTCAAACAGGTCACAAAAACACTGACAGGGGGGTGACAGTGACAGTGACAGATTGGAGAGTTGAACCCACGTTTGTATATATAACATGTGTTTCTTTCCTCAAAAAAATTTTTGTAACATTTAATTATTACAAAATGTCTTTTGGACACATAGCTAAGAATTTTAAATAATAAGAACCCATGCTGATTTTTACTTCTATTCACTTAAGAAAAGAAGAGAATTCAGCTTGTTGGTGACGAGCAAATTATCATGCTTTAAATTTTAATTGGAAGTTGATAGGATAACCAAAAAAGGACAAAATTTAAAGAAAAGCAGGAAGAAGCTAGAAAACATAAAGAGCTGAAAGTGCTGAAATGATGACAGGAGACAGCCAAGAAAAGAACCGCATTTGCCCATGAGGAATATTTTCTCTTTTGGTTGAATTACTGTGTGAAATAAAAATGAAAACAGAAGACCAACACCCAACATCAGCTCAGGAGTTTGAGGTGCCATCATAAACCTCTTGAGATTTGCTCTCCTTATATTAACCTCCCCAAAATCATAGTGTAGTTATAAGCCTTGTGAATTCTCAGTTGCTTATCATTTATTCCACATATAATAAATCCTTATTTGTAATATGCACCATATAATGGAGTAGTAAATATTTCCAATTAGCTTTCGTGTCACAGTCCTCAAAAACTGATGCATTTATGTTAATATAAAAGCGTACATGGAACATTTTATCATGCATTAGAGATTTTAATCAGGTAATCTGCACAGCATCTGGAAACCTAAGCAGAGGCAAAGTCTGCTATAACAAAGGCACTGTAACAGTTCACCTTCAGTGAAGAACAATAATGCATTATTAAATTCACTTTCCTGCTCAGTGGTTACACTTAGCTGACCACAGCAAATTTGCTCTCTGCCTGGTCTTCACAAGTTGGCAGAAAAATAGATTCTGTCACATTTAACGGGTTCTGAAAATGACAGGATGCCTCTCTTGGTTTAACTATAAACCATAATCTTTCAGAAGTAAATATAATTACAAATGCCTTTTGTCACGTAGTTCTTAGGAAGGATATTATATGTGGGTTATTAGAGTAGTAGATCTCACTATGTACTTGAATATCATTAGAAGCCAGAATTGATATTGCACAACAGCAACTTCAAAAAAGAATCAGATTTCTATTTTTCTTTGATCCTAAATGACATCATAATTCTTAGAAAACAAAGATACAGACATGAAATTCCTTGAGTATGGTCAAACTGTTATCAAGAGATATTACTCCTTAAACTAACATCAAAGAAAAATCTATGTTCTCTTTTGTCCAAAATACTGTTTTAATCTTATTCTACATCTATTAGTAATTTGTTTTGTTTTACGTACATTTCAYTGAAGGAACTTTTAAGAAAACTGCCTTAGACTCAGGATTCAGTGATGAAGAATTATTGATTAGGAATTTAATTAGCAAAAGGCAGCATAGTTATATACAACAGAACCTGATTCTTCTTGGTTTCCAAGGAGTTTTATCATGCTGCAAGCATGGTAAGAATCTGCTCCATATGATGACATTCACTTTCAGGTAGAGGTCTCGAATCAACACTGTATACCACTTAAGTCTCGGTGAAGTGCAATTTAGGTCCCAATTAAGATCTGTTAAAGAGTTTTAATTAGCTTTGTGTAGGTAACTAGTTTAGCAATTAGAAGACACATTTTTTCTCCTGTAAGCCCTTCAATTCAGGTAGTTTTTTTAGAAGTATCTTAGCTCTAAAGTGGGAAGTATGTAGGCTCACTGAAAGACAGGCTTAGATTCTGGGATCTGTTTATGGCTTTTTATTACTTATTTAGGTACAAAAAATAAAGTTTCTTAAGTCCTCAGATGGAACTTAGGTATTACAATGACACCATACTCGAAACTCACATAAACTTAACATAGTCATCTTCCACCTAAGTGGAATTACCACCTCGTGTTAGTCAGTCTGTCCATAACATATTTAATTTAGGTGTCTAGATTGAAAACTGTAAATTGACAAGGGATCTAAAATGGCATGAAAAGTTTGTAGCTTAAATCCACCCTTTCTGAGAACAGCAGTGCCACACTTTGGACAGGAAGACAACTGAAGTTTTCCTGGACATTAAATAAATACTTCTGGGAGTCCTGATCACTCTCTAGCAGAGAGGTACTTACGATCTTCTTTTAAACGATTAAACATAAATTCATAGAATCACAGAATGGTTTGGGTTGGAAGGCACCTTTAAAGATCATCTAGTTCAACCCCCCTGCCATGGGCAGGGCCAGCTTTCACTAGACCAGGTTGCTCAAAGCCCCATCCATGAACACTTCCAATGATGGGGCATTCACAACTTCTCTGGGCAACCTGTTCCAGTGTCTCACCACCCTCATTGTAAAGAATTTCTTCCTTATGTCCAATCTAAACCTCTTTCAGTTTAAAACCATTGTCGCTTGTCCCGTCACTACAGCCCTTGGTCTCTCTGTGTCTTTCTTGTAAGCCCCCTTTAAGTATTGAAAGGCCACAACAAGGTCTCCCTGGAGCTTTCTCTTCTCCAGGCTGAACAATACCAACTCTCTCAACCTTTCTTCATAGGAGAGCTGTTCCATYCCCCTGCTCATTTTTGTGGCCCTCCTCTGGACCCGCTCCAACAGGTTCATGTCTTTCCTATGCTGGGGACCCTAGAGCTGGATGCAGTACTCCAGGTGGGGTCCCATGAGAGCAAAGTAGAGGGGGAGAATCACCTCCCTCAACCTGCTGGCCACACTTCTGTTTTTGTCACAGGTGGACAGTGGTGACAGTGATGAAATTTTCCAGTTATCTACAAAACTACCTTGAGATGTAGAAGTTTCTTTTCCCTCTGCTATCTGAGGAAATTCAGTCACAACTAGCTAATTCAGTCATTTCAGTATTTTAGTCATTTCCCCTTCTACCTGTGAAGAAAATCCAGGTCAACCTGGATTTAACCTTTTGTTAAACCTGTTCGCCTGATTAGTTCCTCTGCCAAGAGCAAAGCAATGTAAGAATAAACATGACTCTACTGCTTGCTTACCTGGGCACTCTCCAAAGCATGTGGAGTCCTAAGTTCAAACCACGGCTCCAGTTACCTATCTACATCAAAATATTCAGTATACCAGGGACTGGACTTCAGTCCTTTTCTTCCAAAAGAATGCCCTAACCACCAAGTTAGGCTTGCAGCCACGCTGATGGTCCCTTTGGCCATATACACTGCCATACAAAGAGGGTCAGGGATTAAGGTCGTCCACACTACTTGCTTCTTAAACTCAGTCTCTGGCTTTACTTTGGACTACTCTAACACTCTCCAAGACAGACATGGTCAAGTGCTTGCCCAAAGTAATGTGGATATAAGTATGTCCATACCACTTGGATCTTGGGATGAGACCAGTTTCTGTCTTCTGTGTGGCAGGATACCCACAGTATTTCTTCTATGGGTTCCAGTGAAAAATGGATTATGCCACATAAACTGGAACCACTTTACATAACTGGGAGACTGTCATGATTCAGTCAGCTAATCTGTAATGGCATGGCATTCAGAGCCACTTTTCACTTTTAGGGTGTGTAAAATTTGCACTAGCACAACCTAATGAATTTAAATATGAACGCTACATCACCTCCCCAAATAGAAATACATTTGAGGAAAAAAAAAAAGCATTGTATTTAAATTATAACTATAGTCTTTGCTTTACATAGTTAGCATTCTAAAAGATAATAGACTTATGTCTGGATCCATAAATATCATTGTCAGAGTTCTGAATTCAAATACTAATTCCAGTTACCATGTATTTTTTTGTTTGAAAACAGCAAAGTAATATCCAGCTTTCACTTCCCCCCCCCCCCCCAAAAGTAGTCATTACACATCTTTAATAATACCAATAATAATAATTTTACAGGATACAGTAGATAAAGAACATTCAGTCACACAAACTAGCCTTTCCTCTCTTGATCCCTGCAAGTATTTTCAAGCGTTGCATTTTGCACACTCTTGAGTAAAGCATCCCACCGGCTTCAATGGGAGAGCAATCTG